>JAPTMU010000151.1:488259-513625 GCA_028583405.1 Pogonophryne albipinna
CAGAGGTACACACACACACACAAACACACACACACACACACACACACACACACACACACACACACACACACACACACACACACACACACACACACACACACACATTTTCTATTCTACTTTAAAGAGTCCTCTCCTGCTGATGTTCAGGTGTATATCAGTATGTAGTGCTCTACTTTAAAGAGTCCTCTCCTGCTGATGTTCAGGTGTTATCAGTATGTAGTGTCTCTACTTAAGAGTCCTCTCCTGCTGATGTTCAGGTGTATATCAGTATGTAGTGTCTCTACTTTAAAGAGTCCTCTCCTGCTGATGTTCAGGTGTATATCAGAATGTAGTGTCTCTACTTTAAAGAGTCCTCTCCTGCTGATGTTCAGGTGTATATCAGTATGTAGTGTCTCTACTTTAAGAGTCCTCTCCTGCTGATGTTCAGGTGTATATCAGTATGTAGTGTCTCTACTTTAAAGAGTCCTCTCCTGCTGATGTCCAGGTGTATATCAGTATGTAGTGTCTCTACTTTAAAGAGTCCTCTCCTGCTGATGTTCAGGTGTATATCAGTATGTAGTGTCTCTACTTTAAAGAGTCCTCTCCTGCTGATGTTCAGGTGTATATCAGTATGTAGTGTCTCTACTTTAAAGAGTCCTCTCCTGCTGATGTTCAGGTGTATATCAGTATGTAGTGTCTCTACTTTAAAGAGTCCTCTCCTGCTGATGTTCAGGTGTATATCAGTATGTAGAGTCTCTACTTTAAAGAGTCCTCTCCTGCTGATGTTCAGGTGTATATCAGTATGTAGTGTCTCTACTTTAAAGAGTCCTCTCCTGCTGATGTTCAGCTGTATATCAGTATGTAGTGTCTCTACTTTAAAGAGTCCTCTCCTGCTGATATTCAGGTGTATATCAGTATGTAGTGTCTCTACTTTAAAGAGTCCTCTCCTGCTGATATTCAGGTGTATATCAGTATGTAGTGTCTCTACTTTAAAGAGTCCTCTCCTGCTGATTTTCAGGTGTATATCAGTATGTAGTGTCTCTACTTTAAAGAGTCCTCTCCTGCTGATTTTCAGGTGTATATCAGTATGTAGTGTCTCTACTTTAAAGAGTCCTCTCCTGCTGATGTTCAGGTGTATATCAGTATGTAGTGTCTCTACTTTAAAGAGTCCTCTCCTGCTGATGTTCAGCTGTATATCAGTATGTAGTGTCTCTACTTTAAAGAGTCCTCTCCTGCTGATATTCAGGTGTATATCAGTATGTAGTGTCTCTACTTTAAAGAGTCCTCTCCTGCTGATTTTCAGGTGTATATCAGTATGTAGTGTCTCTACTTTAAAGAGTCCTCTCCTGCTGATTTTCAGGTGTATATCAGTATGTAGTGTCTCTACTTTAAAGAGTCCTCTCCTGCTGATGTTCAGGTGTATATCAGTATGTAGTGTCTCTACTTTAAAGAGTCCTCTCCTGCTGAAGTTCAGGTGTATATCAGTATGTAGTGTCTCTACTTTAAAGAGTCCTCTCCTGCTGATGTTCAGGTGTATATCAGTATGTAGTGTCTCTACTTTAAAGAGTCCTCTCCTGCTGATGTTCAGGTGTATATCAGTATATAGTGTCTCTACTTTAAAGAGTCCTCTCCTGCTGATGTTCAGGTGTATATCAGTATGTAGTGTCTCTACTTTAAAGAGTCCTCTCCTGCTGATGTTCAGGTGTATATCAGTATGTAGTGTCTCTACTTTAAAGAGTCCTCTCCTGCTGATGTTCAGGTGTATATCAGTATGTAGTGTCTCTACTTTAAAGAGTCCTCTCCTGCTGATGTTCAGGTGTATATCAGTATGTAGTGTCTCTACTTTAAAGAGTCCTCTCCTGCTGATGTTCAGGTGTATATCAGTATGTAGTGTCTCTACTTTAAAGAGTCCTCTCCTGCTGATGTTCAGGTGTATATCAGTATGTAGTGTCTCTACTTTAAAGAGTCCTCTCCTGCTGATGTTCAGGTGTATATCAGTATATAGTGTCTCTACTTTAAAGAGTCCTCTCCTGCTGATGTTCAGGTGTATATCAGTATGTAGTGTCTCTACTTTAAAGAGTCCTCTCCTGCTGATGTTCAGGTGTATATCAGTATGTAGTGTCTCTACTTTAAAGAGTCCTCTCCTGCTGGTGTTCAGGTGTATATCAGTATGTAGTGTCTCTACTTTAAAGAGTCCTCTCCTGCTGATGTTCAGGTGTATATCAGTATATAGTGTCTCTACTTTAAAGAGTCCTCTCCTGCTGATGTTCAGGTGTATATCAGTATGTAGTGTCTCTACTTTAAAGAGTCCTCTCCTGCTGATGTTCAGGTGTATATCAGTATGTAGTGTCTCTACTTTAAAGAGTCCTCTCCTGCTGATGTTCAGGTGTATATCAGTATATAGTGTCTCTACTTTAAAGAGTCCTCTCCTGCTGATGTTCAGGTGTATATCAGTATGTAGTGTCTCTACTTTAAAGAGTCCTCTCCTGCTGATGTTCAGGTGTATATCAGTATGTAGTGTCTCTACTTTAAAGAGTCCTCTCCTGCTGATGTTCAGGTGTATATCAGTATGTAGTGTCTCTACTTTAAAGAGTCCTCTCCTGCTGATGTTCAGGTGTATATCAGTATGTAGTGTCTCTACTTTAAAGAGTCCTCTCCTGCTGATGTTCAGGTGTATATCAGTATGTAGTGTCTCTACTTTAAAGAGTCCTCTCCTGCTGATGTTCAGGTGTATATCAGTATGTAGTGTCTCTACTTTAAAGAGTCCTCTCCTGTTGATGTTCAGGTGTATATCAGTATGTAGTGTCTCTACTTTAAAGAGTCCTCTCCTGCTGCAGGTCCACAGGTTGGTGGTGGTCGATGAAGAGTCTCGTATCGTCGGCATCGTCTCTCTGTCAGACATCCTGCAGGCGCTGGTGCTCATCCCCACAGGTAAACAACAACAAAGCTGTTGTTGTTATTGTTTATTGTTATAGCTGAGAGCAGCGCTACGTCACTTCCTGGGGAAAACAACAATCAGATACAATGTAACAATTTCTTCACTTTCACTGAGATCACAGGAAGATCAAAGAGAAATCTGTGGCTATAATGTTGTTGTTGTTGTTGTTTATTGCTATAGAGAGCAGCGCTACGTCAACAATCAGAGCCAATCAGAAAACAATATTTGTATAATTTCTAAAAACTGCTGAGTCATGTATTACACGCTAGACAACAAACAAACAAATAATACTGTTGTTGTTGTTTTCTGCAGGGTCAGGGAGGAAGGAGTCTCTCCCCCCTCAACCTGACACCTGCCAGCAGGGGGAGACAGAGGAGGAAGTAAAGGGGGAGACAGAGGAGGAAGTAAAGGGGGAGACAGAGGAGGAAGGAAAGGGGGAGACAGAGGAGGAAGGAAAGGGGGAGACAGAAGAGGAAGTAAAGGGGGAGACAGAGGAGGAAGGAAAGGGGGAGACAGAAGAGGAAGTAAAGGGGGAGACAGAAGAGGAAGTAAAGGGGGAGACAGAGGAGGAAGGAAATGGGGAGACAGAAGAGGAAGTAAAGGGGGAGACAGAGGAGGAAGGAAAGGGGGAGACAGAAGAGGAAGTAAAGGGGGAGACAGAAGAGGAAGTAAAGGGGGAGACAGAGGAGGAAGGAAAGGGGGAGACAGAAGAGGAAGGAAATGGGGAGACAGAAGAGGAAGTAAAGGGGGAGACAGAGGAGGAAGGAAATGGGGAGACAGAGGAGGAAGGAAAGGGGGAGACAGAAGAGGAAGTAAAGGGGGAGACAGAGGAGGAAGGAAATGGGGAGACAGAAGAGGAAGGAAAGGGCGAGACAGAGGAGGAAGTAAAGGGGGAGGTAGAAGAGGAAGGAAAGGGGGAGACAGAGGAGGAAGGAAAGGGGGAGACAGAAGAGGAAGGAAAGGGGGAGACAGAAGAGGAAGAAAAGGGGGTGACAGAAGAGACAGAAGAGGAAGTAAATGGGGGGACAGAAGAGGAAGTAAAGGGGGAGACAGAAGAGGAAGGAAAGGGGGAGACAGAAGAGGAAGTAAAGGGGGAGACAGAAGAGGAAGGAAAAGGGGAGACAGAAGAGGAAGGAAAGAGGGAGACAGAAGAGGAAGGAAAGGGGGAGACAGAAGAGGAAGTAAAGGGGGAGACAGAAGGGGAAGTAAAGGGGGAGACAGAAGAGGAAGGAAAGGAGGAGACAGAAGAGGAAGGAAAGGGGGAGACAGAAGAGGAAGGAAAGGGGGAGACAGAAGAGGAAGTAAAGGGGGAGACAGAAGGGGAGACAGGTGAAGCAGAAAAGGGAGAGACGGGGGAGGAAGCGTGACATCATCATCATCACTGCCGCGCGATTGGAGCAGAAGAAGGGGCGGGCTCAACGAGAGCGCTACACAGAGGCTGACGTGTGATTGGCCGGGAGGCTCCGAGAGTCCGTTTGTCATTGGCCGTCGGTTGGAGAGAAGTCGTTAAAGGGCTGTGATTGGACAGCTGCTCTGGAAGTGAGCGGGACATCACACTGCGAGAGCCAATCAGGGATCTTTGATTGTTTTTAAACACAGAAATGTACTATTCTGATTGGTTGAGAGTTTTAAATCAATACATCGTTATAAAAACCATAGTTTATATTCCAGGAAATCACTGAAACACTGACTTTACAGTGCTCTTAAATAGGAACTACTACTCACTGACTTTACAGTGCTCTTAAATAGGAACTACTACTCACTGACTTTACAGTGCTCTTAAATAGGAACTACTACTCACTGACTTTACAGTGCTCTTAAATAGGAACTACTACTCACTGACTTTACAGTGCTCTTAAATAGGAACTACTACTCACTGACTTTACAGTGCTCTTAAATAGGAACTACTACTCACTGACTTTACAGTGCTCTTAAATAGGAACTACTACTCACTGTAGGATTGTTTTATAGTAGGTATAGTTCTTTTGGTGTCAAATTTTAAATCTGTACAGAAATAGATTTTATTAAGTTAAAGTATTTATAGTTTCTAGTCAATATTTAATAACCTGTTTCTAATTAAATGTTTTTAAAAAGCGCTGTTGTTTGTAGAGGAATGAACCTTTAATTCAGCTCCAAAATAATAAACTTGAACCTAAACATGTACTGTATATGTTGCTGTTGTTAAAGACAATGAATAAAAACATTCTCCTTTTCAAAGTGTCTTGTTTTACCGCTTTAGACTCTCTCAGACCCTCATATTCAAATACTATATTGCAAACCATACTACCAGAAAGTTAGCATGCACGCTAAGCCCCGCTACGGGACATTATTTAGAAACAACGTTAGTCAACAACGACCCCCACAAAAAACCCAAATGATGTTTTAAAGGGGACCTATCATGCAAAATGCACTTTTTGATGTCTTTTCTACATCAATGTGTCCCCGGTGTGTCCCCGGTGTGTCCCCGCTGTGTCCCCGGTGTGTCCCCGCTGTGTCCCCGCTGTGTCCCCGGTGTGTCCCCGCTGTGTCCCCGCTGTGTCCCCGGTGTGTCCCCGGTGTGTCCCCGCTGTGTCGGGGAACTCACGCAGCGCCAGAGAACAAAACCCTCTCTCTTTTCCTCCGTACCCAAATCTCTAAAAACGGGGAACAACGGAGCTGATCCAGATTTGCGTCCGATATGACGTAATATCTGAAATGTGGACCCACGGGCCAATCAGAAAGCTGCTATCAGAAACAATGCCCGACTGTTTTGGACGTAATATGGTCGGTGTTTACATTAGCATCGCTAACACTCAGAGCTAACCTGTACTGGAGATAGGGTGGCCATTTCCATAACACCAAAAAGGAGGACACTTTGGGATTATCTTTTAGTTTTTATCCTGGCTTCACAGAATCCTTCACAATCAAAACACAATGAGACTAGTGTACTAACCACAAGTTGAATGTCTATTTTCGATACTTTTGCCCTTTCCTGGCTGCTTCCAATAGTTTTTTGTTTGTAAGGAGTCTCTGGTACATGTCTGTGCACTCAAATGTGAAGTTGACACACATTTGCAGCTCTGCCTTGACACTGTCCACATCCAGACGATGTCTCTCATTTCTCCATGCTGAGGTCATCATTGAGAACACACGTTCTGTATGGGCATTGCTACATGGGATGGAGAAGATGTAGGCGCTGACCTTCCTCAGATTCACAAGTGGGACTTCTGCTTTGGAAAACAGTTTGAGATACCGCTCCTCACCATTCAGGATTAAATGAAGTCTTTCGTTTCGGCATTTCTGCGGTTTAACCCTACCGCTAACGAGGTGGAGTTGGCTCATGAGCTAGTCGGCTAGCGCTAACGTCACTCTGTGCCACAGTGCCCTGCCGTGAGACAAGAAGCACATGGCTAACTGTTTACGTTTATTAACCAATGAAATACAAGATATTTATTTGACATCGCATTCAGACAATAATTTGTAAGACCACAAGTCTTATGAGGGTATATACTTACACATAACTTATTTTTTGTATTTCTTTGTATAATTGTCTATTTGTTTTTATACCCTAAAAGTGTAAAATAGGGATGACCTCAAAAGGAGGACAAATGAGTGTCCGGCTCAAGGCTGCGCCGGCATACGGGCAAAGACATTGAAAACCGGACTGTCCGACCTAAAACCGGACGGATGGCCACCCTAACTGGAGAGCATGTGTGTGAAGAAGCAGGAAGTAAAAAGGAACTCACCTTGTGGTATAACCGGCAAGAGAGAAAGCCTTTGAGCTCCAAACTGTTTCAGAGAGAATCCTTGATAATCCATGATATGGCGTTTCATCACGGCAGCATGTACACAGCTCACCGCAATAGCACAAGACTGGAAATATATGGCGATCGTACATACCAAATATAATTATATCGACAGTCACAGCGGACAGAAAGTGAAACTACTGAACATTGAACAGGCAGCCAGTCACACTTACGGCAAACAAGTACTGTAAACAATATATATACACTACGCCGATTATTGTCTGTAAACTGTTATTTAAATGCAAACATATTGATACAAACAGGTGCTTATGCCACAGTAACAATACTTACAGTTTCATACACGCACAACATGGAACACACAACGACCCGTTCCCTCGCTGAAAGTCTGTTTATGACCGGTCGCGCGCTGCGCGTGACTAATGACGTTACAGTGTGAGGGGTGCGTCCAGTAACTATCTCTGGACAGTCTGGGGGGCGTCCCAAAGCAGGGAAGTTTGCACACCTAGTGTTTTCTGAGTTTTGACGTATTCACATTTCCCCCTCTGAGTAAATAAGCCAAGATAACGTTTGTGCGTTAAACAAAGCTAGGTAGCTAAACTAATGCTAGCTAGCGAGCTAAGGTAACGGCTGCGTTGATTACGTTTATATTTTGCGAGGCAAGAGATGAGAAGTTTCACACTGAACAAAATGCTTTTCTGTCGAACTGCGACTTTCTTGTAGAAAATATCGTACTGTAATATTCTTGAGAAACATCGTGAAAAAAGTCGTATCATTCACCTGATGCTCCACCTGCTCTTTCACATCGGTGTATATTGTGTCGGTACTTCTGGTTAAAGCGTAATTGCTATAGCATTGCATAGCTTTATCAACCTTTGCTTGTTAGTATGTGATTATTTTATCAAACTTGCCGATTGCGAGCTAGATAGCTAACATTCACTAGCTAGCTTGTTAGATAGGTAGCTAACGCAAGCTAGCTCGCTAGGTAGATCGATAGTGTACCTTTGCTAGCTTAGCTTAACTGACTGTCACTAACTTTTTTAACCTGTTAAGCCCTGAGCCTGTTTTCCAGGTCTCAGGCTCGAATATGACATCCCCAGAACAAATGACCATATCTTCTCAAAGGGTTAAATGAATAATCTTTTTTCTCAAAGTAACGATAAACCTGTGAGTTGGATGTAGAAGTGTCAGAATCAATATAGATGTTTTTTATTTTAAAGTAAATTCAGATTGAACATAGTAAAGAAATGTAACTTATTGTGTCCGTCCAAAAAAACACACATTACTTATAGTGAAAACTACCCTTGGATGATGGGTTAGTAGACTAAAAGCTTTAGGAATCCAAAGTACAACATATAATAAGTACCCTGTATCAAGATTGATGCAAAACAAGTGATATTTGACCTTTTTAGAGAGATTTAGCAACAAAAAACCCACTTCTGGGGTCATTTGGGTGGATTTTCCATATCTCTGGCCCCCCTTGGTCGATTTTGCTGATTGACATCTCTCTCTAACCGTCAGAGCCAATGGAATCGAGGGAAAGTTCCACATACACACACAGTTTACCAAATAAGGAGTGAGAGAGACGCGTAGCAAAGCCGGAAGCTGCGCTAACCTCTGGTGGCTACCATTAGCAGCTAATATTTATTCTCTGATTTTTGCTTAAAAATTGAATTATGGATTATCAATCATTTTTTCAAAGTGACAGACACATTGCTATAACCTATGGATTAATCTTCAGCCGCGTTTGTTCTCGTTTTAATGCCATTGAACACGACCTTTGATCAGAATAACAGCTAAGGTGAGCATATCTCCGTGTTCTGCTACCTAAAGCTGTGTGTTGTCTGTATTTGCTTCCCCTGTCACGAGTTCTGGTCGCTCAGTGATGATCCTTATGTTTCTATAATCTGTGGACTCTCAGGATGTTAGCTAAGCTTGTTTGTGCCGATCCAATAAGTATATCGATCGGTATAGCTAGAGTTCTGTGCTCTGCGTTAGCATGTTTTCGCTCAGGGCTCATTTAGACGCTTCTTGTGAGGCTTGTGTTTTTGTTTCGGTAAAAATGGTTGGTATCATCAGTTAGCTGGGTTCCTTCCCATTAGGAGGGTATGGGAAGGAACTCAGCTAATTTTTTTTTAATATTAAGAAGCTCTGAGAGTCTCAGGGCTTCTTAATAGAGGCTGAGACGCAGTGTCGTGAGGAAAAAAGACCAGCCGAAGGGGTCTTTGGGGCCAAACCGGAAGAACTAACATTTTTTAGTTTGAATCGAAAATGGGAAAAGGGGCGGAGCTACTTCAAGTGTATAGTTTGCCATAATAATGTAAATAAATATATTTGTAAACAATACAGAGATCCTAGCTAATGAAGACAATTATCAAGTACATTTATGAGTATTTATGAGAGCTTATTGATATAAACATAGAGCGCTATAAGCTAATTATAATGCATTATAGACACGTTTTTGATCCATTTAGGAAACAAGAAACACAACTGGAGTCAGTGTAAAATGATTTGACAGTATTTATTGATTATTTCCATATACAAAAAGATACAATTGAATTAACCCTTTTTTCTACAGTGATGTTTATGTTGTGTGTGTGTGTGTGTGTGTGTGTGTGTGTGTATGTCTGCACTGAGGAATAACTACATTCATTGATACGATAATGATCCTGGCACTGGGTGTAGAGGAAGATAAGAGACACAAAGAGATATACAATTTATGGAAATAGAAAAGACGACACACACACACACACACACACACACACACACACACACACACACACACACACACACACACACACACACACACACACACACACACACACACACACACACACACACACACACACACACACACACACACACACACACACACACACACACACACACACACACACACACACACACACACACACACACACACACACACACACACACGTATGTTACAGTGAAGGTAGAAAATAAAACAACAGGAAGGGACAGTAACGGGGCTTTTATTTTCTTAAACTGTAGTACTTCCTGTCTGGGTAATGTCTCCCACCTGCTCTACATATATATTTATATATTTTAAATACCAAAAAACCTCTTCCAGTCCAAAAAAAGACCAGGTTGTTGTTGTTGTTGTTGTTTTTACAGTAATGAAAACCAGGCGTACAGATTTTTTTTCTTTCATAGCATGTTAAAATCAGTAGTCTGTCTGTGTTCTACAGTTGAGCTACAACAGTGAAATATAACGTACAAGATTTACATTTCACATCATCATCATCATCATCATCATCATCATCATCATGGGTTTAAAGATGGCCGCCTCTCAGTTTGTGCACATGGTCATGTTTTTATTATATGATGTACTTTTCAATTTAATTATCATTCAATTAAGTTATAGCATACGATAAATCACATTCATATTATTTTCACGTCTTTTTGGGCACCTAATGCTAATATGCTAATGCTAATTAACACAACATATGTTTCTCTTAAAGGGACAGTGTGCACGATTTAGCGTTGCAGATTGCATGAATATTTTTGGTAATTTCAAATTTAAATACAACGCCCTTTAAGGTAGTCTTACTGTTAGAGTAAATATCCAAAATGATCAATAATGAATGTTTTGAGGTAAAATAAAGAGACATACGCTTATTGTTTTTAGTGAACAGCGTAGAGACGGCCATCTTTACACACCTGTGTGCTCAGGTAAAGGTCTGTTAATGAGGAACCCCTGACAACATGCCTTGGAAACCCCAATAGAAAACATATTATGGAGTCTGGAAGCTGTGTTTTCAGAGCAGAGGACTTTGGTTTTGGAGATTTATGGCCCAAAAACCAAGATGTCGACAACATGTCCAAATGGAGAGATTGTTTCCACTGGATGTTTGGAGTCAAACAACTCACTTAAAGAGGCAGGACGCTCTGCTGTCAGGGGGTCTATATTACTACATGTGTGATACAGATACCCATATGTCCTTGACTAAGAAACTCTCCTCACAGGCACTTTAAAGGCCGCGAAAATGGAAGCATCTCTTGCACTATTAAGCGAAAACGAGCATGTGACTTTTATTTTGAATGGAAGGGACGCCTTGTCCTCTCGCTCTTTAGCGTTGAAGCTCAAAACAACCCTCACATCCATAAGCACCAAATAATCTGGTTTTACAGCGTGTTTGTTTACCTTTGTTAGCCAAAATCGCTAGCTTCGTAGCTACTGTATCAGTACCCGAATCTGTCAATGTATTCATAATTTATGTTGAATAAAAGTCAGATGTATACAAACAACACAAAGTCTTGTTTATTGTTTACTTTTGTAGTAAGGTTTTTTAGCCAAAATGCTGTAATTACTGTCACTGTGTTTGTACCTTCTGCAGCTAGCTTTGTCGCTATGCTAACATCTCAAACGGTCTACTTATTTATCACTATTTAAGTCTTCAAACACTGTCTTGTTCAAGCATAACATTTTGAGCAGAGCATAAAAGTTGTTTGCAGGACTTTGAAATGCATTTAGACGCTAAAACAGCTACAGATTTTGCGTAATTTTAAGCTAACAGCGCTAGTTCTAGTGCTCATCACATCCAGTCAAATCAAAGTAAAGTTTGAGCGGGAGGAAGAAGGCGACGCTATCTCCTTTCAACAATAAAGTCTCACCTCGCTGTGTATTAAGTCACCGTAAAGTCACTACTATTCGTTTTAAGTGTGATATGTTAGCCAACGCAATGCTACCAGCACGAGCTAGCTCTCGCTGTGTTGTTTTATCGACATGAGGATGTTTTGAGTTACTGTGTTGGCACTTGGGTAAGTTAGCACTTGTTAGCATTCAACACATTGGTCCCCATTATTCATCGTACCCACTGGTTTCACTGCTAACAATGCTAACTGATGTCTAAATGCTAACTGTAGCAGCATTTCCCCCACAGCGCGACACTTTTTGAAGGTTTCCTGTTGTATTTGTTATTAAACCAGACATGTGAAAATGACGCCGTTTTTTTCCGATACCTGAACGATAATGTTTCTTTCCCGAACTCACCCTCTACCGTCGCTCACCGTTTCTGCGCGCGTGGCTTAATGAGGTAATATGTTCCTGAAAAACACCTGGAAACACCTGGATCTGAGTGAGAATCATCTGAGAACAACAACGCCTGCACACAGGTACAAAAATACATTTAATATAATAATAGAAATTAAATTATTGCAGGTTTTCTCAAGATTGACGTCCAGAATCTTAATCATGATCATTTCCTTCTGTTTTAATCGGATATTTTACATGTATTTTGATACTACATTCATTGGAGGGACAGAAGAAGGAAGCAAATGAAGTTGAGTAAGGAGAGAAGGAAAGGAAATGAGTCAAGAGGAGAGGAGGTAATTACATTTGATGCAACTGGAAGACGAAAGATATTACATTTAAAGAGACAGGAAGTTAGAAAGGAAAGATGGTGGAGAAAGGGATGTCAATAGAGACAAGAAAAGGAGACAAGGAGGTAAGGAACCAAGTAGGAGAAAGGACACACGTGGTAAGGAAAGGAGATGAGATTAGAGATAAGGAGATATTAGATATCTGTGTTTTCATTCACATAAACTAACCAGATTTAGTTTTTACAGTTGAACGTTTCTGTTAAATGTCAACGTTTTGCGACAACAACTAAAAAACGTTTCATATCACGCTCGCAGAAACGCACAATGCCCCGTGGTGAACGTCGTGAAATTATGGTGAGGTTTAGGCAACAAAATGACTTGGTTAACGTTAATTAAAAAGTTCAAAAACCAAGATAAACTTAGCGATGGTGACGACCAAAAACAAAGATGGTGATGACCTAAAGTTAGGGCTTAAACTCCACAGGAAACAAAGCTTACAGGAAGGAAAGGAAACATTAGGAGAAAGGAAAGAAGGACGACTAATGTTGGAAACCAAGATGTTGGCGACTAAAAGTTAGGGCTTGAAACTCACTTGACAGTTGAATGAAAACACAACTAATAAGAAGGAAAGGAACACGGAGAAGGAGGAAGGTAACAAGGAGCAGGAGGAAGGTAACAAGGAAAAGGAGGAAGGTAACAAGGACAAGGAGGAAGGTAACTAGGAGAAGGAAGAAGGTAACAAGGAGAAGGAGGAAGGTAACAAGGAGAAGGAGGAAAGTATCAAGGAGGAAGGTAACAAGGAGATGGAGGAAGGTAACAAGGAGAAGGAGGAAGGTAACACGGAGAAATAGGAAGGTAACAAGGAGCAGGAGGAAGGTAACAAGGAGAAGGAGGAAGGTAACAAGGAGAAGGAGGAAAGTATCAAGGAGGAAGATAACAAGGAGATGGAGGAAGTTAACAAGGAGAAGGAGGAAGGTAACAAGGAGAAGGAGGAAAGTATCAAGGAGGAAGGTAACAAGGAGATGGAGGAAGGTAACAAGGAGAAGGAGGAATGTAACAAGGAGATGGAGGAAGGTAACAAGGAGAAGGAGCAAGGTAACAAGGAGATGGAGGAAGGTAACAAAGAGAAGGAGGAAGGTAACAAGGAGATGGAGGGAGGTAACAAGGAGGAAGGTAACAAGGTGACGACTACAGATACTAAACGATAAGACAAAATGGAAGTCCAGGTGCTTTTATGATTTCGGCAGTTCAGTTCAGTTCAGTCTAAAAAACAAACACTTTATTTACTATTTACAAGTCGGAGGTTCGAGTCTCGCTGTCGCTTTTCTTCTTCAATCAGTTTGGAGATTTTTATGTATAAAAGAAAAACGGATAAAAAGCTCACAATAAAATATAGAAACAGAACGTAGAAAAGTCTTCTGAGGTATTTGTGGTGTTTTGAGGTGATCTGTGGTTCATGAGAAGTATTGATGTGGGTCTGTTCTCCTGGCTTTCTGTCGATTCTCTCTGAGCGCCGAAACGCCCCACGCTCCTCGAACGCCTCCTCTCGACGTCCCTGACTCGATACAGAGCGTTGAGTTCAAGTTAACAATAAAAAAAAAAGGAAAATACAGAAATATATTCATCTTCATCATCATCAGCAGCAGCATCGTAGACATTCACTGTTTACACGTATGACATCACAGAAACAAACAAACAAACAAACAAACACATGTTTTTGTTTCCAGTTCGTTATTGACAGTGATGACGCGGTTCTGAACTGGACTCTGAGCGGCCGTTTAGCAGCGGCTTTGGTCCCGGTTTATGGAAATACAAAAAGAACAAGAGATGACCGTTGACCTCCACCAAACCCTACCTTTGTTGACAGGTACAGGTGCTGAACAATCCCGTGTTCAACACAAACCTTTTTATCTGCACACATTCCATGTTTATTCAGAATTGATCGCGTGTATCTGGAATAAGTTACGGCTCACGTGAACGGTATTAAGCCCGGCGAAAAGTGGTACTTTTTAAAGACCAGAAAGTGACGATGTGCTGCCTTCAATGCATTTCTTCTTTAGATAATTAGTTTGCTCTTAATTCTCGTCAACAAAGAGTCTTAATGGACATTTCATTTGTCCGTTTTCGTGATGTTTTAGGACTTTAGGGGATGGTCATTCATTTGAAATATGACATGTTTAAGATCATATATTAGGATTTATTAACACTGTAATAATGCTAGAAGCCCTGTTAGCTACTTCTGCAAGACATTTGAGTTTGTGTGTACATGTGTCTGCAATGCTGTGTTTATTTAGGAATATGTTAATGTTAATGAGGTGTGACAGTAAACAGTGAATCTTACCTCCACTGTGTCTTCATTGTTTAAATTGGTGCAGAGTTCAGACGCACTGCATGAGGACACTTTTAGATTCACAATCTGTGGTCAGTTTATCCAAATTACACCAAGTAGGAAATGTCTTGCAGTCGCAGTAGTTGTATACAAAAACAATTTTAAATAGACATCGAAGTCATACTTAATTGGACTAGTTTTCCTAATGTTTATAGGTATTAGTTTCATCATTTTAGTTCATTTAAAAGTAGTTCCTAAGACTTAAAGTCAGAGTATGCACAGTTGGAGAATGCTTATTATTTTAAGACGTGAAACAGCTTAAAAATAATATTGTAATTGTCAGAATAAGTGCTACAAATTGGATATTTTCTGCATGTAAACAACCAGATTCCTGCAGTGTTGCAGCTCAACCACAAGGGGGCGATGTTGGAGGAGGTCAAAGGTGTAAGACACAATAAATCAATCAGCACGGACAGTATAAAATCTAAATAAAAACAGTCATTTTGTGTGACTGTGTTCACAGTGTACCACACACACACACACACACACACACACACACACACACACACACACACACACACACACACACACACACACACACACACACACACACACACACACACACACACACACACACACACACACACACACACACACACACACACACACACACACACACACACACACACACACACACACACACACACACACCTCTGTACATCTCGAGGTCTTGCACCATTTTTAAGGGAAAACACTTTTCCCCTTGTTTGGGCACCTTTGCTAATTTACATATTCAGGACAGCCAATAGGCTTTGAGCGCCCTCAGATAAGCCCCTCTCACTTCCTGTTGGCCGCGGCTCTTCCCAACGGGGAAAACGTTCTTCGTGTCACGTTTTAAATTGTCCCCCTGACCCCTCCTTCTTGTAGGTTACCTGAGAAGTTCCTTTTCCAAACCAACCAAACGCTGTGGCTTTTCGCCGTCGGCCAATCAAATCCCGCCATTTGAAACGTTTACTTCCTGAAAAAGCTCAGTCTTTAACCTCGAACACGAAGACGAGAGGAAACCGTTAAAAACAAACTGGGTGTTGTTTTTCTCCGCCTGTTTCCTCCCCTCTGATGTCACTTCCTGTTTGTTTTGCAACCCGTTGGATCCGAAGGTTTGTTGCGTGTGAATCGAAGCGTTTGGGAAAATAAAATCCAAGAAAGATGTAGAAAAACCCAAAATGTGGAGAGTCTGTAATCTGTTGCGTAACAGTCTTCTGCAGCATCGTAGTAAAAAACGGTAAGTCAATGGTAGATAAATCCAGTGTTAGAAGATGAAGGAAAAAACGGTAGAAATCTGCGAAAGTAAAGAAAAGTCGTCGCTGAGGTACTTCTGAGATAAAGAGCATTCACTGAGTCGGACCTGGATGCTGTTTCCGTGGGTTTGGTTTAAAAAAATAAGAATACAATGACTGAGTAGAAACGAGGACGTGTGCGCTGGTAAGATTCGTCCCCAAAAAAGGACAAGGAAAAAAAAAGTCCAGAGAGTTTAAATAGCAGCTGCTTTCCACTGAGAAAAATGTGTGTGTGTGTGTGTGTGTGTGTGTGTGTGTGTGTGGACGATAGTGCAGTACAAATACTTCATTACTGTACTTCATGTTTCTGGTATCTGTACTTCTACTTGAGTAAATGCGTGTACTTTTGCCATCTCTGTGTGTGTGTGTGTGTGTGTGTGTGTGTTCACAGGAAGTAGAGCTCTCCTCAGATGCTGGACTCTTTGGGGGGGGGGTCCACGTTGGTCACCATGGAAGGAGGAAGTGAGGTCACCAAAAGGGCGTTGAGGTCGGAGGTCGGCGGCGTCACGATGTTAGCCTTCAGGCGGCGAATCGATGAAATTCTCTCCTCGACGCAACCTGCGGAAAGACGAGCCTCGGCGTCGTGGTCCCAGCATTCCTCCGCCGTTTCGCAGATCTGAGCCAATCCCTGAGGAGGAAGCAGGAAACCAGACGGTCAGGCCGCTTAATAAAGGATGTTTTTAATTACTCTATACAAGGTTTAGTTGAATACTAGATTCTGATCCTGTCCACATCAATAAGTACCGTATTGACCCGAATTGACTGAATCTGAAGAAATATAAGAATCTGAAAAAGAGGGTTCGTCTTATATTTGGGGTCTAAACTTTTTTATGTAATTACACAGTCACAACAACAGATGGCGCCAAAACGAGTGTTTCCTCAAAGAGACACGTCTTAAAGTAACAGTACAACAGGAGAGAGAGAGATGGAGAGACACGGGCTGCAGTCCAATAGTCCCTTTAGTTTAGGACCCTTTAGTTTAGGACCCTTTAGTTTAGGACCCTTTAGTTTAGGACCCTTCCTGACGGAGTGAAATGACCCGGAAGTCCCTCAGTGGCAGCCATGATAAGAGCCGTTCCAATTCTCTAGATCAGGGGTTCCCAACCTTTATTGGGCCAAGGACCGGCAGATACATTAAAAAAAAATCGCGGACCGGTTGTCAATTTTAACTGATTTGAATATTTACTCACCAGCAGGTGGCAACAGAGGACAATTGTATTTAACAGCCTGAAGAAATACCAATATGCATCCAAAACAACGTTTAAAACCAGGATACAATGAAAACACTTTAAGACCACTGTACACATATTGATTAACTGAAATGTCAGGGAGACCCCTGGGCCTGTTTGCCAGCCATAATAACGTCATACCGGGGCGTTCGTTCCGGTGCACTCCGACAGCATTTAGCATTACATCGAGATTAAGATTAAACTAACTTCTTTTGGGAACACCCACATACCTATGGAGTTAGCCAGATGTGTGTAAATTACTGTTCATGGTCATTTTAAAACAAATTCCGTTGTTGGACACACACAAACACTCCGAACATACACACACACAGCTGAGCAGAGCACATACACACACACAGCTGAGCACATACACACACACAGCTGAGCAGAGCACATACACACACACAGCTGAGCACATACACACACACACACACACACACACACACACATCATGCGCCTTTGTGACCAGACATTTCCTTCATACAACGAGTAATAGGGGAAATAATCGGGCCGTTCGATGTGTGTGTGTGTGTGTAGAGGTGTGTGTGGTTGAAACGTAGCAGCCTGCAGTGGTGAACACAGTGAAGGCAGTGTGTATGCGCTGGTGCTGCACTTCTCAGAGGCTGCCTCCTGATGCTGAAGTGAAGGAGGCTTGACAAATATGTCCTTAAAATGAAGTCCGAGTTTGAAATATATCTCAAATAATGTCTGCACTGCCATTTCCCCACGTCAACACAACAGTCTGCGATGAAGCGGTTCTCTCCTGTGAGCTCCTCTTCCTATTGGCGCACCGATAACTTTCTCTGCGCACGAGAGGCTGAGACCTTATGCTAACCAGTTTTGATTTATTTAGTATGTTTTGGATGAAATAAAATGACTGGTATAGGTGCGGAAATTAAAAAGAAAAAAGAAAAAGAAATTGATAAAATATTTGTATATATTTATAATTCTGCCCGGTACCGGTCCACGGACCGGGGGTTGGGAACCCCTGCTCTAAATGAAAGGAAAGGAGGTTTCAAACTTCCTTTATAGCCTCCTTTAGCTTAGGAACCACTGGACCTCCCTTGACGAAAGGAGAGGAGAAAGTGCTGCCCCACAATGCATTGCAGCCGCAGCATTTGCCGTCACTCAACAGTCGGCCGTTCACGGAAACAACCGATTATGACGGAGAAATGATATCATGAAAGTTACGGTGCTTATTAAGCTTTTTAAAACGTATGTGGGAAGTTGCCAAAGTGCTTTGTTCTGAACGTTCATCAGTATTATAATCAAAGAGAGAAATATGAACGTTACTTTTTACTGAAATGATCAAATAAAGTCAACATTTCACAGTCTTTACTGAGCTGTGTGGAGTTTGTTCAACTTTTAAAAGATGTTTGAATGGTGATATACACAGTGATAGATGTTAAGGACTAACGTTTATAATAAATACATCTGTATTGATTGATCTTTTCATCAATCATACGTATTGGGATCATTTGTATTAATGTGGACCGGAGGGAGAGGGCGACGAGCAGAAGTTTCACTTTCCTTTTTTATTTCAATTCCAGCTTTGGTCCTGAAGAATCTGTTTCTCTGTTGTCCACGTTCATAAAGCCTAAAGCAACAGCATCAGAGCACAGAGTCTCTAGATGAGTTTACAGTAGCCCCTCGTTCTTATTGAGCATCCATGTTTGTAGTCCGCTGTATAGAAAACTGTAGTTTCCATAGTTTCCCCACAGCAGCAGACGCACATTCAGGACGTCCGCTGGCGCATCAGAAACACGTCGGATAGTGAAGTGCAGTCGATTCTCTAAAGTACCGCAGTCTCTTCTCCTAAGTCCTTTTGTATTCTCCTATCCACTATCCCTTAACCCGTGACCTTTCACTTAGAGGTCAAGGAATAGACGACAGACGATAGGGACAGACGATGGGGACAGACGATGGGGACAGACGATGGGGACAGACGATGGGGACAGATGATAGGGACAGACGATAGGGACAGACGATACGGACAGACGATGGGGACAGATGATGGGGACAGACGATGAGGACAGACGATGGGGACAGACGATAGGGACAGATGATGGGGACAGACGATGGGGACAGACGATGGGGACAGATGATGGGGACAGACGATAGGGACAGACGATGGGGACAGACGATGGGGACAGACGATAGGGACAGACGATGGGGACAGATGATGGGGACAGACGATGGGGACAGACGATGGGGACAGACGATAGGGACAGACGATGGGGACAGACGATGGGGAGAGACGATGGGGACAGACGATGGGGACAGACGATGGGGACAGACGATAGGGACAGACGATGGGGACAGACGATGGGGACAGACGATAGGGACAGACGATAGGAGCAGATTTTTGGACTATTCGACTGCAGCCCAACTCCAACAAAGTGGATCAAAAGTTAATAAACAAGAGAGGCCAAGTTACGATGCCAATTTTAGCAAAATAAATATGGAGTTACTGAGAGTAACGTTAGAAGATGGAGAGCCCAAAAAGAGCTTGAAAAAGAGGGGTCTTCTTATATTCGGGTCAATATGGTACTCTTTACAAGATTTAGTTAAATACTCGATTCTGATTTGGACATTCCAAGGGTCAGCTGTCTAGTTCATTAAAGTCATTCCTTATGCTTTTATTTTGAAGGCGGTTTTGGGGCGCTTGTTGAAGACAGACAGGAAGTAAACACACACGCAGCGTCCACACGGCGGCGTGCGTTGAAGCTTGCCGGTGAGCTTGTCTGAAACTCGACCAACAACCAATCACATGAATCTCCCGCCCCGGACACACAAGCACACGGTTTGATTGGCTAGAGCTTGTACTGGCATATGATTTGATTGGCTGACCGCCGAAGCTTCAAAAGTTGAACATTGCTCTACTTTTTAAGCGAGCAACACGAGCAAAGTGAAGCAACGCTCCCACAATGCAGTTTGTCAAAGCGTGACGTCACCCCATTCAAAGTGAATGGGCAGAAGCGTTGAAGCACGCCGCCGTGTGGACGGGCCGTAATGAAACTCACGCTGTGTTTGAGCCAGAGCTCCTTCAGAGCCGGCCTCAGCTTCTTGTGGACGACCACGTCCTGAAGGTCCTCCAGAGACGGATGCTGCCCCGCCTCTTCCTCAAAGGGAAGCAGGTACTCTCCCACCGGACCTGAGAGCAAACAACATGTCAGAGAACGTGTTCACCTGACACTAAGGGACCACAAAGAGACACTAAGGGACCACAAAGAGACACAAAGGGACTACAAAGAGACACAAAGGGACTACAAAGAGACACAAAGGGACATTAAGAGACACAAAGGGACTACAAAGAGACACTAAGAGACACAAAGGGACTTCCAAAGAGACACTAAATGACTACAAAGAGACACAAAGGGACTACAAAGAGACACAAAGGGACTACAAAGAGACACAAAGAGACACAAAGGGACTACAAAGAGACACAAAGGGACTACAAAGAGACACAAAGGGACTACAAAGGGACACTAAGGGACTACAAAGGGACACTAAGTGACTACAAAGAGACACTAAAGGACTACAAAGAGACACTACGGGACTACAAAGAGACACTAAGGGACTACAAAGAGACTACAAAGAGACACAAAGGGACTACAAAGAGACACTAAAGGACTACAAAGGGACACTAAGGGACTACAAAGGGACACTAAGGGACTACAAAGAGACACTAAAGGACTACAAAGGGACACTAAGGGACTACAAAGGGACACTAAGGGACTACAAAGAGACACTAAAGGACTACAAAGAGACACTACGGGACTACAAAGAGACACTAAGGGACTACAAAGAGATACAAAGGGACTACAAAGAGACACAAAGGGACTACAAAGAGACACTAAAGGACTACAAAGGGACACTAAGGGACTACAAAGGGACACTAAGGGACTACAAAGAGACACTAAAGGACTACAAATGGACACTAAGGGACTACAAAGGGACACTAAGGGACTACAAAGGGACACTAAGGGACTACAAAGAGACACTAAAGGACTACAAAGAGACACTACGGGACTACAAAGAGACACTAAAGGACTACAAAGAGACACTAAGAGACACAAAGGGACTACAAAGAGACACAAAGGGACTACAAAGAGACACAAAGGGACTACAAAGAGACACTAAGGGACTACAAAGAGACACTAAGAGACACAAAGGGACTACAAAGAGACACAAAGGGACTACAAATAGACACTAAAGGACTACAAAGAGACACTAAGGGACTACAAAGAGACACAAAGGGACTACAAAGAGACACTAAGGGACTACAAAGAGACACAAATGGACTACAAAGAGACACAAAGGGACTACAAAGAGACACTAAGGGACTACAAAGAGACACTAAGAGACACAAAGGGACTACAAAGAGACACAAAGGGACTACAAAGAGACACTAAAGGACTACAAAGAGACACAAAGGGACTACAAAGAGACACAAAGGGACTACAAAGAGACACAAAGGGACTACAAAGAGACACTAAAGGACTACAAAGAGACACAAAGGGACTACAAAGAGACACTAAGGGACTACAAAGAGACACAAAGGGACTACAAAGAGACACTAAGAGACACAAAGGGACTACAAAGCGACACTAAGGGACTACAAAGAGACACTAAGGGACTACAAAGAGACACTAAAGGACAACAAAGAGACACTAAGGGACTACAAAGAGACACTAAGAGACTACAAAGAGACACTACGGGACTACAAAGAGACACTAAGGGACTACAAAGAGACACAAAGGGACTACAAAGAGACACTACGGGACTACAAAGAGACACAAAGGGACTACAAAGAGACACTACGGGACTACAAAGAGACACAAAGGGACTACAAAGAGACACAAAGGGACTACAAAGAGACACTAAGAGACACAAAGGGACTACAAAGAGACACTAAGGGACTACAAAGAGACACTAAGGGACTACAAAGAGACACTAAACGACAACAAAGAGACACTAAGGGACTACAAAGAGACACTAAGAGACTACAAAGAGACACTACGGGACTACAAAGAGACACTAAGGGACTACAAAGAGACACAAAGGGACTACAAAGAGACACTACGGGACTACAAAGAGACACTAAGGGACTACAAAGAGACACTAAGAGACACAAAGGGACTACAAAGAGACACTAAAGGACTACAAAGAGCCTTAATAAACGTATGATATTCTTCGCAGGCCTTGAGTTGGACCCCCTGCTGTATATTAATATGTAGTAATGGATATGTTACCGTCCACGGCCTTGCAGCGGGACACCAGCTCCCAGAGAATCAGACCCACGGCGTACATGTCGATCCTCAGGAAGGCGTCTCTCTGGAAGTTTATTGCTCCCTCTAAAACCTCCGGAGCCATGTACCGCCTGGTGCCCACCTGCACACACACACACACACACACACACACACACACACACACACACACACACACACACACACACACACACACACACACACACACACACACACACACACACACACACACACACACACACACACACACACACACACACACACATTAAACAGAATCAATCAGAATACCTTTATTCCTGCCACAGAGGGGACATTTACATTTATTACACACACACACACACACACACACACACACACACACACACACACACACACACACACACACACACACACACACACACACACACACACACACACACACACACACACACACACACACACACACACACACACACACACACACACACACACACACACACACACACACACACACACACACACTCAGGTGGAGCAGCTCACCTGTCCGTGTGTGTCTCCCGGAGGTTCACCGGCCTCGAAACGAACTGCGAGGCCGAAATCTCCGATTACCGCCGAGAGGTCCGAACTCAGCATTATGTTCTTACTCTTAAAGTCCCTGAGACACAGAGAGACACACAGTCACTACAAAGAGACACTAAAGGACTACAAGAGACACAAAAGGACTACAAAGAGACACTAAAGGACTACAAAGAGACACTAAAGGACTACAAAGAGACACAAAACGACTACAAAGAGACACAAAAGGACTACAAGAGACACTAAAGGACTACAAGAGACACAAAAGGACTACAAAGAGACACTAAAGGACTACAAAGAGACACAAAAGGACTACAGAGAGACACAAAAGGACTACAAGAGACACTAAAGGACTACAAAGAGACACAAAAGGACTACAAAGAGACACTACATGACTACAAAGAGACACAAAAGGACTACAAAGAGACACTAAAGGACTACAAAGAGACACAAAAGGACTACAAAGAGACACAAAAGGACTACAAGAGACACTAAAGGACTACAAAGAGACACTAAAGGACTACAAAGAGACACTAAAGGACTACAAAGAGACACAAAAGGACTACAAAGAGACACAAAAGGACTACAAGAGACACTAAAGGACTACAAGAGACACAAAAGGACTACAAAGAGACACTAAAGGACTACAAAGAGACACAAAAGGACTACAGAGAGACACAAAAGGACTACAAGAGACACTAAAGGACTACAAAGAGACACAAAAGGACTACAAAGAGACACTACATGACTACAAAGAGACACAAAAGGACTACAAAGAGACACTAAAGGACTACAGAGAGACACAAAAGGACTACAAGAGACACTAAAGGACTACAAAGAGACACAAAAGGACTACAAAGAGACACTACATGACTACAAAGAGACACAAAAGGACTACAAGAGACACTAAAGGACTACAAGAGACACAAAAGGACTACAAAGAGACACTAAAGGACTACAAAGAGACACAAAAGGACTACAAAGAGACACTAAGGACTACAAAGAGACACAAAAGGACTACAAGAGACACTAACGGACTACAAGAGACACAAAAGGACTACAAAGAGACACTAAAGGACTACAAAGAGACACAAAAGGACTACAAGAGACACTAAAGGACTACAAAGAGACACTAAAGGACTACAGAGAGACACAAAAGGACTACAAGAGACACTAAAGGACTACAAAGAGACACAAAAGGACTACAAAGAGACACTACATGACTACAAAGAGACACAAAAGGACTACAAAGAGACACAAAAGGACTACAAGAGACACTAAAGGACTACAAGAGACACAAAAGGACTACAAAGAGACACTAAAGGACTACAAAGAGACACAAAAGGACTACAAAGAGACACTAAGGACTACAAAGAGACACAAAAGGACTACAAGAGACACTAACGGACTACAAGAGACACAAAAGGACTACAAAGAGACACTAAAGGACTACAAAGAGACACAAAAGGACTACAAGAGACACAAAAGGACTACAAAGAGACACTAAAGGACTACAAAGAGACACTAAAGGACTACAAAGAGACACAAAACGACTACAAAGAGACACAAAAGGACTACAAGAGACACTAAAGGACTACAAGAGACACAAAAGAACTACAAAGAGACACTAAAGGACTACAAAGAGACACAAAAGGACTACAGAGAGACACAAAAGGACTACAAGAGACACTAAAGGACTACAAAGAGACACAAAAGGACTACAAAGAGACACTACATGACTACAAAGAGACACAAAAGGACTACAAAGAGACACTAAAGGACTACAAAGAGACACTAAAGGACTACAAAGAGACACAAAAGGACTACAAGAGACACTAAAGGACTACAAGAGACACAAAAGGACTACAAAGAGACACTAAAGGACTACAAAGAGACACAAAAGGACTACAGAGAGACACAAAAGGACTACAAGAGACACTAAAGGACTACAAAGAGACACAAAAGGACTACAAAGAGACACTACATGACTACAAAGAGACACTAAAGGACTACAAAGAGACACTAAAGGACTACAGAGAGACACAAAAGGACTACAAGAGACACTAAAGGACTACAAAGAGACACAAAAGGACTACAAAGAGACACTACATGACTACAAAGAGACACAAAAGGACTACAAAGAGACACAAAAGGACTACAAGAGACACTAAAGGACTACAAGAGACACAAAAGGACTACAAAGAGACACTAAAGGACTACAAAGAGACACAAAAGGACTACAAAGAGACACTAAGGACTACAAAGAGACACAAAAGGACTACAAGAGACACTAACGGACTACAAGAGACACAAAAGGACTACAAAGAGACACTAAAGGACTACAAAGAGACACAAAAGGACTACAAGAGACACTAAAGGACTACAAAGAGACACTAAGGACTACAAATAGACACTAAAGGACTACAAAGTGTCACAAAAGGACTACAAAGAGACACTAAGGACTACAAATAGACACTAAGGACTACAAAGAGACACAAAAGGACTACAAAGAGACACTAAGGACTACAAATAGACACTAAAGGACACTAAGGACTACAAATAGACACTAAAGGACTACAAAGAGACACTAAAGGACTACAAAGAGACACAAAAGGACTACAAAGAGACACAAAAGGACTACAA
>JAPTMU010000152.1:0-313886 GCA_028583405.1 Pogonophryne albipinna
TAGTGGTCTTAGTGGGGAATTTCGGGGGTCTCGGTGACAATTTGGCCTCGAACGGACTTGCAAACCGATCCCCCTCGTACAGGACCCCTCCCCTAGGCGTCCCCCTGTTTTGTGGACCCCCAAGGTGTTTATCTTTTGTGGGGGGGTGTCTGCAATTACCCTACCTATTTGCAACATGTGAGTATTCAGAGTGGACTTTCTGTCCACTCTGAATACACCCAGTGAATTGTCCACTTCACATACTTTACATTGGTGTGAAGTGGACAGGGCGGGGCCTAATTCCCTTACCCCTCCCCCCTGACCTGAGAGAAGGTCAGAGGATCTCCAGATTCAAGTAGTTTATTTGTGGACATGTGTACTCCGAGGCCATGGGGTCCCCTTTTGATTTTTGTGTTTTATTTTTGCAAAAACACTCATATATCACACTTTGACCTTTCCGCGACATTTCAGCCCTTTATGGCTGGCAACCAATTAAGGCTTTCCCCAAGATGTAGTTCTTCCAAAATCACAACACGCAACCTCCGAGACATCATAAACGGGTTGCAGGTGTTTCTGGGTCGCTACCATGCTCCTGGAAGAAGTTGGCTTTGATCTTTCCGGCCTTTCAGATCTTTTTGGGTGGCAACCAATTAAGGCTTTCCCCAAGCTACAGTTGTTCCAAAATCACAACACGCAACCTCCGAGACGTCATAAACGGGTTGCAGGTGTTTCTGGGTCGCTACCATGCTCCTGGAAGAAGTTGGCTTTGATCTTTCCAGCCTTTCAGACCTTTTTGGGTGGCAACCAATTAAGGCTTTCCCCAAGATACAGTTGTTCCAAAATCGCAACACGCAACCTCCGAGACGTCATAAACGGGTTGCAGGTGTTTCTGGGTCGCTACCATGCTCCTGGAAGAAGTTAGCTTTGGGGATGAGCTGGGAGCCTGAAACTCTGGCACTGTGGAAAATAGGCTCCATTTTTGTCAATGTAGCAAAATCCACATAATTTCAAGCTATTTGGCTAACATGGGAGGTTGTCCATATCAAATACTTAAGAAAGGGATTACCCTTCCTTTTCGCCACCATTCATTTTGAATTCCAAGTGTACATGTTCCCCCAGAGCTTACGGAGCACGCAGAGACACGAAAACAGTGTAGGTTCGCTCGTCGTCGAGTGCCGACTAACATATTTAAACGTCGGTACCGCAGGCCCTCCAGAACAAAAGTGTCGCATAAACGCACTAAAATCTAAGGGTCTTGTCAGACTTGACGTCTGCAAGAGGATTCTGAAGTTTGATATCGAGCACATTTTTTTAAATTTGGCCTAGCGCAACCAAAGTTCAGTCGATCAAACTGGACGTCAGAGAGAGTCTCTACACAGAATCTGAGGACCCTATCCGCTCGGGGACCAAAACCCCGTCCGAAAGATACGCGATCCAGCAAAATGTCCTGCAATAACTCTGCTTATATGGCCTCTTGAGCTTCCAAATTGCAGGTAGTCTTTTCACACCGCACGAGGAGCGGGTGTACTCAAATGGAGGTCTCTGGGTGGTCAGGAACTAGAACCACAGCAACAAAAAGAAATGTGCTTTATTTAGAATGGGCGGTGTATTCGAAGTGGTCAGACTGTATTCGAAGTGTCCTCCCACGGTGTGGAAGGTCGTGAGTTCGAGTCCCGCATGGGACAACCAACACAGTTTCGAAGTGGTTAGACACTTTCCAAAATGTCTCCTCTCTATTTATAAGTGTTTTCATCACATACAACATCCTCACGTGTATACATAAATAAGAAATTGTAAGTAAATATTGTAAATGCGTCAGGGACTAGTTAAATATGACTTATGTTAATTAACATAAAATGGTCTTGTGGCGCAGCGTGATAAATATTGCTCTTTTGTGCAGAAGGTCACAGGTTCGAATCTTGCATCGGACACCGTCTTTATTTTAGCAATTTCTTATTTATTAGGATGTTTTATGTGACAAAAACACTTTTAGTGTGCAAGAAGTATTTGAATAATGCATTGTCCACTTCACATACTTTACAATGGTGTGAAGTGGACAGGGCGGGGCCTAATTCCCTTACCCCTCCCCCCTGACCTGAGAGAAGGTCAGAGGATCTCCAGATTCAAGTGGTTTATTTGTGGACATGTGTACTCCGAGGCCATGGGGTCCCCTTTTGATTTTTGTGTTTTATTTTCGCAAAAACACTCAAATATCACACTTTGACCTTTCCGACCTTTCAGACCTTTTTGGGTGGCAACCAATTAAGGCTTTCCCCAAGATACAGTTGTTCCAGAATCACAACACGCAACCTCTGAGACGTCATAAACGGGTTGCAGGTGTTTCTGGGTCGCTACCATGCTCCTGGAAGAAGTTGGCTTTGATCTTTCCGGCCTTTCAGACCTTTTTGGGTGGCAACCAATTAAGGCTTTCCCCAAGCTACAGTTGTTCCAAAATCACAACACGCAACCTCCGAGACGTCATAAACGGGTTGCAGGTGTTTCTGGGTCGCTACCATGCTCGTGGAAGAAGTTGGCTTTGGGGATGAGCTGGGAGCCTGAAACTCTGGCACTGTGGAAAATAGGCTCCATTGTTGTCAATGCAGCAAAATCCACATCATTTCAAGCTATTTGGCTAACATGGGAGGTTGTCCATATCAAATACTTAAGAATGGGATTACCCTTCCTTTTCGCCACCATTCATTTTGAATTCCAAGTGTACATGTTCCCCCAGAGCTTACGGAGCACGCAGCGACACAAAAACAGTGTAGGTTCGCTCGTCGTCGAGTGCCGACTGACATATTTAAACGTCGGTACCGCAGGCCCTCCAGAACAAAAGTGTCGCATAAACGCACTAAAATCTAAGGGTCTTGTCAGACTTGACGTCTGCAAGAGGATTCTGAAGTTTGATATCGAGCACATTTTTTAAAATTTGGCCTAGCGCAACCAAAGTTCGGTCGATCAAACTGGACGTCAGAGAGAGTATCTACACAGAATCTGAGGACCCTATCCGCTCGGGGACCAAAACCCCGGCCGAAAGATACGCGATCCTGAAACTTGTGGTGGGGGAGGGAGAGGAAATTGAAAAAAATTGAAAAAAGGTGCTTGGCGCTCCGAGACTTTGAAAGTGTGTTGCTTAACTTGTGTGGAACCCGCTTGCAAAATTTGGGGACCCTGCGACCTTCGACAAGGTCAAAACCGAGGTCAGAGGTCAAATTTGCATGCCGACAGTACCCTCAACGGCGCAAAGGAAGGTCCGACGGCTTTGAGCTTGGTCTTGTTGGAACCGGTTCGGAAAGTACATGCAAATTCATGTCTCTGGTTCAACTAAATGTCAAAGGTTATGGCTTAAAATGTAACAAAGCTCCAAAGGTCAAAGGTCACCTGTGGATGGTATACGCTACTGTTTTTGCCACTTAGGAAGGTCCGACCGCTTTGAGCTTGATGTCATTTTAACCGTCTCGGAGAGCAGATGCAGAATAAGGCCTCTGCTGCAACTAAATGTCAAAGGTTATGGCTTAAAATTTAACAAAACCTTCCGTTAAGGCCTTTTGAGAAGGTGCAGTGCTGCATGAGTGTTTAAAGCACTTTGAAAAGGGCTAAAGAGATACTTTTTTCACAGGGGGCCTCTAAATAGGGCCCAGATCAGGAATCTGAAATATGGGAACCTTAACCCACACAGAACCTTTTTTTCAATAAAATGTCAAACTTTATCACAAAATCCTCTTATAAATTAAGGGCTTAACAGGCTTGTGGTGGGGGCGGGGTAGAAAATGAAAAAAATTGAAAAAAGATGCGTGGCGCTCCGAGACTTTGAGAGTGTGTTGCTTAACGTGTGTGGAGCCCGCTTGCAAAATGTGGGGCCCCTGCGACCTTCGACAAGGTCAAAACCGAGGTCAGAGGTCAAATTTGCATGCCGACAGTACCCTCGACGGCGCAAAGGAAGGTCCGACGGCTTTGAGCTTAGTCTCATTAGAACCGGCTCGGAGAGAAGATGCAGAATGATGCCTCTGGTCCAACTAAATGTCAAAGGTTATGGCTTAAAATTTAACAAAACCTTCCGTTAAGGCCTTTTGAGAAGGTGCAGTGCTGCATGAGTGTTTAAAGCACTTTGAAAAGGGCTAAAGAGATATTTTTTTCACAGGGGGCCTCTAAATAGGGCCCAGATCAGGAATCTGAAATATGGAAACCTTAACCCACCCAGAACTTTTTTTTCAATAAAATGTCAAACTTTCTCACAAAATGCTGTCTGGAGCTAAGAATCTGACACCCTTAACTTAGGGACTTGTGTGTCCACTGTGTGGACATTAACTACAGGTCGCGGTACTCCAAGTGTACAGGCATGCCACTGTGTGGACATTAACTACAGGTTGCGGTACTCCAAGTGTACAGGCATGCAGTTCGGCCCCAGAGCAAAATAAAAATAAGCTGGGGTGCTACATAGATAGCCAGTGCAGGGGCCTTCCACGTGGAAAAAGAACCGGAGACGGGCGAGCTTTCCCCGCAGAGATATAAAAGGTTAAAGTTTTGGGGTTTCTCGCGTAATTCAGGACAAATGCACCGGGGGGCTTAATGTCCAGTGAGTGGACATCATTGTCCGTGGCGTGTACAGAATAATATGTCCATATCACGGACATTAATACATAGAGTGGTGTCCATGAAATGGACATTGCAAATAAGTGTTTAAAACGTGCGGAAAACTGTTTGAAATGTCGGGGAAAGGGTTGTGAATACAGACCCAGAGCACAGGTGGTGCAGCACCTGACTTTTCAACCCAGGAATACGTGTTTGAAAGGGGGGGGAAAGTATTGTAAATAGAGGCTATCTCAGACTTCCATGAAATACACCGGGGAAAAGCACCTCTCTGTGGCCCTACACAGAGCCCCAAATCACAGACTAAACAGCTACAACAACATTTCATCCACATTTGACACATGAAATGTACAGGAATATGTCCAGGCTGTGACCCAGAGAGAGCAGCTCCATCCAGCACCTCGCTCAATCCCACCCAGAGTTGACAGGCTGCTGCTTACAGAGTCACTGGTCCCACACTCACAGGCAGAGCTCCAGGGTGATGCACATGGCCTTATTACCCCGGAATGAGTGCTTACAATAGGGTAAAGTCTCCCTGCAGCCCCTCCATAACGGTAATAATGGTTAGAAATCATTGCCATGTAACCCCGGCAGCAGGTTCACTGCTGTAAGCAGGGTCCCACACTCACAGGCAGAGCTCCAGGGTGATGCACATGGCTTTATTACCCCGGAATGAGTGCTTACAATAGGGTAAAGTCTCCCTGCAGCCCCTCCATAACGGTAATAATGGTTAGAAATCATTGCCATGTAACCCCGGCAGCAGGTTCACTGCTGTAAGCAGGGTCCCACACTCACAGGCAGAGCTCCAGGGTGATGCACATGGCTTTATTACCCCGGAATGAGTGCTTACAATAGGGTAAAGTCTCCCTGCAGCCCCTCCATAACGGTAATAATGGTTAGAAATCATTTCCAGGGCAGAAAGCTGTTTTTAAAAGTGAAAAAACGATTTAAAACCGTTTAAAAAGCCATTTGAGTGCAGTTATCATGTGTCCCCACAGGAGGGCGCATCAGCCAAGTGAGCACAGTGCAAAAACAGTCAAAAACACCCTAAACAAAGGGCAAATCAATGGATTTAAAGTGCAGGGAAGCTCCACAACACACACAGGTACATTCCTAAATCCCCACAATAGTGACAACGGTGATTTAAACTAGTTTCTGCGGGGAAAGGACTGCTAAAAATCGGATTAAACAGCTCCAGCATCTCGACCTGACATGAGCAAACAGGCTGTCAGGTGCTGAAGGAAAGCAGGCGGAAATACATTGATTGTTTTACCCGGGAATAAGGGCTTACAAGGCGGGTAAAGTGCTCCAGCATCTCGACCTGACATGAGCAAACAGGCTATCTCAGACTTCCATGAAATATACCGGAAAAGCACCTATTTGTAGCCGCTCACAGAGCCCTAAAATACGGACTAAACAGCTCCAGCATCTCGACCTGACATGAGCAAACAGGCTGTCAGGTGCTGAAGGAAAGCAGGCGGAAATACATTGATTGTTTTACCCGGGAATAAGGGCTTACAAGGCGGGTAAAGTGCTCCAGCATCTCGACCTGACATGAGCAAACAGGCTATCTCAGACTTCCATGAAATATACCGGAAAAGCACCTATTTGTAGCCGCTCACAGAGCCCTAAAATACGGACTAAACAGCTCCAGCATCTCGACCTGACATGAGCAAACAGGCTGTGAGGTGCTGAAGGAAAGCAGGCGGAAATACATTGATTGTTTTACCCGGGAATAAGGGCTTACAAGGCGGGTAAAGTGCTCCAGCATCTCGACCTGACATGAGCAAACAGGCTATCTCAGACTTCCATGAAATATACCGGAGAAGCACCTATTTGTAGCCGCTCACAGAGCCCTAAAATACGGACTAAACAGCTCCAGCATCTCTCCCTGACAGGCACACTACCATAACCTCGCGCACCGTGGGTCCCCGGGCCCCCGAACTTAAGCACTCCCCCACGGACTAAACCCAGATGATCACACCCTCAAGAACCTCGTGCCCCTGGTAACCTTAAAGGGGGGGTGTAGTTTGCGGTGCTTTACAGTCCGCCCACCAGCATCCATATTCATCCTTATTAACAGCCCCACCCACCCTCCTGCGGAGGATGTTCTCATGGCCCTGGTAACACTTAAAGGTGGTGGATTGTGTGGTGCTTTACTGTCCGCCCACCAGCATCCATATTCGGCTTTATTCACAGCCCCACCTGCCCTGCTGGAGGTTCACACTTTAACTTTTTTTTACCCTCCTCTGCCTTACACATCCTCCAACACTTGAGCACCCCTCCATGCACACCACCAGAACCTCGTGCCCCTGGGGACCCTGAAGGGGAAAACACCCTTATTTCCAGCATATTGCTTTACCTTCCCTCTCATGCTACTCACTATTGTCACTTGTTCCGCTCCAATTATCCGGTACCAACTCATCATTCTCCACTCCCATTATCCGGTACCAACTCAACTAGGGTGTAATAGTTTTTAAAAAAGAGGACCAAGTAAGTAATTTTAACAAACTTTATTACAATAAATAAACATGCATTACAGAACTATATACATTGACATGGTCGCTTTATAACATGCTAACATTATTCACTCATCCAGCACAAGGGGACTGAGTTGAACAACACATTCCATATTTACAAGTTGGTCAGTGGCTTGTGCACTGGTAACATTGTCCGTATCGGGTGAAGTTGGTGCAGAGTATGGCACCCTCTCTTCACCCATGTCTGAGGGACTGTGTTCGGCCATTGACTGTTCCCTCTTCGCCACTCTCCAAGCGTTGAAGTTTAAGTAGAATTCTTCATCTGATGTCTCGGCATCGGGGGAGTCTTGGTAGGGAGTGGGGCTATGCACCTCTCCAGAGCTGTCACTGTCAATGTCAATGTCCCCCAAGTTGTCTTCACTCCCCCCTGATGCTGCTGCTGCTGCCGCTGCTTGCAGTGACTCTGTGAAGAGCAGCCGTATTTCCGCAGCCTCCTTCAAAGAAGGATTATTGGCATAAAATTTGTCTGCAGTTGCAGTGTTGTGACACATGAAATCACTCACTCTTTGGCGGTTGCCTATGTCCTGAAACCTCTTCGCATTATCTGCGTGGACTGTGCGGAGGTCGGTGAAGTTAATGGGACCGTTTAGTCCCACATCAGCCCATGCCAACCTCAGGAAGTAGGCAAGGTTCCTCGACGGGTTCTTCCCCGCTGTGTATAGGAAGTAGCGGTTCTGGGTGCAGGTCAGCGTCCCCTTGATTTCCAGCCACCTCTTCATCCATCCGAATTCTTCTATGGTGAGGTACAGCTGCGCTTCACCAAACGCGTTGGCCGTCTTGTGGTTGCTTACCTGTTATGACAGAGGTAGAGAGCGTCAATACAAATATCAATCATGCACAACATGTTTATCACTGCCAGAATAAACACATTTTGTAATAGCACTCACGTGGATGAGGTAGCCAAAGGCAGTGCCAGTTGTCTCCGCCTTTCGGACCTCGGCGTTGGTCATGTTGGAGTAGACCCCCGGACGGTGGCCATAAATGCAGCTCCAATGGAGGGTCATGTACCCATAGAGCAATAGCCGGGTTGCGGTAGTCGGATTGCTGGCCATCACGTCCAGGAGCTGAGGGATGCGAGTGTTGGCCGCAGTCAAACATGCCATGATGTCTTTATGGCTCGGCAGACCTTCCATCTTGTCCCGCTTCACCTGCATCTGGTGGATAAGCACCTTCTTCCTCAGGGACTTCAGGATGGCAACAACTTCCCGTTTGATTACAATCATGTCGTATTGGTTGAGCCTGCTCCCCTTGCATGGTGTGTCTGCCATGTACTTGAGAAAGTGTGATATATTTTTGATATAGAAGTCAGAGGTCGTGACCTGTAGGCTTGACTTTATCAGGCTCCGGGACCAGCTGTTGGCAAAGGAAAACGCATCAGTACATCGTATTGCGTCAATGTGGAGAACACACACAATGATGGTAACATCATGGACAGTTTTTTGATGTTACTCACCCACGTATCCTCTTCAGATCCCTCAGAAAGAGCCAGTCAGACAGGCGTTTGAAACCGTGTGCCATGAAGCTTAGGAACGATTTGACTCTGCTTAGTTTGGAGACTGCGTTTTCTTGGAGCCTCACTGTTGGGTCGATGCCCTCGTAATGCTCCCGATATCCTTGTAGATACTCCTCTGTGAAACATAACAGTACTTTAATGACAACACATTGTGTGTTACAGAAACTGCATTTGTTGTTGTTATTCAACACACTTACCCATGATGGGTGGGAATGTTATTTCCCGCATTATATTCCCCCGGCCCCTGCCGCTGAACCAGGGGGAATTTATGGGAGGAGAGGTTGACGAGGCCTCTGTATCTATGGATGCCGGTTCAGAGGAGCTGGATACAGGTGTCTGAGAGGCAATGGGGGACTTGCTGCACGAGGGAATGGGAGACTTGCTGCGCGAGGGAATGGGGGACTTGCTGAAGGAGGGACCTTTGGACTTGGACTGCCTCTTTGGTGTTGCCTCTGTTCGGGGTCGTTTCTTTAGAAACACCCGCTCTTGTTCCTCCCCATCCTCTTCATCGAACCCATGCATGTCCTCGGCCCTCTGGTTCCTCCTCTGTCGCTTGTGTTTTATCATCTTCTGCAGCTTGCTGCGCAGGGCTTTCACCCCAGCAGCATACATGTCCCTCTGATTCCTCATGGTGGTTGCCTCCATCCTCCATTCAATACACTCCGGTTTGTGACATGAAATCACTGGGGACAAGGGTGGAGGTGGTGACAGGACCTCATCACCCTCATAGTCCACCTCCCAAGAGGTAATCATCGCAACTGGAGGGTTTTTCAATCGAAGGTCATGAAGCTCCTTCGTTGCTACTGTCATTTTTACTTTATTTACGACCACATGTATCTCCTCTCGGGACAGCTCAACATGGTCTCTGTCCAAGTGCCGGTCCAGCCTTGTCCCGCTATATTCACATCCTGCAATGGTGCATGGATGGAGCCTAATGTTTGTACGTCCATTGGCCAACAACAGCAGAATTTTTCGTTCAACTAAATTATGCACACTATGGTGCCTTTGCAAATGCTTGCTCAGGGCCCTGTAGGACGTTTTACAGATCGGACAACCGATCAACATCCTATCTGTATGCATGAGCATTTTGGTACCGGGAAGTGTACCCAGTATAATGTATAGAACCGGGGGCGACAAAGAAGGAAAGTTGCACTCAGCGAACTAGGAAGACCCCTGTCAAATCTATCTAGTTTATTTTCAAAACATTGTTTTGTTCATTTGCATCATCGTGCGAAAGGTGTCCCATTTAGGCACTCGTTAGGCGGGCAGAGATCCCTGTCATATCTCGGTCCTATCCTCCAGGCAAGGCGGGGGCCAAAACTGCGTGGAAAAGTATCCGAAAATAGTGCATCATAATGCGGGTAGAGTCCCATCAAACTTCCCTTGCAGTCCTCCAGAGTCTGGAAATACTCTGTTATCTTTTTTGGAGTACCATGAAAACCGGCCAAATGTATCCGGAAATAGTGCATCATTATTCCGTGACAACTCTCCTTGAATTCCTCCAGAGGCACGTTCAAAAACTTAAAGTTTGTTAAGAACCATGATTAGGGTCCTCCAGGCAACAATTGTATCCGAAATAGTGTCTCATTATTCCGTAACAACTCTCCTTGAATTCCTCCAGAGGCACGTTCAAAAACTTAAAGTTTGTTAAGAACCATGATTTGGGTCCTCCAGGCAACAATTGTATCCGAAATAGTGTATCATTATTCCGTGACAACTCTCCTTGAATTCCTCCAGAGGCACGTTCAAAAACTTAAAGTTTGTTAAGAACCATGATTCGGGTCCTCCAGGCAACAATTGTATCCGAAATAGTGTCTCATTATTCCGTAACAACTCTCCTTGAATTCCTCCAGAGGCACGTTCAAAAACTTAAAGTTTGTTAAGAACCATGATTCGGGTCCTCCAGGCAACAATTGTATCCGAAATAGTGTCTCATTATTCCGTGACAACTCTCCTTGAATTCCTCCAGAGGCACGTTCAAAAACTTAAAGTTTGTTAAGAACCATGATTTGGGTCATCCAGGCAACAATTGTATCCGAAATAGTGTCTCATTATTCCGTAACAACTCTCCTTGAATTCCTCCAGAGGCACGTTCAAAAACTTGAAGTTTGTTAAGAACCATGATTCGGGTCCTCCAGGCAACAATTGTATCCGAGCCAAAGCACTCATGTAGCGGACACATTCCTCCATGATGTGAAACAGCCGTTTTTTTTCTAAGCGCTCTCAAAAACCGGGTTTCCGATTTCGTGCAGATGGTAGCTTGGAAAAGATGAATAGATTTATTTGACGGAGGAAGGGAGGTCTCGAAGCCCCTCTCCCTTGTAAAATGAAACGTGGGGGTGAAAATGTGTCCGGGGCTTCCGCCGGAAGCGCCGAAGACTTGAGTTTTTGTGAGCCCCTCCTCCGTTGGCACTTAGCCGTTTTTTCGAGAATTTCGAATAACCTCCATAACCTCGCACCGTGAGACCCCGGGACCCCGAAATTAAGCACTCCCCCACGGACTAAACCCAGATGATCACACCCTCGAGAACCTCGTGCCCATGGGAGCCTTAAAGGGGGGGGGGGGGGTGGAGTTTGCGGTGCTTTACTGTCCGCCCACTAGCATCCATATTCGGCCTTCTTCACAGCCCCAGCATATATCCCTAACATGCGCACTTCCATAACATTGCACACCGTGAGACCCCGGGCCCCCGGACTTAAGCACTCCACCACGGACTAAACTCAGATGTTCACACCCTACAGAACCTCGTGCCCATGGGAGCCTTAAAGGGGGGGGGGGTGGAGTTTGCGGTGCTTTACTGTCCGCCCACTAGCATCCATATTCGGCCTTCTTCACAGCCCCAGCATATATCCCTAACATGCGCACTTCCATAACATCGCACACCGTGAGACCCCGGGCCCCCGGACTTAAGCACTCCACCACGGACTAAACTCAGATGTTCACACCCTACAGAACCTCATGCCCCTGGTACATCACGTTGGTTAAACGACAGCTCCGTAATGTACTGCACCACATCACATGGGTAAAATGAGCTGCGTGTCGCCCTGCAAAATCACATTTCGTGTATTTCCAAAAAGCAGTGAAAATACACCTATATCCGTCATGTCCTGTAAAATAGCATTTTTTGTTTATTTCCATCATTCAGGCAAATACACATATATCTGTCCGCTCCAGGAGCTTCAAAGTGCAGACCCCTGAGCCCTGTAAAATATTATTATTCCGACCGCCAAGCACCGGCATGTGGACCCGGGGAGAAGGCCCTCCGATGGCGGGTCAAACTTGCTGTTAGCACAGCTGACGGCTGGACACTAGCCGTAGAGGAACACCAGGGCAGGACCAGGCAGTTCCCTCTTTGCAGACAAGCACATATGGTTGTTACCCAGGATCAAACAGGTAGCCTGTGATGAAGTAGGGTCGACCCTATATCATGTGAAGCCACCGAACACTGGTCCCCGGGGGAACCGGTGCCCGGAGCAAGGCCAATTGCTGAATGCCGCAGCCGACGAAGGCCGCTATGCAACAGTGGAGGGTAAGAGAAACATGAGTTTTTGCCGGGCGCAGCGCGGCGGAGGTGGGGTGGTTCCAGCCCGGAACCTCCGTCCCGCTGCGGGACCCGTGGTGGGACCCCTGAGTCAGACGGTTCGTCTCGGTCACGCTTCATATCGGGCGGCCCGGGAGGGAAGAGACACGCAGGGTTACCCCCACACAGCACACCCTCCCGGCCATTAGAGTCGAACCCGCAGTTCGGAGGAACCGACAGCCAAAGCACCGGCACGTGGACCGGGGGAGAAGGCCCTCCGATGGCGGGTCGCGTTTACCATTCGATCAGTGAGAAATCAGGAAAAAGTCTGAGTTCGCCTTTGGGAGAACCATGAAAAGCCGCCAAATGTATCCGAAAATACTGCTTCATAATGCAGGTAGAGTCCCCTGACAACTCCCCTTACATTCCTCCAGAGTCTGGAAATACTCTGTTATCTTTTCGGAGAACCATAGGAAAGGGGTGAAAATGGATAAAAGTACCCCAAAATAGTGTTTCATAAGGCGGGTAGAGTCCCCTGGCAACTCCCCTTACATTCCTCCAGAGTCTGGAAATACTCTGTTATCTTTTTGGAGAACCATAGGAAAGGGGTGAAAATGGATAAAAGTACCCCAAAATAGTGTTTCATAAGGCGGGTAGAGTCCCCTGGCAACTCCCCTTACATTCCTCCAGAGTCTGGAAATACTCTGTTATCTTTTTGGAGAACCATAGGAAAGGGGTGAAAATGGATAAAAGTACCCCAAAATAGTGTTTCATAAGGCGGGTAGAGTCCCCTGGCAACTCCCCTTACATTCCTCCAGAGTCTGGAAATACTCTGTTATCTTTTTGGAGAACCATAAAAAAGGGGTGAAAAATGGATAAAAGTACCCCAAGATAGTGTTCCATAAGGCGGGTAGAGTCCCCTGGCAACTCCCTTTACATTCCTCCAGAGGCAGAAAAAGTTCAAGTTAACTTTTGGAAGAACCATAGAAAAGGGTGAAAATGGATAAAATGTATCCGAAAATAGTGCACCATAATGCAGGTAAAGTCCCCTGGCAACTCCCCTTACATTCCTCCAGAGTCTGGAAATACTCTGTTATCTTTTTGGAGAACCATAAAAAAGGGGTGAAAATGGATAAAAGTACCCCAAGATAGTGTTCCATAAGGCGGGTAGAGTCCCCTGACAACTCCCTTTACATTCCTCCAGAGGCAGAAAAAGTTCAAGTTAACTTTTGGAAGAACCATAGAAAAGGGTGAAAATGGATAAAATGTATCCGAAAATAGTGCACCATAATGCAGGTAAAGTCCCCTGGCAACTCCCCTTACATTCCTCCAGAGGCAGAAAAAGCAAGTTAACTTTTGGAAGAACCAGAGGAAGGGGTGAAAATGGATAAATTGTATCCCAAAATAGTGTATCGTAATTACGTGACAACGCCCCTTGTATTCCTCCAGAGGCACGTTCAAAAACTTAAAGTGTGTTAAGAACCATGATTGGGGGTCCTCCAGGCAACAATTGTATCCGAGCCAAAGCACTCTTGTAGCGGACACATTCCTCCATGATGTGAAACAGCCGTTTTTTTTCTAAGTGCTCTCAAAAACCGGGTTTCCGATTTCGTGCAGATGGTAGCTTGGAAAAGATGAATAGAAATAATTGACGGAGGAAGGGAGGTCTCGAAACCCCTCTCCCTTGTAAAATGAAAGGTGGGGGTGAAATTGTGTCCGGGGCTTCCGCCGGAAGCGCCTAAGACTTGAGTTTTTTTTAGCCCCTCCTCCGTGGGCACTTAGCCGTTTTTTCGAGAATTTTAAAAAACTTCATTTTTGACTATTTTAAGATATAATTGACCGTTTTCTTTACTTTTTTTTGCTTTCCACGGGTGGGGGCGCATGGCAGGCCGCCTATGAGCTCCCAAATTCGGCCTGGAACCTCCGGGAATTGTGGACTAAGCTCCATAAACTGACAAAGTCACCCAGAAATGTCATTTTAATAGCCCAAAAATATATAATACAAATACATTTAAATAGTAAAAGGTACAATTGTGCTCCTAATTACCCGGAATTTGATTTATATAGCCCCATGATAGTGATTAAAAATAATTTTCATGGAAAAAAGTGTTAAAATGCCTGATTAATATGTTTGTAATGCTGGCAGCAGGTTCACTGCTGTAGGCAGGGTCCCACACTCACAGGCAGAGCTCCAGGGTGATGCACATGGCTTTCTTAGCCAGGAAGAAGTGTGTGAAAGCTGGGTAAAGTGTTCATGCAGCCCCTCCATAACGGTAATAATGGTTAGAAGGGCTTACAAAGAGCTCCAGGGTGATGCACTTGGCTTTATTACCCCGGAATGAGTGCTTACAAGCCGGGTAAAGTCTCCCTGCAGCCCCTCCATAACGGTAATAATGGTTAGAAATCATTTCCAGGGCAGAAAGCTGTTTTTAAAAGTGAAAAAACGATTTAAAACCCTTTGAAATGACTGTCAGGTGCTGATCACTGCTGTTAGCAGGGTGTCAGCTTCGTGGACCCCAAAGTTAAAAGGAAATGTCCAGGATATTGACATAGCATATTTATATACAGAATGATGATTATTTTACCCTCAGATCAGCGCTTTTATGCGGGTATCACGGCTGGTGTCAGCTTCGTGGACCCCAAAGTTAAAAGGAAATGTCCAGGATATTGACATAGCATATTTATATACAGAATGATGATTATTTTACCCTCAGATCAGCGCTTTTATTCGGGTATCACGGCTGGTGTCAGCTTCGTGGACCCCAAAGTTAAAAGGAAATGTCCAGGATACTGACATAGCATATTTATATACAGAATGATGATTATTTTACCCTCAGATCAGCGCTTTTATGCGGGTATCACGGCTGGTGTCAGCTTCGTGGACCCCAAAGTTAAAAGGAAATGTCCAGGATATTGACATAGCATATTTATATACAGAATGATGATTATTTTACCCTCAGATCAGCGCTTTTATGCGGGTATCACGGCTGGTGTCAGCTTCGTGGACCCCAAAGTTAAAAGGAAATGTCCAGGATATTGACATAGCATATTTATATACAGAATGATGATTATTTTACCCTCAGATCAGCGCTTTTATGCGGGTATCACGGCTGGTGTCAGCTTCGTGGACCCCAAAGTTAAAAGGAAATGTCCAGGATACTGACATAGCATATTTATATACAGAATGATGATTATTTTACCCTCAGATCAGCGCTTTTATGCGGGGATCATCAGTGCTGTTAGCAGGGTGTTTGCTTCGTGGACCCCAAATGTAATGTCCATGATCCACGGGGTGGACACAGACACATGCGTAGAGCACCCCCAAGTATGTAGGTACAGTTGGTCAAATTTGTCCTGTCGGTGGCAGGGACTTTGCATTATAAGTTGACGTCACATTTCCATTGTGCGGACATTTGTACATTTAAACGACAAATCACATGTTAAATCTGTCCATAAGGCAGACCTTTCCCTTCCTTTCCTCCAGATTCTGGAAATACTATGTTATCTTTTTGGAGAACCATGAAAACCGGCCAAATGTATCCGGAAATAGTGCATCATAATGCAGGTAGAGTCCCCTGACAACTCCCCTTGCAGTCCTCCAGAGTCTGGAAATACTCTTGTTATCTTTTTGGAGAACCATGAAAACCGGCCAAATGTATCCGGAAATAGTGCATCATAATTTCGTGACAACTCCCCTTGAATTCCTCCAGAGGCACGTTCAAAAACTTAAAGTTTGGTAAGAACCATGATTCGGGTCCTCCAGGCAACAATTGTATCCGAGCCAAAGCACTCATGTAGCGGACACATTCCTCCATGATGTGAAACAGCCGTTTTTTTTCTAAGTGCTCTCAAAAACCGGGTTTCCGATTTCGTGCAGATGGTAGCTTGGAAAAGATGAATAGATTTATTTGACGGAGGAAGGGAGGTCTCGAATCCCCTCTCCCTTGTAAAATGAAACGGGGGAGTGAAAATGTGCCCGGGGCTTCCGCCGGAAGCGCCGAAGACTTGAGCTTTTGTGAGCCCCTCCTCCGTTGGCACTTAGCCGTTTTTTCGAGAATTTCGAATAACCTCCATAACCTCGCACCGTGAGACCCCGGGCCCCCGAAATTAAGCACTCCCCCACGGACTAAACCCAGATGATCACACCCTCAAGAACCTCGTGCCCATGGGAGCCTTAAAGGGGGGGGGTGGAGTTTGCGGTGCTTTACTGTCCGCCCACTAGCATCCATATTCGGCCTTCTTCACAGTCCCACCCACCCTCCTGTGGAGGATGTTCTCATGCCCCTGATTTACTTAAAGGTGGTGTATTTTGTGGTGCTGTACTGTTCACACACCAGCATCAATATTCGGCCTTCTTCACAGCTCCAGCATATATCCCTAACATACTTTAGGGACTTGTGTGTCCACTGTGTGGACATTAACTACAGGTCGCGGAACTCCAAGTGTACAGGCATGCAGTTCGGCCCCAGAGCAAAATAAAAATAAGCTGGGGTGCTACATAGATAGCCAGTGCAGGGGCCTTCCACGTGGAAAAAGAACCGGAGACGGGCGAGCTTTCCCCGCAGAGATATAAAATGTTAAAGTTTTGGGGTTTCTCGCGTAATTCAGGACAAATGCACCAGGGGGCTTAATGTCCACAGAGTGGACATCATTGTCCGTGGCGTGTACAGAAAGGTGGTGGATTGTGTGGTGCTTTACAGTCTGCCCACCAGCATCCATATTCATCCTTATTAACAGCCCCACCCACCCTCCTGCGGAGGATGTTCTCATGGCCCTGGTAACACTTAAAGGTGGTGGATTGTGTGGTGCTTTACAGTCCGCCCACCAGCATCCATATTCATCCTTATTAACAGCCCCACCCACCCTCCTGCGGAGGATGTTCTCATGGCCCTGGTAACACTTAAAGGTGGTGGATTGTGTGGTGCTTTACAGTCCGCCCACCAGCATCCATATTCAGCTTTATTCACAGCCCCACCTGCCCTGCTGGAGGTTCACACTTTAACTTTTTTTTACCCTCCTCTGCCTTACACATCCTCCAACACTTGAGCACCCCTCCATGCACACCACCAGAACCTCGTGCCCCTGGGGACCTTAAAGGGGAAAACACCCATATTTCCAGCATATTGCTTTACCTTCCCTCTCATGCTACTCACTATTGTCACTTGTTCCGCTCCAATTATCCGGTACCAACTCATCATTCTCCACTCCCATTATCCGGTACCAACTCAACTAGGGTGTAATAGTTTTTAAAAAAGAGGACCAAGTAAGTAATTTTAACAAACTTTATTACAATAAATAAACATGCATTACAGAACTATATACATTGACATTGTCACTTTATAACATGCTAACATTATTCACTCATCCAGCACAAGGGGACACATTCCATATTTACAAGTTGGTCAGTGGCTTGTGCACTGATAACATTGTCCGTATCGGGTGAAGTTGGTGCAGAGTATGGCACCCTCTCTTCACCGATGTCTGAGGGACTGTGTTCGGCCATTGACTGTTCCATCTTCGCCACTCTCCAAGCGTTGAAGTTTAAGTAGAATTCTTCGTCTGACGTCTTGGCATCGGGGGAGTCTTGGTAGGGAGTGGGGCTATGGACCTCTCCAGAGCTGTCACTGTCAATGTCAATGTCCCCCAAGTTGTCTTCACTCCCCCCTGATGCTGCTGCCGCTGCTTGCAGTGACTCTGTGAAGAGCAGCCGTATTTCCGCAGCCTCCTTCAAAGAAGGATTATTGGCATAACATTTGTCTGCAGTTGCAGTGTTGTGACACATGAAATCACTCACTCTTTGGCGGTTGCCTGAAACCTCTTCGCATTATCTGCGTGGACTGTGCGGAGGTCGGTGAAGTTAATGGGACCGTTTAGTCCCACATCAGCCCATGCCAACCTCAGGAAGTAGGCAAGGTTCCTCGACGGGTTCTTCCCCGCTGTGTATAGGAAGTAGCGGTTCTGGGTGCAGGTCAGCGTCCCCTTGATTTCCAGCCACCTCTTCATCCATCCGAATTCTTCTATGGTGAGGTACAGCTGCGCTTCACCAAACGCGTTGGCCGTCTTGTGGTTGCTTACCTGTTATGACAGAGGTAGAGAGCGTCAATACAAATATCAAACATGCACAACATGTTTATCACTGCCAGAATAAACACATTTTGTAATAGCACTCACGTGGATGAGGTAGCCAAAGGCAGTGCCAGTTGTCTCCGCCTTTCGGACCTCGGCGTTGGTCATGTTGGAGTAGACCCCCGGACGGTGGCCATAAATGCAGCTCCAATGGAGGGTCATGTACCCATAGAGCAATAGCCGGGTTGCGGTAGTCGGATTGCTGGCCATCACGTCCAGGAGCTGAGGGATGCGAGTGTTGGCCGTAGTCAAACATGCCATGATGTCTTTATGGCTCGGCAGACCTTCCATCTTGTCCCGCTTCACCTGCATCTGGTGGATAAGCACCTTCTTGAGAAAGTGTGATATATTTTTGATATAGAAGTCAGAGGTCGTGACCTGTAGGCTTGACTTTATCAGGCTCCGGGACCAGCTGTTGGCAAAGGAAAACGCATCAGTATATCGTATTGCGTCAATGTGGAGAACACACACAATGATGGTAACATCATGGACAGTTTTTTGATGTTACTCACCCACGTATCCTCTTCAGATCCCTCAGAAAGAGCCAGTCAGACAGGCGTTTGAAACCGTGTGCCATGAAGCTTAGGAACGATTTCACTCTGCTTAGTTTGGAGACTGCGTTTTCTTGGAGCCTCACTGTTGGGTCGATGCCCTCGTAATGCTCCCGGTATCCTTGCAGATACTCCTCTGTGAAACATAACACAGTACTTTAATGACAACACATTGTGTGTTACAGAAACTGCATTTGTTGTTGTTATTCAACACACTTACCCATGATGGGTGGGAATGTTATTTCCCGCATTATATTCCCCCGGCCCCTGCCGCTGAACCAGGGGGAATTTATGGGAGGAGAGGTTGACGAGGCCTCTGTATCTATGGATGCCTGTTCAGAGGAGCTGGATACAGGTGTCTGAGAGGCAATGGGGGACTTGCTGCACGAGGGAATGGGAGACTTGCTGCGCGAGGGAATGGGGGACTTGCTGAAGGAGGGACCTTTGGACTTGGACTGCCTCTTTGGTGTTGCCTCTGTTCGGGGTCGTTTCTTTAGAAACACCCGCTCTTGTTCCTCCCCATCCTCTTCATCGAACCCATGCATGTCCTCGGCCCTCTGGTTCCTCCTCTGTCGCTTGTGTTCATCTTCTGCAGCTTGCTGCGCAGGGCTTTCACCCCAGCAGCATACATGTCCCTCTGATTCCTCATGGTGTTTGTCTCCATCCTCCATTCAATACACTCCGGTTTGTGACATGAAATCACTGGGGACAAGGGTGGAGGTGGTGACAGGACCTCATCATCCTCATAGTCCACCTCCCAAGAGGTAATCATCGCAACTGGAGGGTTTTTCAATCGAAGTTCATGAAGCTCCTTCGTTGCTACTGTCATTTTTACTTTATTTACGACCACATGTATCTCCTCTCGGGACAGCTCAACATGGTCTCTGTCCAAGTGCCGGTCCAGCCTTGTCCCGCTATATTCACATCCTGCAATGGTGCTTGGATGGAGCCTAATGTTTTTACGTCCATTGGCCAACAATAGCAGAATTTTTCGTTCAACTAAATTATGCACACTATGGTTCCTCTGCAGGTGCTTGCTCAGGGCCCGGTAGGAACTCTTACAGATCGGACAACCGATCAACATCCTATCTGTATGCATGAGCATTTTGGTACCGGGAAGTGTACCCAGTATAATGTATAGAACCGGGGGCGACAAAGAAGGAAAGTTGCACTCAGCGAACTAGGAAGACCCCATATCAAATCTATCCAGTTTATTTTCAAAACATTGTTTTGTCCATTTGCATCATCGTGCGAAAGGTGTCCCATTTAGGCACTCGTTAGGCAGGCAGAGATCCCTGTCATCTCTCGGTCCTATCCTCCAGGCAAGGCGGGGGCCAAAACTGCGTGAAAAAGTATCCGAAAATAGTGCATCATAATGCAGGTAGAGTCCCCTGACAACTCCCCTTGCAGTCCTCCAGAGTCTGGAAATACTCTGTTATCTTAATGGAGAACCATGAAAACCGGCCAAATGTATCCGGAAATAGTGCATCATTATTCCGTGACAACTCTCCTTGAATTCCTCCAGAGGCACGTTCAAAAACTTAAAGTTTGTTAAGAACCATGATTCGGGTCCTCCAGGCAACAATTGTATCCGAAATAGTGTCTCATTATTCCGTGACAACTCCCCTTGAATTCCTCCAGAGGCACGTTCAAAAACTTAAAGTTTGTTAAGAACCATGATTCGGGTCCTCCAGGCAACAATTGTATCCGAAATAGTGTCTCATAATTACGTGACAACTCCCCTTGAATTCCTCCAGAGGCACGTTCAAAAACTTAAAGTTTGTTAAGAACCATGATTCGGGTCCTCCAGGCAACAATTGTATCCGAGCCAAAGCACTCATGTAGCGGACACATTCCTCCATGATGTGAAACGTTTTTTTTCTAAGTGCTCTCAAAAACCGGGTTTCCGATTTCGTGCAGATGGTAGCTTGGAAAAGATGAATAGATTTATTTGACAGAGGAAGGGAGGTCTCGAATCCCCTCTCCCTTGTAAAATGAAACGGGGGAGTGAAAATGTGTCCAGGGCTTCCGCCGGAAGCGCCGAAGACTTGAGCTTTTGTGAGCCCCTCTTCCGTTGGCACTTAGCCGTTTTTTCGAGAATTTCGAATAACCTCCATAACCTCGCACCGTGAGACCCCGGGCCCCCGGACTTAAGCACTCCACCACGGACTAAACTCAGATGTTCACACCCTACAGAACCTCGTGCCCATGGGAGCCTTAAAGGGGGGGGGGGGTGGAGTTTGCGGTGCTTTACTGTCCGCCCACTAGCATCCATATTCGGCCTTCTTCACAGCCCCAGCATATATCCCTAACATGCGCACTTCCATAACATTGCACACCGTGAGACCCCGGGCCCCCGGACTTAAGCACTCCACCACGGACTAAACTCAGATGTTCACACCCTACAGAACCTCGTGCCCATGGGAGCCTTAAAGGGGGGGGGGGGGTGGAGTTTGCGGTGCTTTACTGTCCGCCCACTAGCATCCATATTCGGCCTTCTTCACAGCCCCAGCATATATCCCTAACATGCGCACTTCCATAACATCGCACACCGTGAGACCCCGGGCCCCCGGACTTAAGCACTCCACCACGGACTAAACTCAGATGTTCACACCCTACAGAACCTCATGCCCCTGGTAGATCACGTTGGTTAAACGAGAGCTCCGTAATGTACTGCACCACATCACATGGGTAAAATGAGCTGCGTGTTGCCCTGCAAAATCACATTTGGTGTATTTCCAAAAAGCTGTGAAAATACACCTACAGATGTAGCGCTTCATTTCAGACGCCTACCCGTGCGGGTCCGTGATCGGCACGGGGTGGGCCCCTGCTGAAAAGGAAAACCCCCCGCAGGATTTGAAACGCCCCCTTGATAAATACATTTAATTATAATGAAACCAGCTGCAATGGATCATGGATCCACCAGGGGGAGCCGTGATTAAAAAGCTGCCACACTGGAACTCATGTGAAATAAACAGCTGATAGATCTACAGGTATCTGATATAGCGGATATTTGTTAAGATCCATATGTCACGGATAGGATCATATTCTGTGCTAAATAAGAGACATGTAATCATTTACTAAACATCACCATGTTTTTATTTAACAAAATAATGTTTAATTCACGTAGGTGTAAGTACAAAACCATCGCTATGTTTTTAGATCAGGAAATGCATCCCGGCTCATACAAACGATTTTCAATCATCATCCTCACAATCATTTAATGTATCATATGTTCGCGAGTTGAAATTAATGCACTAAATTTAATCCACGTGAGTTTACAACAACAAAAATAATCGCTTTGTTTTTATATCACATCCGACCGGAGGAAAATGCAGCACGGCTCTCACTACCGATCATCCTAATCCCACGGGCAAACAATAATATGTACAGTGTTAATAGTTTACTGTATTATTAGTGTATAATATTACTGGGGATTTCGGAATGGTACTGGATTTTGATGTATTGTATCGGCTTCATATCGCAATATATTCCCGAAGTCTGAAATGCAAAAATGTCCCACATTAGGGCAATTCACCCTACATTTAATCATTCAAACAAAATCATATTTCGTTTATTTTTAACGAAATAAATGTGGTTTAATCCACATAATTTACTGTGTTAATTGTTTACTGTAGTATTGTGCACATTACTTTTCGCTGCTTGTTGCACCCCTGGTTAGAAGCTAAACTGCATTTCGTTGTCTCAGTACCTGCAATATGTGCAATAACAATAAAGTTGAATCTAATCTTGAGCAGGAACAAATGTATTTAGGCTACTTAGTACATATCTGACATTAACGATTAAACACATTTGTGCATTCTTTAAACTGAGTCAAGCCGACTCCGGAGGTGGCGGAACATTAAAGTGTGCACCTTATTGTTTAACTTGAAGCTGCCTGATGACATTTAATCATTCAAACAAAATCATATTTCGTTTATTTTTAACAAAATAAATGTGGTTTAATCCACATAATTTACTGTGTTAATTGTTTACTGTAGTATTGTTTAACTTGAAGGTGCCTGATGTGAACATTTCCAGAAGAACTCTAGCTTGAATGGCCTTTGTATGTATACAGTAGGCCTACAGTATAGCCCAACCATTTACACCTTCCTTTTTTCCCGTCCAAAGTTTGAATTGGATAAAGGTAATGGTTATCGATGGTGCTTTTAAAGCCTATTGTATAATAACTGTGTGATTTATATTGCTTTTCAAATGCATATGGCCACCAATTTACACTGCTCTTCCCGTCAAGAATATGAATAGAACATAGTTAGCTTAGTTATCACTTTACATTTCTGCAAATTAATTTTTAATCACACACGTCTCCCCACGTCTCCCCGTCCAGAAAATAATAAATAAAATAAAAAGAGGAAACAGTTTTCAAGTTCAGTTTTCACCGTTTTATTTAAAATAACTGACATAACAGAGGAAACAGTTTTCAAGTTCAGTTTTCACCGTTTTATTTAAAATAACTGACATAACAGACATACTGAAGGCCTATCTGCTGCGGAAACCAGGATGAGCTATTTCGGGATCTGTTTTTCGGGGCTCCTCAGTCTCTCATTTACCCGGCTCCTGATCTTATGCCATTGGTCAATGTTCAGATTTGGGAACCAATTGGAAACATAGGACTCAATCTTTTTCAACCTCTTGACTGGAAAAAAGGAAGGTGTAAATTGTTGAATGATGAATAAACAGTGAGGAGGGGTACAGTATGAATACACTAGATATACACAGCAGCCCAGCCTGTGAGCAGTATGAACACCAATGAGCGCTCAGCTCGAGATACCAGCGAGTCGAGAGAGAGAATGATATCTGCATTTTCTCTTTTGGTTTGATTAGGACACATCCTGGGGATTGTGTTTACAAACATTGACCAGACCGTTCACCAGCCCCCATGTTGCCTATGCTGTCCTGTGTTGCGAACTCTTTGTTTAAAACGAATTGGCCATCGGAATGTGTGGAGGAATTCTCCCAAGGGTCACATTCCACAGCTCTCCCCCCGCCCCACCACCCTTGTGATCTCCCAACCCCCAGTCTGTTTGTGTTCGCATATTTCTATGCCGTAATTCATACTGGTCCTCTCACGCACATACATTCTCCTTACAGTATACATACATAGGCTATATGCGTCTGTGTATCTACGGACCATTTGTTTAAAAGTAAACGGAAGAGCGTCTGAGAGGCGTTTTTGCCCTTTTGCTTTTTACCTTACTAAATGGTCTAATGGTCAGTGGAGCGAGGGGGGAGGCCCGCGAAACTCGCGGAAGTGATTTCAAAACAAAAAGCACTCGTTTGCTTGGAACAAAGAAAACGGCCAAGAAACACATTGAGTACAGAAAATGAATGTTATTAAGGGCTGTAAATATAATAAGCCTGTGTCTAAAATTTACAACAGGCTTATTATATTTACAGCCCTTAAGATACACTTTTGTGTTTAACAGCTGACCACTACCATGACATACTTTGTTTTAGTAGATTTCGCATGAGAGCAAAATGTATGAATATGAGAACAAAATGCATGAATGTGTGAGTGACAATGTATGAATGTGTGCATTGAAATATGATAATATGAGAGCAAAATGTATGAATGTATGAGTTTAAATATATACGTGTGTGAGAGTGAAAATGTATGTATGTAAAAGGAGAATATATGTGTGTAAGAGTGAAAATATGCTGCATTTTGAATGTCCGATAGTCCACCATTTCCACCGGAAATATCAAACATTTAATAAAAGTGAAAAACAATGAACAAGACTTAACGTATTCATCATAATTAATTATATTTATTCCGTTTGGATGTAGGATTTTTGACTTTGTTTAGAGCAGTGATCTTCTCTGCAGCAGAGAGCTAAGCGCTGTCAGACCGTACCTAACCCTGAAAAGTATTATCATCTGAAAGTAATCATTATGTTATTAACCCTTTGGAGTCCTGGGCTAATTTGGCCGTTTTCACATACTTTTGATTTGTCTTACTAAACCCCATTAAGAAATGTTTGGCATGTCAATGTTTGGTATCTTTTTTTAAGGACAACCTCACCTATATAACCTGATAGTTATTTCTTTCACTTTGAGATACTATATGAACATTTTGGACACAAAATCACAAAAAAAAACGTAAAAACAGATTTTGAAAATGATATTATTTTTCATATAGGTAACACAAACATACACAACGAAACCATTTAAAAGCTGGACATATATAAATGGGATGTCACTATGATAATGTGAAAGTTTGATTGAGGTAGCATGGGATTTCATTCTGATAAGGCAAAAGTGTTATTATAAATATAATACAAATATATATATATATACACATTATGTACAAAAATCAGTTTTTTCTGTTTTTATCTGTGCCACGCTTCAAAGCGGTTTCTGTCAACTACGAACGACACAGAGGGCAACATCACAGGTTCCTCCTCCTCCATGTCAAAAAACAAGCTTAAAGCTTGACTCACGTTCAGAGTTCTCTTCATCATAGTTGAATCTTCAAAACTCTAATGGCGCGTTTCCACTGCAGCGGGTAGCTCGCTTTAAGCGTGCCGAGCCGTGCGGGGCCCGTTTTTGGTTGCGCTTCCACTTGGCCTAGTTTTGGCCAGGGGCTACTTTTTCACCTTTTTTCTGGCCCGACTAAATCGTGGTTCTATCGAGGCCAACTAGCGGGGCCAACAACCGGGCGGAATATGCTAAACTAGTGACGACTGCTGATTGGTCAGAGAGAATCGTCACAATTCTCGCGCGACTAGTGTCGCATATTAAGGGACGCTTGCAGCATTTTTGTAAACCTAAGAAAATGGCAAAGAAAAGCATACCGTGGTCGATTGACGAAGTTGCGACGTTCCTCCAGCTGATTGCAGATGATAAAATCCAGCGAGAGCTCGACGGCACAACTCGCAACCTAAAAGTTTTTCAGGAGGTCTCTGCACTGTTGTCCGAGCGCGGATTCTCAAGGACTTTCCAGCAGTGTAGGGAAAAACTGAAAAAGCTTAAGAGTGAGTATCGAGCCGTGAAGGACCACAACGGCCGGAGTGGTTCAGATAGGAAAAGCTGGAAGTGGTTCGACCTGTTGGACGCTATTTATGGCCATAGACCGGCCAACGTTGGGAGGGAGGGAGGCCTGGACTCTGCAACCGCGTTACTGGAGTCCCTGCATGGTAAGTCTTTGCTAACGCTCTGTTATTTGCTTGAAAGCGTTGTGTCCCTATCTATTCTAAAGCTCACTTCTAACAAACAAGTATTTTATCCTTACATTTATGTTCGACAACCCATGCTTTTATGGAGCCCCGAAGAGCTACATAGGCAGATAGCATTAGCTAGAGCTATTGTTTGCTAACACCACATGCGCCATTGTTTAGGTTCTTCTTTTCTACAGTTGTTGTTGCTATTTAGTATTGTGCTACAGTAGTTTGTGGAATTAACAAGTCATGTTGCTGTTCTAGATGATGCCATTGGGACTAGTGAGGAGGAACAGTCCCGAACAACGGGTGGTGGCAGTGTTCCGTCCTCAACATCATCAGAACGGACCTCAACACGACCACAGACACCAGTCGAGGAACCGACACCAACGCCGAGTGCCATCACGACACCGCAGCGTGTGGTTCTAGGTAAGAAATAGGCATGGCAAAACGACTGGAATTGTGACTTTTTAAAAAACTTTAGACATTAAGTAAAATAAGCTATACCACTGTGTGGAAATGCTCTGTTACAAACTAGCTAGTACGCAGCTAGTACAATTGTGTGTGACATCCTATTATATACATATATTTATATTCATTATCAACAGGCTGGACATAATGTAATTCACTTTCACAATCATTGTAAACATCTAGGGCATAACTGTCTTTAGTTCATCCTTACTGTTGTTCTGCTTATACATTGTATTGTATCCTTGTGTGACCTGTACCTGTCCTGTGTTTTTCATTGTTATTGCTAATTCTTATTGCTATAATTATCTTATCTTCATACAGGCAAGAGGAAACGAGGAGGAGACGAGCACCTAGCACAGCAGGAACGGCACCATGAACAGAGCCTGGCCCAGGTGGATCGGCACTGGCAGCTGACCATGGAGGCTGTTGCCCGGGCGAGGGAGGAGGAAATGGCCTTGAGAAGGGAGGAGAACGCTCAAACTCATGCGTTTAACCTAGCCTTCCTGCGCACTCTCGGCCAGGTTCTAGGGGGCAGCCGACGTGGCCCGTCTCCTCAGGAAGACGAACCACCTCTGTAATTTTAATATTATTCAGTTTCATCTCTCTTGTTTTTGTTAATTTGTAAATGCAACATTTATACTTTCTTGTTTATTTCTTATCTTTCCTTTTTTTTTTTTATATAATGCCATATATTTTTATGCTGCTGCAATACAAACATTTTTTTATTTTGTATTTGTACAATGCCATGCCTTTTTATGCTGCTGCAACAAATATATATATATTTTTTATTTCTATTGTACATACAATGCCATGCCTTTTTATGCTGCAACAAAAAACACTTCCTAAATTGGGATTCAATAAAGTACTTCTCATCTTATCTCTTGTTGATAAATGCATCATCTGAATTCCTGCCATAATCTGATTAACAAACTGATTTTCGTGAGCATGTAAACAAAGTCACTGGGTTGCCACTCACACACAAAATTACAGTTTTGGAATCCAATCATAAACTGAAATGTACAATTAAAGATCTTTAAATCAGCAGAACAAAAACTCAGATTCACATGAGGCAGAAGTTATAGGCCTATATTTTTCCTAAATAAAAATAGGCTACAACTAATACCATTACTAATAATATTTGTGGATCTTTACAAAACAAAAGCCTAAAATATCACTCAAAAACAATTGTAAAAATAGCCCAATTAAAATCTAGAGATATAAACATACATGAATTTATAAAGCAATAAGAAACACCATCAGTTAGGAAAAAGCCCATAAGATAAAAGTTAATTTTAAGAAGAGATTTAAAGCAAGAAATTGAGTTTGCTTGCTTGAGGTCCTCCTCTAAAACATTATTTGGTAACTGACACATTACTTAAAGTAAAAGATTTCCTTTTACAAATAAACTGGAAGGGGGTATTTAGAAAAAAAAACAGAAAGAGAAGGGGGATAAGAGATCATTTGTATTTATGTTTACTTTAATATTTGCTCAAATGTTCATATTATGGGGAAGTACTTACTGGTGCTTGAAAATCAAATATTTACCAAATAGTCAATTCTGATAACATTTTTTTGTTTAAATCATTTGACAAACACATGTGAAAGAGAAAAATAGATTTATTTATGTTCAATACAATGTAGTAATTATAAAAACAAAACAAAATGTCACTAGCCTTAATGGCCCACAATCTTTCAATGTCGTGTTTATAATTACAAACACAAGAAATGTATATCAACTTACTGAACCATGATGTTATGAACCAAAACATTCAAGTTTCCTGTATACAATGAATATTTAGCTATTCAGGTAGCGCATCAAACCCTCTCGTATTTCAGTGCCCTCCTCCTCTGCACCTTGTGCCACTGCTACCCCAGGCTCTGCTGCTGCTGGTGCATCCCACCCATCATCATAGGCCTCTCCATGACTCTCACAGAGGTTATGTAGAGCACAGCATGTCAGCACCATTGATTTAACAAGTTTCACATCACAGTCATTTCTTTTCATGAGGCAACGCCACCTTCCCTTCAGTCTACCAAAAGCGTTTTCTACCACTACCCGTGCTCTGCAAATTCTCTTGTTGTAGATCACATGTTCTGCTGTCAGCTGTCCATTATCAGGGAACGTTTTTATGAGCCAGTTTTGCAAGGGATAGGCATTGTCTCCCAGGATGTAATAGCCAGCATTCACCCCACCAATGTCCCTGGTGCAAGGTGGAAAGTAGTTGCCACGACTGGCTAACTCCCACAATGAGGACAGCCTCAAAACCCGAGCGTCATGCAAGCTCCCAGGCATTCCTGCAAACACATTCCAGAAATGTCCCTTTCCATCTACAACTCCTTGAAGGATGATGGAGTGCCAGCCTTTACGGTTGAAATAGTCGCAGTAATATTCCTGTGGTGCCAAGATGGGTATGTGTGATCCATCAATAGCACCTACACACTGTGGGAGCCCCCACCTGTTCTCAGTGTAGGCAGCCATTTCTGCAAACTGCTCCCGGTCTGGTGAACGAATTAGTTCCGGTACTAACAACGTCTCTGCAGCGGCACAGAAGTCTTGCACACACCGGCACACAGTTGTGTTGCTCACTCCGAAAATATGTCCAATGCTTCTGTACTCTGAGCCGGTCGCAAGCTTCCACAGTGCGATGGCCACCCTCTTCTTTAGAGGTATACACTCGCGGAATGGTGTGTCCTGTCTCTCCATCGCTGGCCGCAGTTTGTTGCACAGGTATACGTAGGTTTCCTCAGACATCCTGAAGTTCTCCACCCACTGAGTGTGTGTGAAAGATGGAACAATCACACCCCACCACTCGGTTGCTCGGTCAAGCATCCAAACACATGGTCTGCGGTGGCAACCTAACTTCTGAAATACACAAACAAAAGCATACATATTTTAATACGTAAAAGTGGTAGCTACAATTAATTAAATACTTGAAACACTTTTGTCATACTGAGCGTGAAACACTTTGGTCGTATAGTGAGCGTGAAACACATTGCTAGTTAGCGAACGTTAGCTTACCGAGTAGCGTTGTCGTTGAGTCGTCCTGGAGTAGTCTCTGCCGCGTTGTACGATTGCCATAAGTCTCCCCTCAGCTTCTTCTGTATTACGTCTTGCTATAAGCAGCCTTTTCCGAAACAAAGTTTTCCTTTTTGCTGTGATAAAAAACCACATACCAAGAAGCAAGGACACGATGGCTTCCACATCCTCCATTGTTGTTGTGTGTTTTGTGAGTTGTGTCGCATTGAAGATGACGTCAGGGCAGTTGTATGCAGCGTCGCTCCGCCCGCCAAAAAGCTGATCGCCCCGCCTACACTGCGTTACTATAGTAACTACCCCAGTTCCTAAACTGTAATGGAAGCGCAGCATTAAAGTGAGCCGGGCCTAATAAAGCCAAACCAAACTGAGCGAGGCCGAGTGAGGCCGAGCGAGGCCTGCAGTGGAAACGCGCCATAAATCTATCTAACTATATCTAAATTCTCAATGTTTGTCTGTCACTTTACTTCAATCGCAGTCTCCCGCCGTCTCTCTTCGTCTCCCTCCGGCTGTCTTCGTATATCTTCGTCTCTCTCCATTTCCCGCCGTCTCTCTTCGTCTCCCGCCGGCTGTCTTCGTATATCTTCGTCTCTCTCCATTTCCCGCCGTCTCTCTTCGGTTCCCACCGTCCCTCTTCGTCTCTTTTCGTCTCGTTTCGTATCACTCCGTTTACCTGATTACCTCACCCCCTCCCTGGTAAATACATCCTGTTGAGCAGAATCTACAGTTTCCAGTATTTTCCGTTTCGTAAAATGATAAAATACGGTGAAGATATTAAAATATGTGCTTCCATTATTCATACTTCTGAAATATATCTGTATTAACTTTATATCATCGTATCTCCGTGTTTATTGGGTCTTTTTGCATGAAACAAAGACTGGCATATAGTTTCAAGCCAGTACTTTCGACAGAAATACACATATACATCCTGTTGAGCAGGATCTAAAGTTTCCAGTATTTTCCGTTTCGTAAAATGATCAAATACGGCGAAGATATTCAAATATGTGCTTCCATTTTTCATACTTTTGAAATGTATTAACTTTATATCATCGTATCTCCGTGTTTACTGGGTCTTTTTGCATGAAACAAAGACTGGGATATAGTTTCAAGCCAGTACTTTCGACAGAAACACACAGCAATGTTGTCCGGACTGTTGTTTTTATGCGGCACCGGCTTGAACAGGTCATGTGATCTGATCACGCCGGCGTGACGGTCGACTCCAAAGGGTTAATATTAAATACATATAAGTATTTTTACAACTTGTATTTAGAAATACTCTGTTGTAATTATTGATGCATAAATGTGTTCATCCATTCAATGTGGCATCTGCTATAATGGGGTTAATGTATGATATTACTTAATAATACAATACATTATAATATATGATATGATAATTACATTTTAGTTTTATTCATTTCATAGTTTCTCATTATTATTATTTTTATCGCTCATCTTATTTTTGATTTTATTAATCTGTGTGAATCTGTGCTGTCCTGTTTTTCACTCTCACCCTGTTGCTGTTTGAACTACTGAATTTCCCCACGGGATTAATAAAGGTCCATCTTATCTTATCTTAATGTATAAGTTGATTTACTTCAATCTACTGTACTGTGTAAAAACACCCCAACAATATTACAAGAAATATACTGCATAAAGCAAACTATATACTTTATTTGTTCTAAAATATTGATGTTTTTTCATTATAGTAGCTTGTGAAAACCATACAGTATCAAATAAGTGATTAAATGCTACAGTATTCAGCAAACACAACTGCAGAGCTGCAAACATTGCAAACAGACTAAGTTCTACAACACCCAGTTGTCTTTGTGTATTTGTGAATGAAGCGCCATCTCATGGTTAAATCCTGTAATTGAACAAATGGAGAAATTGGGCAACGCCCTCTAGCAATTTGGCAACACCCCCAGCCACTGGGATCCGCTGGGCTTTTGACTGGGACACACCCATGTGAATCTGATCTGGAGTGCTACATCTGTATATCTGTCATGTCCTGTAAAATAGCATTTTTTGTTTATTTCCATCATTCAGGCAAATACACATATATCTGTCCGCTCCAGGAGCTTCAAAGTGCAGACCCCTGAGCCCTGTAAAATATTATTATTCCGACCGCCAAGCACCGGCATGTGGACCCGGGGAGAAGGCCCTCCGATGGCGGGTCAAACTTGCTGTTAGCACAGCTGACGGCTGGACACTAGCCGTAGAGGAACACCAGGGCAGGACCAGGCAGTTCCCTCTTTGCAGACAAGCATATATGGTTGTTACGCAGGATCAAACAGGTAGCCTGTGATGAAGTAGGGTCGACCCTATATCATGTGAAGCCACCGAACACTGGTCCCCGGGGGAACCGGTGCCCGGAGCAAGGCCAATTGCTGAATGCCGCAGCCGACGAAGGCCGCTATGCAACAGTGGAGGGTTCGAGAAACGACAGTGTTTGCCAGGCGCACCGCGGCGGATGTGGGGAGGTTCCAGCCCGGAACCTCCGTCCCGCTGCGGGACCCGTGGTGGGACCCCTGAGTCAGACGGTTCGTCTCGGTCACGCTTCATATCGGGCGGCCCGGGAGGGAAGAGACACGCAGGGTTACCCCCACACAGCACACCCTCCCGGCTATTAGAGTCGAACCCGCAGTTCGGAGGAACCGACAGCCAAAGCACCGGCACGTGGACCGGGGGAGAAGGCCCTCCGATGGCGGGTCGCGTTTGCCATTCGATCAGTGAGAAATCAGGAAAAAGTCTGAGTTCACCTTTGGGAGAACCATGCAAACCGGCCAAATTTATCCGAAAATACTGCTTCATAATGCAGGTAGAGTCCCCTGACAACTCCCCTTACATTCCTCCAGAGGCAGAAAAAGTCAAAGTTAACTTTTGGAAGAACCATAGAAAGGGGTGAAAATGGATAAAATGTATCCGAAAATACTGCTTCATAATGCAGGTAGAGTCCCCTGACAACTCCCCTTACATTCCTCCAGAGGCAGAAAAAGTCAAAGTTAACTTTTGGAAGAACCATAGAAAAGGGGTGAAAATGGAAAAAAAGTACCCCAAAATAGTGTTCCATAAGGCGGGTAGAGTCCCCTGACAACTCCCCTTACATTCCTCCAGAGGCAGAAAAAGTCTAAGTTAACTTTTGGAAGAACCATAGAAAAGGGTGAAAATGGATCAAATGTATCCGAAAATAGTGCATCATAATGCAGGTAGAGTCCCCTGACAACTCCCCTTACATTCCTCCAGAGGCAGAAAAAGTTCAAGTTAACTTTTGGAAGAACCATAGAAAAGGGTGAAAATGGATAAAATGTATCCGAAAATAGTGCATCGTAATGCAGGTAGAGTCCCCTGACAACTCCCCTTACATTCCTCCAGAGGCAGAAAAAGTTCAAGTTAACTTTTGGAAGAACCATAGAAAAGGGTGAAAATGGATAAAATGTATCCAAAAATAGTGCATCATAATGCAGGTAGAGTCCCCTGACAACTCCCCTTACATTCCTCCAGAGGCAGAAAAAGTAAGTTAACTTTTGGAAGAACCAGAGGAAGGGGTGAAAATTGATAAATTGTATGCCAAAATAGTGTCTCATAATTCCGTGACAACTCCCCTTGTATTCCTCCAGAGGCACGTTCAAAAACTTAAAGTGTGTTAAGAACCATGATTGGGGTCCTCCAGGCAACAATTGTATCCGAGCCAAAGCACTCATGTAGCGGACGCATTCCTCCATGATGTGAAACAGACGTTTTTTTTCTAAGTGCTCTCAAAAACCGGGTTTCCGATTTCGTGCGGATGGTAGCTTGGAAAACATGAATAGATTTATTTGACGGAGGAAGGGAGGTCTCGAATCCCCTCTCCGTTGTAAAATGAAACGGGGGAGTGGAAAAGTGTCCGGGGCTTCCGCCGGAAGCGCCGAAGACTTGAGCTCTTGTGAGCCCCTCCTCCGTGGGCACTCTGTCATTTTTTCGAGAATTTTTAAAAACTTCATTTTTGATTATTTTAAGATATAATTGACCGTTTTCTTTACTTTTTTTGCTTTCCACGGGTGGGGGCGCATAGCAGGCCGCCTATGAGCTCCCAAATTTGGCCTGGAACCTCCGGGAATTGTGGACTAAGCTCCATAAACTGACAAAGTCACCCAGAAATGTCATTTTAATAGCCCAAAAATATATAATACAAATACATTTAAATAGTAAAAGGTACAATTGTGCTCCTAATTACCCGGAATTTGATTTATATAGCCCCATGATAGTGAATAAAAATCATTTTCATGGAAAAAAGTGTTAAAATGCCTGATTAATATGCTTGTAGCAGGTTCACTGCTGTAAGCAGGGTCCCATACTCACAGGCAGAGCTCCAGGGTGATGCACATGGCTTTCTTACTCAGGAAGAAGTGTGTGAAAGCTGGGGAACAGTGCTGCGAATACAGGGAGGGACCAAGAGAGCTCCTTCCAGCACCTCGCTCTCTCCCACCCACCCAGAGTTGACAGGCTGCTTCGCAGCACTATGTAACCCGGGAAAACAGCTTGAAACCTGTCCATTTCATCCACATTTGACTCATGAAATGTACAAGAACATAAGTACGGCAGCAGGTTCACTGCTGTAAGCAGGGTCCCACACTCACAGGCAGAGCTCCAGGGTGATGCACATGGCTTTCTTACCCAGGAAGAAGTGTGTGAAAGCTGGGTAAAGTGTTCCTGCAGCCCCTCCATAACGGTAATAATGGTTAGAAATCATTTCCAGGGCAGAAAGCTGTTTTTAAAAGTGAAAAAACGATTTAAAACCCTTTGAAATGACTGTCAGGTGCTGATCACTGCTGTTAGCAGGGTGTCAGCTTCGTGGACCCCAAAGTTAAAAGGAAATGTCCAGGATATTGACATAGCATATTTATATACAGAATGATGATTATTTTACCCTCAGATCAGTGCTTTTATGTGGGTATCACTGCTGGTGTCAGCTTCGTGGACCCCAAAGTTAAAAGGAAATGTCCAGGATATTGACATAGCATATTTATATACAGAATGATGATTATTTTACCCTCAGATCAGCGCTTTTATGCGGGTATCATCAGTGCTGTTAGCAGGGTGTTACCTTCGTGGACCCCACATTTAATGTCCTTGATCCACGGGGTGGACACAGACACATGCATAGAGCACCCCCAAGTATGTAGGTACAGTTGGTCAAATTTGTCCTGTCGGTGGCAGGGACTTTGCATTATAAGTTGACGTCACATTTCCATTGTGCGGACATTTGTACATTTGAACGACAAATCACATGTTAAATCTGTCCATAAGGCAGACCTTTCACTTCCATACCTTGATCTAACATGCCAGAGGCTGTTCACCTTGGAGACCTGCTGCGGATATGGGTACGGCCTGGCGCGAGATTTACACCTTCTCCCCCGGATTTTCAAGGGCCAGCGAGAGCTCACCGGACGCCGCCGGAACCGCAACGCTTTCCAGGGCACGGGCCCCTCTCTCGGGGCGAACCCATTCCAGGGAGCCCTGCCCTTCACAAAGAAAAGAGAACTCTCCCCGGGGCTCCCGCCAGCTTCTCCGGGATCGTTTACGTTACCGCACTGGACGCCTCGCGGCGCCTATCTCCGCCACTCCAAATTCGGGGATCTGAACCCGACTCCCTTTCGATCGGCCGGGGGCGACGTAGGCCATCGCCCCACCCTTCAGAACGGCGTTCGCCGTTCTCTTAGGACCGACTGACCCATGTTCAACTGCTGTTCACATGGAACCCTTCTCCACTTCGGCCTTCAAAGTTCTCGTTTGAATATTTGCTACCACCACCAAGATCTGCACCTGCGGCGTCTCCACCTGGGCCCACGCCCTAGGCTTCCGTGCTCACCGCGGCGGCCCTCCTAGTCGTTGCGGCGTAGCCCTCGCGGCTCCTGACTAAATACTTTTTTGCCCCACTGTATATGCATGCATTTTGGGAATGTTCGAAGGTTTGTCCCTTGTGGAGGAGTGTTCTGGACTCTATGGGAAAATGGTTGAAATGTGATATTCCCACTTCGCCAAGACTTTGTCTCCTTGGAGACAGGACGGTGATCCCGCATCTGAATACATTTGCATTTAGAGTGTTAAAGACTGGCCTAATAACGTGTGTGCGGATCATTTTAAGATGTTGGAAGGATCCCCAAACTCCTACACTGAATATGTGGAGGGTTCAAATGATGGAGAATGCTGCATGTGAAAAGATGCTGGGAAGGTTGAATGTTCAAAGTGGCATGGCTAATGAACAAAGGGATAGTTTCAGTAGATACATGTCTGGGGAAGGTGGAACCGTGTGAAGACACAAATAATTGGATGTGGGACACTCACAATATCATGCACTAATGTGCACTGCTATGACTGGATGTTTTACTTTGATGTATGGATACTTGTCAATGCCTGTTTTTTACCTGCCTGTTTTTCTGTTGCTATTAGGGCCTGAGCACGAAGTGTGCGAAGACCTATTGTTATTCGTAGAATTCATGTTATGATTCCTGTGTGCTTTAAAAACTGTTTTTGAGGGCTTTACGAGGCCATTCAAGCAGCAACATGTTGCATTGACTGCAGGACTGGTGAAACATTTGACATTCTGGAGTCCATGAGTTCAAAATTGCCAACATGCTCGCTAGTGCCACCTATATGTAAATCATTTTTTTTAAATGTACATAGCCGCACCCTAAGTCCCATGGACCTGAAATATTATCCACTTATCCTGGTGGACCTGCTCTACTATAAAGTCCTCTTGAACCCCTAAGCTCCGCCTACTTTTATTTTTTCTAAATTCGCACAATGTTAAAAACAGTGAAATATTATCCTAAATTTCACTTTTTTGTTTATCAACACCAATCTTAGTATACTGCATATGTCAGACACATTAAAGTAGGAAATGAGTTCAGGTAATAAATATGGCCGCCATTAATGCAAACGTATTAGCGAAAAGGTGTGGCTTTGAAAGAAATGCTCATAACTCATCAACAATGTATCCATTCACCACAGATTTTGGTGGATAGGTTCAGTCTGTGTTGGGGAATAGGCACACCTAAGCATTTTCATTTCGACTATAGGGGGCCCCAAAAACACTGCAAATTTCCAACTGAAGAATATTTTTATAGACATACTCTGGGGGTGAGTATGAACTGAGATTCAAAGTGTCGCAATGAATGACGAATGTGGGCGTGGCCTATACAATTTTTTTTGATTGCGATGTGCTAAAATGAGCTACGGACACGAAACTTGGAACAGCCCACGAACTCTTCGCGACTGTACAAAAACATTGTGCGTTTTTTGCTAAAATGGCTCAGTAGCGCCCCCTGTTGTGCGATAGTCACATATATATAGTATAATCTGTGCCACCCGAATCATTTTACTCATGGCATTGCGGACATTTTTCAAAATGGCTTCCATTAGCCCCACCCCCCATTAAGTCGGCCATTTTGAAAACATTGCTTTTTCAGCACATTTTCGGCGAAAATAGGGAAAGGATCGGAAAAAATCCAATCCAGGACAGGTTCAGCCCATATCCAATGTGATGCTAAATTGCGAAGGAATAGTCGATCGCTAAAATGGGGTGCTCGTAAGCTAACGGTGAATTGACCATTTTTGACGATTTAAATGTAAAAAAATCACTAACATGAGCTTCGGACGCAAAACTTGGGACACACGTCACAGCCCACGACCTTTTCGGGAATGTAGAAAAAAAACGTAATCTTTTGTTAAAACAGCTCAGTACCGCCCCATATTGTGTGGACGTTACATATAGTTTCTCCGAACTTCATGAATCTTGGCAGAGACATTCCTCATGGAATTGCAGACATATTTTATATTGCCTTCTATTAGTTCCGCCCCCCATAAAGTCGACCATTTTGAAAAATGTGCATTTTTCATGCATTTTCAGCACATTTTTGCGAGCTTCTCCTAGGGAAATGACCGGAAAAATACCATTCCAGGACAAGTTCAGCACATATCCAATGTGATGCTAAATTGCGAATAAAATAGTTGCTGGCTCAATCAGAGAGGTTGTAAACTAAGGGGGATTGTACAATTTTTGCCGATTAACATGTCACAAATTACTCCAAACTTCTCGCATACTGTGTGTCTGATATTCACGAAACGCTGTATACACAATCTTCTTATGATTGTGGACATATTTCAAATTGCCTTCCATTTGCCCCGCCCCCCAGAAAATTGGCCATTTTGAAAAATGTGCAGTTTTCATGTATTTTGAGCACATTTTTGCACCCTACTCTTAGGGAAATGATCGGAAAAATTCCACTCCAGGACAAATTCAGCCCATATCCAATGCGATGCTAAATTGGGAATAAAATAGTTGCTAGCTCAATCGGGGAGGTCGTAAGCTAACAGAGAATATACAATTTTTTACGATTTGCAAATTACTCCAAACTACTCGCATATGGTTGTTCCAATATGCACAAAACGTTGTATACACATTGCTCTTATGATTGCGGACATCTTTCAAATTGCCTTCCATTTGCCTCGCCGAAATGACCGAAAAAATTCCATTCCAGGACAAGTTCAGCCCATATCCAATGCGATGCTACATTGCGATGGAATAGTCAGTCACTCGAACGGGGCGATTCTATTTTAACCGCCGCTGACAGGGGGCGAAAGACACGAGTGAGCGATACAGGGAGAGAAACACAGAAGAAGAGACCAGAGAGCGGCAGATAGAAGCAGGATAGAAGCGGAGAGGAAAGTGAGTGAAGAGAATAATTAGCGAACAGGGAGAGAAGCGGAGAGGAGAGTGAACAGGCGTGTTAGCGGCAGACAGGGAGAGACAAATAATTACACATGGCGCTCTCCAAGAAGAGGAAAGTGGACAGTGAGAACAGAGCTTTTAACCCTGAGTGGACGGACTCATTCATGTTCATCCTGCCCACTGGGAGCACAGAGCCAGTGTGTCTCATTTGTTCAGAGACCGTGGCGCTCATTAAAAGTGCCAAAACGCCACTATGAGACAAAACACAAAGTGTTTGACCAAACATTCCCTTCACAATAAGCAGTCTCAGAGCCCAATATGATCAGTCCACCAGGATCAACATTAAAACTAAATATCGTTCCAGGGCAGGCTAACCGAGGCTAACCAATGAGCACCTGCATGTGTGTATGAGAATGACCCTGACACCATTTCAGCCCAGATTTACAAACTCCTGGCAGGACAAGCTCGAGCTCAATTCTCGCACTGAATTAAAGAAAAGTGAGTGAGGGACTGCAATATAAGAGGGAAAGAAAGAGAAACTTTAAAACTGTTCAATTGTTATGATGTGTAAAGACTGATATTGTTCTATAATCGTCTGAAACAGTTAAGTCATGATGTGAAACGGTTAACCTCTTAAGCCCGAGGGTCCCCCCAGTGGACCCCCCCACAGTTTTTTTACGAGACTATGTCTCAGGGCTTCTTAACATTTCTGAAACTATTAATGTTCCATACCCTTTTAACGCTAAGAAACTCCGCTAACTGACAATGTGAACCATTTTTAGCTAAAAGAAACACAAGAGTAATACCAAGCCTTTGAATTAGCATGGAGCGAAAAAATGCTAACTAATGCTCACGGATTTTGCACAGCACTCACGGTAGAAATGCCCTTATTACTTATCGTAACTGCACAAACAAGATATACGATTTAAAGCTGAGACTCCACAGATTCCAGACATATAATATCATCACTGTACGCCCCCGAATTGCGGAGCTATCAGCCAGAAAAGAGAACATAAACAACATCCGGTTTAAAAAATATTACAATAATTTCGTCTTACCTTTTTTGATTTGTGATCAAAAGTTATGTTCACCGGAATAAAAACGCCGCTCAAGGTTAATCCAATGTCTTTGTGTCACGTAGAAATTTTGACTGATAATCCTTCATCATATTTATGGCAATATACTGGGTATAAAATGTTGCCGTCCAGGCGTGCACTTTCAGATATGCTTTGTTCGCTTCTCTATTACGTCCGCTATGGTAATTTTTACGTTGATTTGGGAACTGCCCATCGATTCTATTGGTTCTGATGGTTAAGAAAAAGGTGTAAATCACACGAATCGACCAATGGGTTCCAGAGATATGGTCCTGCGTAAAGTATAAAGAATGCCAGCCAGTTTAAGTACTTTACGCAGGCGGCTTCATTTATTGTTTACTACTCACAGCAGGCATTACAGCAGGACCCAGAGCACACGGAGCACAGAGCGGACAGCAGATAACGGAATTGCAGTTTTATTGCTTATAGATTATCAGAACATTTCAAAGGGGACACAGCCACATTGGATATTAACCTATGGATTAACTACATCATCGTTTTTATCGTTTTAATGCCATTGAAGACCAGTTTAGACCAGGCAAAGAGGAAGGTAAGCCATTAGCCTAGCGCATGCTAGTACCTAGCTCCACTTGTTTTGATGTACGTTTTTGTTGATAACGTCGCAAGTTTGTATCTTTCAGTGTTGAGGTGGGCACCGTTAGATTCTCTGTCTTTACGATCAAAAACGATGTGTTGGATGTGCAGCTAGGATAAGTAATAAGGGAGCTAGGAGTGATTTTTGGTGCAGTAATAGGTTAGCATTTTTCGCTCGGGGCTAATTCAGATGCTCACTGTTAGCATTGTGTTTTTTTTGAAAAAATAAATGAAAAAGATCAGTTAAATGAGTTTTTCCCCGTTATATGGATATAAAAATATTCATAGTTTATTAAATAGTGAGGTTCCTTAGACGTTGTTTCCTGCAAATGACGCGATTTCGGTCCGTGGGGCCTATAAGTGCTATATAAATAAACTTGCCTTGCCTAAGAGGATAACAGAGTATGTTCTTATATTTTATTTTTATTTTTTATTTTTTTCACAACAGTTGTATTTGGATGGAATGAATACCTATAGTGAAAATTCAAAGTAATAAAATGATTTTTACAGTGAAAAAGTTCAAATGGAACTGATGGTTCCCAAATTACCCAGAGGTGAGTCCGCCTGGACTTTATTTTTCTAAACCTCTCTAAAAAGGTCAAATTTCACTTGTTTTGCATCAATCTTGATACAGGGTACTTATTATATGTTATAGTTTGGATTCCTAAAGCTTTTAGTCTACTAACCCATCATTCAAGGGTGGTTTTTACTATAAGTAATGGTTTTTTTTTAGGCGGACATTAGAATGTACATGTTTTTACTATGTTCCATCTGAATTTACTTTAAAATAAAAACATCTATATTGATTCTGACACTTCTACATCCAACTCACAGATGTAACCTTGCTTTGAGAGAAAAGATGATTAATTTACCCCTTTTAGAAGTGAAGATATAGTCTTTGTTGTGTTAGTGGCATTTTCGAGCCTGAAACCTGAAAAACAGGCTCAGGGCTTAAGAGGTTAACAAAGAAAAAGGGAAACTCAAGCTGCTGCTACACTTTATTTTATTTATCTAAAATTAAGAACTTTTAAGATGCACACATTTTCTAAAGCTATTTTATTTATTTTCTCTATTTTATTTTGAAATGCAGCCCGAGAGGAACATTACACATATTCACAGTATTTACTGTATATCTGTAGAGTTCAATGTTAATTGACAATAAATATTGTTGTTTTTGAATTGTACTTTCTTTATTTGATTGGCAGTCAGTTGTTGATTACATGCAGACTTTGATAAAGCTACAGGCTACTTCAATATATATCACACTAATTCATAAAACAAGTTAGACATTTTGATGGGGAGATTTTCTCGAACTGGACCTCGTTGAATTTTAGTTGAATACCCCTGATCTAGATCCTCTGTCTCGAGCAAGTTAACTAGCGGGCCTACTAAAGGACCCTGGAACTGAGGGAAGCTCTGAAAGAATACGCCCATTGGCTACAAATCAATATATGATTGGTTGATCAAACTGTCAGTCCAAACGTACGCTCTCATTCAGTGCAACGGCCAGGGCATTCTATCAAGGATGTAGAATGTATTCCGTATTGCTTTTTTAACGATAAAATTGTTACTCTTAGAAACAAAATTAATGACCTCTTGCCTTTGACCAGTATAGTGTTATCAATAGCTCCCGGAAACGTAAGTTCTAATATTACACTAGATAGTAAACTAGAATGCTTTTCAGCCATAAACCTTGAACAATTAAATTAAATGATTCTCTCTTCTAAACCATCAACGTGCATGTTAGACCCAATTCCAACTAAGCTGTTGAAGGAAGTTTTTCCATTAATTAGCACTTCTTTATTAAATATTATGAATATGTCTTTATTATCAGGCTATGTTCCACAATCATTCAAAGTAGCAGTGATAAAACCGCTTCTTAAAAAGCACAACCTCGATCCAGAGGTTTTAGCCAATTATAGACCTATTTCTAATCTTCCGTTCCTCTCAAAAATTCTTGAGAAAGCAGTCGCAAAACAGTTGTGTGATTACATAAAAAACAATGATTTATTTGAAGATTTTCAGTCTGGCTTTAGAACACATCATAGCACAGAGACAGCTCTGGTTAAAGTCACAAATGACATTCTAATAGCCTCTGACAAGGGACTTGTCTCTATTCTTGTTTTGCTCGATCTCAGTGCTGCATTTGATACTATCAATAAATAAAATCAATTTCAAGGACCGCCTACTTCCATCTATGTAACATTGCAAAAATCAGGCATATCTTGCCTCAAAACGATGCAGAGAAACTAGTCCATGCATTTGTTAGTTCAAGGCTGGATTATTGTAACTCTTTATTATCAGGGTGTACCAAGAAGTCAGTCAAGTCACTTCAGCTGATTAAAAATGCTGCAGCTCGTGTACTAACCAGAGTTACGAAAAGGGACCACATTACTCCTGTTCTGGCTGCCTTACACTGGCTCCCTATAGAACACAGGATATAATTTAAAATTATTCTTCTCGCCTACAAAGCCCTTAATGGGCAGGCGCCATCTTACCTTAAAGAACTCATTATACCCTACTGTCCTACTAGGGCATTGCGTTCCAAGAATGCAGGGTTGTTGGTTGTTCCTAGAGTCTCTAAAAGTACAATGGGAGCAAGAGCCTTTTCTTATCAAGCTCCACATTTTGTGGAATCAGCTTCCAGTTTGTGTTCGGGCGGCAGACACCCTATCCGTTTTTAAGAGTGCGCTTAAGACCTTCCTTTTTGATAAAGCTTATAGTTAGGGCTGATTAGATTCAGCCCCTAGTTTTGCTGATATAGGCTTAGTTTGTCGGGGGACATCTTACTTCTTACTTCTCTCTGTCTATACCTGTATACTCTCATGTTCCGATTAACCCAGCTTCCCCAAATTTCTTTCTTTTTGGTGTCTATATACGCTGGGATCCGGAGTCATGGATGATCCTGCGGTCCTGTGTCCTGCATCGCGAGCCCTGGATCTTGACTCGTGGCTGTGGTCCTGGATCATAGGTCCTGGATGGATATCCTCGTGGATTCATCTTCCTATTATACACACATGCATTTCCAAACATTTGGACTACCTATGTTGCAAATGTATTATCTTTTCAATTTACACACGGCATCTATTGCACGTCTGTCCGTCCTGGGAGAGGGATCCCTCCTCTGTTGCTCTCCCTGAGGTTTCTCCCATTTTTCCCTTTAAACTGTGGGTTTTCTTTGGAAGTTTTTCCTTGTACGATGTGAGGGTCTAAGGACAGAGGGTGTTGTATTGTCATACTGATATTTTGTACAAACTGTGAAGTCCACTGAGACAAATGTAACATTTGTGATATTGGGCTATATAAATAAACATTGATTGATTGATTGATAGAATACCTTGGTTGAAGGATATTCTACCCAGAGACCCAGAACAAGATCTGATTGGTTGCTTTCTTTTCTAACACAAAACCACTGAAATGCGTAGTGTATGGTCCGAGAAGGACAAACAAATCAACGTAACACTGTAATATTACAGATCAACAACACAGATACCATTCTCATTTATTCATTTTATATACATTTTATTACATTTTATTTATATAATTAAATCGATTTTTTGTTTGTTTTATCTGAGTGTTCCAGGGTATTCTCTGAATACCTTGAAGGCCCTGACGGTTCGCCAATGGCGTTTAGTGAGTAAACAAACGGTAATGGGCAGAAATTCTGATGCGCATTTGATCATCTTAAATGACTTATAATCACAACGAGAACAGTTTGCAGAGCTGTGCTTCCTTGACATTAGCTGCGTGCGGATAAGTCCAGCTTTGTTTGACAATGTTGCCAATCTAATGTTTAGATGACATATTAACCTGTTATATTGTACGTTAAAGGAGCTATCTGTATATTACATGTATATATTTGTAATGGTTTTATTGCAACCTGCCTGTTGAACAGCCTTGGAGAATATGTTCTATTGAAGAGAAAGTTATGCTTATTGTTTGCTGTATAATATATGTAAGTAACTGATTCTCATTATACTTGTAATGTTGTATTTCTCTGTTATTGACCACACATACATATAGTCCAGGGCTGGCCACTTTGGAGTTCAGCTTGGAGTGAGATGACAATATTAGTTTTTGGTACAATGATTAATTTTCATGCTATTAATTGTGTACTGCACCTCTTTCCATTAGTCTTTACATGTTTCAGTGAAAATATTATATTTTCTACTGTTGATATGTGTCTATTAACTGTTAATGCTTGTCTTTACAGTTTAATGTATTTTAATTACACTTAGACTTATACCTGTTTACATCCTACTATCTCGCAACTATAGCCTGTTGTGAATAAAGTTTAATTTAATTTACACCCGGTCTCTGTGGCCTAAAATCGACTCCGGAGGATACATTAGTGTACCCTCGGTTAAAGCTCCTCCAGAGAGCCTCCTCCCTCCTCTCTCTTCCCTCTCTCTCCTCTCTCCCCTATGTCCTCTACATCAGTGCAGAGTGCTGCACGGGTCTGAATTTCAAGACCCGCTCCCGCCCGCACCCGCAACGTGCAATACCGAACCCGCCCCGCTACCCGCACATATTGCCAATTAGTTCCGCAACCCGACCCGACGGCACAAGATTCGCAACCAGACCCGAACCCGCATATATATGAGCAGTGAGAACGTGCAATTATTAACACACGCAGTTGCATTTGTCTCAAAAAGCGTGGGATGTTGGTTATTTTCTCATCTAGGATGACACCAAAAGCCTCCCAGATGTTGGATTTCGCTCTTGAGGAAGTGTTATTGAAAATGCTGTATTCTCCGCTAGAGAGCTTCACCTCAGCCATTTCGAATGTGGCGTGCTGAGCAGCAGATTGATGCGCTGCAGAGGTTATGATTATGCGCGGTTCCGCGGGGGAGAGGTTTGAGGATTTAAACATTAAACTAAATTATTATAATTTTAATATATTTATTATGTAACACCCGCGACCCGACCCGCATCATCTTTGTTTTACCCTGAACCGAACCCGGAAAAAAGCGTTTGAAAAAATACCACCCGCAAATCACTTTTTTTGCGGGTTACCCGTACCTGACCCGATGCAGGACTCTGTATCAGTGTACCCTCGGTTGTAGCTCCTCCAGAGAGATTCCTCTCTCCTCTAAATCAGTGTATCCTTGGTTACATTACATGTCAAAAAGCGACTTACATACTCAATACTGTGGGCAATCCCCACAGGAGCCATTTGGGTTGAAGTGTCTTGTCCAGGGACACAACGACATGCTGACTGCAGTGGGGTTTGAACCTGTGACCCCCTGATCCGAACACCAACGCACAACCCACTGCACCACACGCCACAGTTACTGCTCCTCCAGACAGCCTCCGCGATAATCGATACTCGACCAGCCTTTAGAGACATTTGTTGTCCTTCGAGGCGGCGCGCCCACATCCGTTTCCGGCTCGCTGCCGGAGGACCGAGGAGTCCAGGACGTGAACATTTGAGAAATGACAAACGGCTCATTTCCGAGGACTCGCACGCGTCTTCTTGACGCCGGGACGACCGGCGACCCTCCCCGACAGGTGCACGGACGCGAAGGCCCGCCCACAACTGCATGCACGTCTGTGACCGCAGTTTTAATTATTATTATTTTTTATTATTTCTTTGGTACCGTTTTGTTTTTCTCTGAGTATGATGTTGGATGTTTGTGCTTAAAATCCAATAAAAAAAAAAAAGATTGACAAGATGCACAGGGCTCTGGACCGCCGAAGGAAAATTACCAAAGACCCGTTATCATTAAACTGCACAACTTCGGTGACAAACAACGGATCCTTGCAGCGGCTAAGGAGAAAGGCGACCTCCACTACCAAGGAAACAAGGTCTACATTCGCCAGGATCTATCGGCACATGTGAGGGAGGCCAGACGGCAGTTTAACGGGGCGTTTGGGGATGGACCTTCACTGACAGCTGCACTTGCCGTGTTATTTCTCGTTTCGACATGTTTACGTTATGCTTTGGTCCTTAAGTATTTGATTACTAAATGTTTAGCTATCCTTTCATTTTTCTGTGTTATGCCAAAAACCACCTGTCATTTACATATTACTGATAATCCATCTTAACATTTATGTCAATAAACGTAGTTTTCATATAGAGTGTAACCCAGCTTCCGGTTTTGGGCATGCTGGCTGCGCATCACTCTCATTCACCAATGGTAATGTTTATATGGATTTAGGAACCCCCCCTCGATTATATTGGCTCTAATGGTTAAAAAGAGGTGTCAATCACCAAAATCGACCAATGGGTTCCAGAGATATGGCAAATACACCCAAATGACCCCAGAGGTGTTTTTTTTCTCTCTAAATCTCTCTAAAAAATGTCAAATGTCACTTGTTTTGCATCAATCTTGATACAGGGTACTTATTATATGTTATAGTTTGGATTCCTAAAGCTTTTTGTCTACTATCCTATCATTCAAGGGTGGTTTTCACTATAAAGTAATGGGTTTTATTTTGGAAGGAAACTATAATTTTTTTTTTTTTACTATGTTCAATCTGAATTTACTTTAAAATAAAACATCTATATTGATTCTGACTTTTCTACATCCAACTCACAGGTGTATCACTGCTTTGAGAAAAAAGATTATTCATTTTCCCCTTTTAGCAGTGAAGAAATAGTAATTTGTTCTGGGCATGTCATTTTCGAGCCTGAGACCTGAAAAACAGGCTTGGGGTTTAACAGGTTAACCTTGCAATGACGCAGAGAAGTTCATCTTGGAGCGCCACAATTCTAAGCATTTTATCTCTTCATTTTATTCACTCCTTGGTTCTACTGGCACATACGAACTGCTGAATATTTCCCGTAAATGGGAGAAAGATTTGGGTACTGAATATATTGCAAATGATTGGCAGGCATCTATAAACTTAATCAGAACCATGTTTATATGTAACAGACATTGAGAAACCCAGTATAAGATTCTTCACAGGCTGCATACTCCTCTCACATTGCATAAAATAGACCATTCCATTTCCCCTTTATGGACATATTTCCACTACCTCAAGGGGCAATGACGGGCTGTTTATGAGGGTCTGGTGACCTTTTCTGGATTATTTGCCCACTGACCTGAAAGCCTTACTTCTCAGGGGGGGGGGGGGGGTTCTGATTGGAAAGGTAAGTAACATCAACTATGGATGACGCTTGAGGCTTCTGTTGACTGATTACCCTGAACTCACAGATTGCGGACTGAAAATAATATTCCATGTAAATGCATGTGTATACACATATTTTATTTATCCTTTGTGGTCCATCTATATTATTGTGATTAGGTAAATGAGGATTATTATTATTATTATTAAATTGTTGTCAAATTTTGGGGGGGGGATGTTATGCATTGTTGTGTATGTTGTGTGTGTGTGAAACTCAATAAAGAGTATTTTTTTTTAAAAGAAGAAGAAAAGTCAACTGTTTAATGGTGTGTTCACACTGCAAGAAAAAAAAGTTTCTTCTTGTTCAAAGTCCTTTCGAAGAGTTGAATAAACAGCTTTGACAGGGACACGTGAATTCCACATCATTTTTAAACTCTCTGCCAACTTCACATTAGAAATGACAAAAAATAATTGATCCAAATTGAATTTATGATACAAGTATTCAAGCATTATTACAGTTATTTGACAAAGAATGAATTCAGACTTTTTACAAACTGGCTTCACAGCTACTTACCAATGACAGGAGCTGCTCCTCAGCGTGAAGTAGAGTAGATTTCAGTCACCAATAACAAATAGTTAAAAAAAGGGAGGGAGATGGAGTTGGAGTATTGGTTTGGGTTTAATGATTAGTGAGTTGAAGGTTTGATTAACAATTTCATATGTTATTGAGAGATGGCGTCTTCGTCACGGGTGGGATTTAAGTCCACTACAGTCGTCCCTCGAATGGATACTCCTCCCATCCCTTCAGTTGATGATGAAGGTTGGGAGTTTTTACCTTCACCTCCACCTAGGAGACAACCAGGTGGAGGCAAATTATTAGAAACAGATGAAAGAAAAATAAATCACATCTATTTCCCTCCTTTCCCACCGCTTACCCTGCCCTGCAGAGGAGAAGAATGGAGGAACAGTGAGTGTGTTAGCTCCCCCTCCGTTGGTCTGGGAGCAGACGTTGGCATGTCGTGCTGTTGCTTTCTGTTTGTAGTGGTTACTGTGCAGCTTGTACTTCATTAGGAGGATGAAGATGAAGACAAGGACAGAGGCCACGATGATGCCTCCAATGATTATAATCATGGTACCGCCAAGGAACTGAAGAAAGATAAAGACATAAGGACAGTAAGCCTGGTTTGCATTTATGATTTTTAAAGCGCTACTTTTTGCTTTGTGGTTCACTGAGTCCGACCAAGTGAGATGATTCATCAACATCACAATGAAAACTGTTCAATAAACTGTGCGATATAACATAACAGCAAGGGGACTAGTTTGCAGGCATGGATATAAGTAGTAGCTCGATACTTGATGGAACTTGAAATGAAATTGTTTTGTCAACCAGCTGATTACAAATATTGTTTTTATATAGCAATTATTGAATAATTGAGAATAACATCAAATAGGCTTGCAATCTATAAGTTCACAACCCTTCAACAGCGCTGTTAACGTGTCCCATAACATTATGGTTTGAATAATGTTGACCATCCACAATAAGGTGTAAGGATTTTATTCAAAAAAAATTCTGTCATGATACAGCAAAGGTTAAATTCATATTAACCGATGGATGCAAACAAATTCATTAACTATAAAAATACGGACTTGTACATGCTATTATTTTTCAACATAATACTGTATCTTCTTCTTCTCCTATGGTCAGCAATTTCATAATTATTTGGAAAATATTTGGGAGACACTAGAAAGAAATGCAACATCATAATGTCCCACAAGCCATCAAACTCCTTAATCAATGATGGCTAGGACGCACTGTTTACCCAGCTGGTCTGGCATATAAACATATTCTAGTAGAACCAAAAGATACCAACATATTACCCTAAATATTACTTTCCTCGTTGTTAAAGCGTATAGTAAGTCTGTTTGCATGTATGTCCTCTCTTTCTGTGTGCATTTTGACCTTTAACTGCATGCATTCATCTCCCAATAACTAACTCGCGATTCTAATAATACCGGAAGTGAGGGACCGCTGGCAAGTTGCTGCCGCACCTCCTCTGTTGTCTGTCGATTGTTTCGTGTTGTTTTATCTCGATCTGTTGAATGTTGTCTTGTGCAACTGGACTCCAAACCTGTCTGTTACAAACTTGTCTGTCCCATCTAACACTGTGACGATTAATTTAGCCGTTTAACAGTCTGTAAACGCGCTAGTGCTACTGTGCTGTCACTCGGTAGCTTGAAGCTAGCTGTGCCGGTACACGGCTCACCGTACTGGAGTACTTGGAGGGGGGGGGGGTCTTGCTGTGTTGCACCGTGAAAACATTAAAGTCATTGCTGTCACTAGGCCTCGCGATCTACCAGCATTGCGGTCGACGTACTGGGCACCTCTGCCTTAGCTCCTTCAGGAGTACACCCCCTCCCGAATAAAATAACGTACAGGAAGTCGACCATTTTCAATTTGGCGTCGGAAAGACGCAATTTATCGCGCTTTTCGTCCTCGAGACATGGGCAATTAAAAGTTATCACGGAAATCTTTTTCTTTCGCACGGCGTAGCCGTGATTTGGCGCCAAAGTTCGCGTTCGCTCGATGCTAGGCGATCCCTCGCCATGGAACACGATGATGTCATAACTGAAACTGACATGCTCAGAACACCACCAAACTTCACATGATGGTTAACACTGTGGCCCTGAACAGCTCTAGGTCAAATCTGATGTTACTTAATGTGGCGTTACCATGGCAACGGATCCTTCGCCATTAAACACGATGTTGCTGTAACTCCAATGGACACAGTCCCATGGTCCCCCAATCTTCACTTTTATATCACCGGTCCATGCCTCAACAGCTCTACATGAAATCTGAGATCTCACCATCTGCCGTTTCCATGGCAATGCATCCCTCGCCAAAAAACCTAGTGTTGTCGTAATTCAATGGAAAATCATCCAAACGGCACCAGACTTCCGATGATGGCTAATGGTCTGGCCAGGAACAGCTCTAGGCCAATTATGGGATGTCATCATATGCCGTCTCCATGGCAATGCATCCTTCGCCATAAAACACAATGTTGTCTTAAGTCAATGGAAAATGGTCCAAACTGCACCAGACTTCAGATGACAGTTAATGGTCCGCCCTCAACACCTCAATATGACAATAGTGAGTTTTCCTCAAAAGCTGTTGCCATGGCAACGCATCCCTCGCCGTTAAGCACGATATTGCTATAACTCCTGTGTAAATGGTAAAAAAGGGTTCAAATTTCACATGTGTGCTAACCGTCAAGCCCTCGAGACATATATGAGTCAGTTTTGAGATTTCGTCAAATGTCGTTGCTATGGTAACAAAATGGTCGCCGTGAAACACGGTTTTCTCATAACTCCAGTTAACATGCTCCAAACGGCCCAAAACTTCACAGGTTTGATAACGATGTAGCCCTCAACACATCTAGGCGTATTATGGGGTGTCATCAAATTCCGTTGCCATGGCGACAGATCACTCACCATCAAACACAATGTTTATGATACTGCTGTAACTCCCATGTACGTTGTCCGATCGACCTGAAACTTCCCACGTTTGCCAACGGCCGAGTCCTCGAGACACCTAGACACACACGTCGACGTGCGTCGAAGACCCGCTCAACGCTGCTTGCAGCTTTAATTATTATTATTATTATTAATAATGTTTTTTTCTTTTTCTTTGCAGGTTGTCATGTTTAATAATTGAATCTGGATCACGATTTTTCATTTTGTTATGTTGTTTATTCTGTACACAACCACTATGGCAGTGGTTTTCAAACTGTGGGGACCACAGATGATGAGAATAAGAATAATGCAAGATTTCTTTTCAGCACTGTAGCCAGGCTGACAGAGAGCCATAGCTCGATTGAGCCTTCTATTCCCATAGCACTCTGTAGTAATGATTTTATGTGCTTTTTTAACGATAAAATTGTTACTATTAGAAACAAAATTAATTACCTCTTGCCTTTGACCAGTATAGTGTTATCAACAGCTCCCGGAAACGTAAGTTCTAATATTACACTAGATAGTAAACTAGAATGCTTTTCAGCCATAAACCTTGAACAATTAAATTCAATGATTCTCTCTTCTAAACCATCAACGTGCATGTTAGACCCAATTCCAACTAAGCTGTTGAAGGAAGTTTTTCCATTAATTAGCACTTCTTTATTAAATATTATGAATATGTCTTTATTATCAGGCTATGTTCCACAATCATTCAAAGTAGCAGTGATAAAACCGCTTCTTAAAAAGCACAACCTCGATCCAGAGGTTTTAGCCAACTATAGACCTTCTAATCTTCCGTTACTCTAAAAAATTATTGAGAAAGCGGTCGCAAAACAGCTGTGTGATTAATTAAAAAACAATGATTTATTTGAAGATTTTCAGTCTGGCTTTAGAACACATCATAGCACAGAGACAGCTCTGGTTAAAGTCATAAATGACATTCTAATAGCCTCTGACAAGGGACTTGTCTCTATTCTTGTTTTGCTCGATCTCAGTGCTGCATTTGATACTATCGATCATGATATCTTATTGCAAAGACTAGAGCACTTAGTTGGCATACAGTTAACTGCTTTAGGCTGGTTTAGGTCCTATCTATCTGAACGCTCTCAGTTTGTATGTGTCAATGATGAATTCTCTACGCAAACCAAAGTTAGCCATGGAGTGCCACAGGGCTCAGTGCTCGGACCTATTTTGTTCACATTATATATGCTTCCGTTAGGCAATATTATAAGGAATCATTCTGTAAATGTTCATTGTTATGTGGATGATACTCAACTATATTTATCAATCAAGCCTGATGAAATTAATCATCTAAATAAAAGTCAAGACTGCCTTAAGGACTTAAAAACGTGGATGACCTTACATTTTTTGATGTTAAACACGACCAAAACTGAAGTTATTGTACTTGGCCCGAAGAATCTACGAAATAAATTATCTAAAGATAAACTAACTATGGATGGCATTAATTTGGCCTCCAGTGAGACTGTAAGGAATCTTGGTGTTATATTTGATCAGGATTTATCCTTTAACACCCACATAAAATCAATTTCAAGGACCGCCTACTTCCATCTACGTAACATTGCAAAAATCAGGCATATCTTGCCTCAAAACGATGCAGAGAAACTAGTCCATGCATTTGTTACTTCAAGGCTGGATTATTGTAACACTTTATTATCAGGGTATACCAAGAAGTCAGTCAAGTCGCTTCAGCTGATTCAAAATGCTGCAGCTCGTGTACTAACCAGAGTTAGGAAAATGGACCACATTACTCCTGTTCTGGCTGCCTTACACTGGCTCCCTATAGAACACAGGATAGAATTTAAAATTCTTCTTCTCGCCTATAAAGCCCTTAATGGGCAGGCGCCATCTTACCTTAAAGAACTCATTATACCCTACTGTCCTACTAGGGCATTGTTCCTATAGTCTCTAAAAGTACAATGGGAGCCAGAGCCTTTTCTTATCAATCTCCACATTTGTGGAATCAGCTTCCAGTTTGTGTTCGGGCGGCAGACACCCTATCCGTTTTTAAGAGTGCGCTTAAGACCTTCCTTTTTGATAAAGCTTATAGTTAGGGCTGATTAGATTCAGCCCTTAGTTTTGCTGATATAGGCTTAGTTTGTCGGGGGACATCTTACTTCTTCCTTCTCTCTGTCTATACCTGTGTACTCTCATGTTCCGATTAACCCAGCTTCCCCAAATTTCTTTCTTTTTGGTGTCTATATACGCTGGGATCCGGAGTCATGGATGATCCTGCGGTCCTGTGTCCTGCATCGCGAGCCCTGGATCTTGAGTCGTGGCTGTGGTCCTGGATCATAGGTCCTGGATGGATATCTTCGTGGATTCATCTTCCTGTTATACACACATGCATTTCCAAATATTTGGATTACCTATGTTGCAAATGTATTATCTTTTCAATTTACACACGGCATCTATTGCACGTCTGTCCGTCCTGGGAGAGGGATCCCTCCTCTGTTGCTCTCCCTGAGGTTTCTCCCATTTTTCCCTTTAAACTGTTGGTTTTCTCCGGAAGTTTTTCCTTGTACGATGTGAGGGTCTAAGGACAGAGGGTGTCGTATTGTCATACTGATATTCTGTACACACTGTGAAGACCACTGAGACAAATGTAACATTTGTGATATTGGGCTATATAAATAAACATTGATTGATTGATTGATTGATTGATTGATTGATTGATTGATTGACCCTGGTGGGTCGTGGAGGTACTGCAGGGGGGGCGCAGGAAGAAATTGTAAACAAACACTGCTCGAAAATATCTCATTGGTCAGAGAGCTGTGGGCATACTGCTGCCATTTGCAACATCCTACTTGTGTGAGATAAGCTTTTCTGCTGTTGCTGCCATCAAAACGAAATACAGATCAAAGCTGAACATTGAGAATGAACTGAGAGTGGCAGTCTCAAAACAATAGCCCCGGTTTGAGAAGATCTGCAAGGGAAAGCAAGCACACACAAGTCATTGATAGGCTATGTGTGGAATAGGAATGGTATAGTGATGTGATCGTTTCCAACCTGCAGTAGAAATAGTAGTTAAGTGTTCATTAATATATTTTCCTTAAAGAAATTCAAATTTAAAAATCTACTACTCAGGGAAGAAGGTCTACTAGTTTTAATTAGGTCAAATTAATTCACAGTATCTATTACAAGCACTTTTGTTCATGTGTAATCCATAATAAAATATAGAATTATAGTTGGAACTTTGTATCTTCTTATTATTAGCAGAGAAAATGTAATGTTTTCACAACAATTAATCCTACCAATATAGATGGGAACCGGGTTGGGGGGGCCCGAAAATATTTCCAATTACCCAAGGGGGGCCCGACTGAAAAAGTTTGGGAACCACTGCACTATGGCATTGCATACATATTGTCTGTCACGGGAAAATATTCCTAAAGTAACTTCCATTTATTTCCTCTTGTAATAACAACTGTTTCTTCTGAGGAGTCTTTCCTTGTCTGCAGCAATGGTCTTAGGGCATTAGGGTGTTGAATGCTGTTCTGGCTAAATAACATTTGTTTTATTAGATGATGATGCAGGTATAACACACTTACCTGGTCTCTTATTGAGTGACAGCGTCCATACTCCGTCTCCGTAGTGAAGGACACGCAGCCCACGAGCTTTGTTCCCGTCAGGGCGGTGATGCCATCATCGTAGACGGCCAAAACACATAGCTCATAGTCTCGCGATGACGCCAGGTCGCTCAGCAGGAAGTACTTGTGGTTAGCCGCGATCATCCTGAATGAGCCGGAGAAGGAGACAAACACATTTTAGTGTTATATGTTCTATATTTATCCTGATATCTAGGTTGTTTGTAGATTATGGTTTTAAGTTTTGGAGAGACGATTATGGCGGCAGCACCTGCTCTAAGGGGCTGTTCTCATGCCGCAATTTGATTTTTCTGTTAAAGACGCTGTATTGTGGTTTTGGGTGGATCTGCGGTAAAACCCGGAGCGGACTTATTTAGTTGCCTTTGTTTGTTGGCCTATGAACTGGATTGAACCATTGGGGTTGTAACCAACTGGACTTTTTGCTAAAGCGGATTGAACTCTATATATTGACTCTTTTCACCACACATTGCACACACACTGATCTTATATGCAATTTTCCCCCCGATGACATATATCTGACCAAAATGAAAATCGTGCGATTTATTTTGTATTGCATTTCGGTGATAGAGGAGATATCAAATAAAGTAATTAATTTGTGTATGGTTTGACTGAACAATTTCTGTTGGACTTTATTAAATATAGGTCAAACCTGTTGCAAAGTTAGGGTATTCCATATCTGTTCAATGTTATCTGACTGAATGAAAGGAAGTTTTTTTAAATTATACTGCCTTTTGAAAAATAAAGATAATTGTGACAATGACATTTGTTATTTGTGTATTTTTATGTTAAAGGGCCCATGTCATGCTTTTCCGGTTATTACCCGGCCCCTTGTGTGTTATGAAGGTTTTTATGCATGTAAACGGTCTGCAGAGTCAAAAACCCTCAAAGTACACCCTAGCGAGTAAAACTCTAACACAGAAAATACCTGTCTATGCTGCCCCAGAACGCCTCGTTGGAGATTTCTCTTTTTCCATTTGTTACTTCCGGGAACCAAAATGGACCAATCCGCGGAGCTCCTCACACACCAGGAGGGGTGGGGACATTTAGCGTACATTTTCAACTAATCAGCGACATACCTGCCGAGAAGCCAACTCTGGTTATTGGTAGCTCTATCCTAGCATTCCGGGGGTCAGAGCAGGCCACATTAACCCCTTTCCTACCAAAACAGTTCCAGTTCTAGCTCCGGACTAGTGCTCTTCTGGTTATTCTTTTTAGCCCCAGTTGTATTTCAACTGCCCTATGCCTGCTCTTCACAATGGTCAATAATAGCGAATGGGTGGTCTTTAAAACTAATGTCAAAATAATCAGCATCACACTGTTAGTGTTGCCTGACTTCACATACGTGTGTTTTTCACAAGTCACTTTGCTCAGCACTACTGCTTGTAGTAACTTTAATTTGCGGTACTCGCCATGAACTGTTATTGCTCAGGTTAATCTTGACCCAGCCTCCGAAGTAAGCGTGACATTTTTGGATCATGGTTCTCGACAGGCAGTCGATAGGGGCCAGATAAGTACCGGTTTTCGGGCCAAGAGCCGGCCCCGGCACTAGCTCCAAACTGGCCCTGGACCTGCTTTGGTGGGAGAGGGGCAATTGAGGCACATCTGAAACTTCTTGCTAAGAATAAACATAAATACAGTAGGATTGTTAGTTGTCTTCTATCTGTCTGCAAGTCATTTTGAAGCCATATCTTCCTTTTGAAATAACTTTAAGAATAACAACATTTGGGAAAATCTATTCTACAAAACTATTTGTCATACTACTTTAGTGCTGGATTGGTCCCTCCGTCTATTGTTATCTAAACCAGTGCTTTCCGACCAGGGAGTTTATATGACTATGAGGCTGACAATCGAGCAGCTTCCCAATGTAAGGAGGCAGAGGCAGATCGTCAAGCAAAAACACCCAGTGTGAGAATTAATTTAGTGTACAACTATATACAAATAAACTTAAAGGTCCCATGTCATGGCCATTTCTACTTATCATAATTCCATTGTTGAGGTCTACTAGAATAGATTTACATTGTTCAATGGGGCGGTGGTGGCGAAGTCGATAGGGACTTGGCTTGGTAACTGGAAGGTCACCAGTTCAAGTCCCGGCAAGACCAAGTGCTACCGAGGTGTCCCTGAGCAAGGCACTGCAATGTACTACAATGAATGGCAAATAACCAGGCTTGCTGAATGGTAACTCTTCAATTACTTCAATACAACCAAGTCGATCCAACCTACACCATCAATACTGAACCACCCAATGACACAAAGAGCAGCCTTTTATAGGCCCATCATTTAGGCTGTACCATTCACAGGGGTGCTACAGCTAGATATATTTTTATATAGAGCAGGGATAGATAAGTTCAATAATAAACCTGTCCCCACAATAATAAACATACAATCAATAACATAGTAATTTAAATTACTAGATGAATGAGAACCTAATATAAATCAACAAAACATAACTGTAACCGGGTTCCCTTGCCCCCTGCGTCCTCCTGCCATGTTAACCCCACCTGGAACAATAAAATAGTATCTCCGAATACATTGCAACAATTCATATTTGCTGTGAACATGGTTTGGGTCAGAGATTATATTGTTGGAGAGCCTCACTAGGTTATTATGGTATGCTGAGTCATAAAGTCCCTGACAGGTTTGACCAACAATCTTTGAGCAGATTTCCAGCTGGTGGAGCAGTTTTGATTTTAAAGCAGTCGACAAACATTTGTAGCAATATCGTAGAAGAGTCAAAATTACAGAGGTGAAGAACAAAAGAGGAAATTGTCTACTCGCCTCAAAAAACCTAAGGAAGCGGCGAAAATAAATTATGTATTTTGTTCTTTTGCAGAGATAATTAATATGGTCTTTCCATGACAGCAGGTGGTCAATCATTACACCCTAGTATTTGTATGAAACTCCCTGCTTGATTTCTTTCAGTATGGATTACAATGGGGACTATATGGGAGTCAGATGGTGAGCCAAAAACAATCTGTTGGGAAACCTTTGTTTTCCTGGTGTTAAAGGTCCCATGTCATGCTTTTCCGGTTATTACCCGTCCCCTTGTGTGTTATGAAGGTTTTTATGCATGTGAACGGTCTGCAGAGTAAACAACCCTCAAAGTACACCCTGTAGGGCAGTGACCACCAACTGGCGGCCCGGGGGCCACATCCGGCCCGCCAGACATTCTCATCCGGCCCGTACGACGGGGGTGACTGTGGCGTTGGCGGAGTGGTTACTGCGTTCGCCCCCCACCCATTTTTTTTTTACAACGTCTCGTGAGTAAGGTGCAGTACCGGAGTTCAACAGAGAGGCAGCAGCTGCGGGACAGTAGACTGCGTACTGCGAAACCTTCCCTTCCTTGAAGAAGAAGAAGAAGTGATCCTTCGTTGTGAAGAGTCTGCTTTGTGCGCTCCGCACCACAGCAGCAGCCCCGCTGCGAAGAGGCCAACAGAGAGGCAGGAGCTGCGGGACAGTAGCCTAGAAGCAGGGTTGGGTTGTAACGGAATATATGTAACGGCGTTACGTAATCAGAATACAAAAATCAAGTAGGCTAACTGTATTCAGCTGGCGTTATATTTGAAAAACGAGTAATCTGATTACAATTACTTTCGTAAACCTGAAGTGAATACATTTTGGAATACTTATTGGAATTATTGGTGGAAAAGTTTCCTCACAAAATGTAATATTCATTACTGGCAGAACTGTGTGCACACTGCACAGCGCTGCAGCATGTCTGTGAGCGAGAGAGAGATGCAGCGTGTCTGTGAGGCCCCGCCCCCGCACGCAGATGAGAGAGAGAGAGATCTATTTTAAAATATATTGAAAGTTAGAAACGGAGATGGTTGGATAAAATGTGCAAGATAACGTTGATGTAGCATTTCTTTATTGTCGAAATGATGACATTTATAACGGGATCAAATCAAAGTGAATGGCCTGCTGCTGCTGAATGCATGGGGCAAGTGACTGGAAACAGTTTTAAAAGTTATTACATCGTTTCAGATAATAATAAATAATAATGATAATTCATTCTATTTAGGGGCGCCTTTCAAAGCACCCAAGGACACCTTACAATTCATAACATACTCTAAGGAAAGGTTTACAGTAGGAGAATGCAGTCCGGGTGATGTTTTTTATGTGGGGTGCAGATGAGAGGGAGCTGTCCAGAATGACACCAAGATGTTGTGTTTGAGTTCTTGATACGCCAGTAAAACAAGTGTCTCCTGCTCACCAAAACATACCCATCTGTTATGGAAAAAGAAAGTATTCCAAAAGTATTCTAAAAGTAACCTGAACACGTTACTTTTATAAGACTGTAACTTTATTCTGATTACTTTCAGAGCATGTATTCAGTAATCAGTAACTGATTACATTTACAAAGTAACCCTCCCAACCCTGCCTAGAAGTGATCCTTCGTTAGCGTGAAGAGTCTGCTAAGCATTATGCAGTACCTGTACCCCCCCGGCCCGCGATAGTGTCTATTGGATACATTTTGGCCCTTGGACAAATGTAGTTGGTGATCCCTGCTGTATGGAGTAACACTCTAACACAGACCTCCCCAAAATGCCTCGTTGGAGATTTCTCATTTACTTCCTGGGTATCGCTACGTAGGGATACCCAGTAGCCACGCCCAGAGCTATGGCCGCACCCTCTGCCAGCCTTTTACGAAACAAAGCTTCCCAAACATTGCAGCGATTCATGCCGGATATGCACAGCGTAGGGCACTGAAGAACGATGCTGTTCCTACTTTGTTTGGACCAGCGGGAGATTCGGGTACACAACCTGTAAGTATTCATTGTTGTTTGTGTATTTATGATGTTTAAAACAAACAAGGTATCTACCACGACTGTTTAAATGGGTAAACGTTTTTCGGACTGCTAAGTTGGGATCGCGGAGAAATGCTCTCTGCAGACCCATGCTCACAGCGTTATAAACCTTTTTCTTGGATGAAACATAAATTCAAACAAAAAAAGTGACGTAGATTTTACTCTCATCTATTATTCAAAACCATTCTATTTATTTTAACGTAAATTACATGCCAGTGTTTTATCTTTTTATTACTTGTATTTTTATACTTTATTTGCTATGAGTTATATCTGAAGCAAATTATGTTTCTGAAGATGTGTAGTCAATTCCACCCTTCAATGTAACATAAATGTGAACTCTCATTACAGGAACAATACCGGAAACAAACGTAGGAAAGACCCTCAGCTCGCTGATTGGATGTTTTAGCCGCAATGCACGTTTTTAAAGATATTACTGATTTGTAAATACTGAGTTGAGAGAATAGTAAAGTAAACAGATATTGTTCTAAACTGTATTAAAGTAAACATGTATTATTTTAATCTGTATTGAAGTGAACATGTATTATTTGGGACTGTTTTCAAGTAATCCTATATATATAACCTTCTCACTTACACTCACTGACCCAGATACCAGCACACACACATATTCTTTTCAAGGTTCTTTCTGGGGCCAATATAATCTCAGGCACCAATATATCTGTGTACAATGTTTGATTGTCTGGGAAAGAATAGTTTGTGTGAAATATTCCTTGGGAAAGTAAAGGAGTGAATGCAGGTGCAAGATAAAGATTGAATCTGTCTTTGTTTACTTCCGAAGCTCTCACGCTCTGTTCAGAAGTAAAATACTTTTTCCCAGAACTCTGATTCGCTGTATTGGGCCCGACCCGAAGTGAATCCAACCAGTAAGAACACCTAGGGGAGTGAGCAACCAACACAACTCCTCCCCTAGGACTATCTGATTCGCTTAGGAGTGAAATCGACCAATTAGAGATTTGGGGGGGCGGAGCAACCTACACAACTCTGCTCCCAAATATGTCTATGTATACTGATGTTTATTCATGCACGATGCCCCCTGTTTCTGACTGGCTGGTCCTGATATCTGTATCGCACGGCAGTAGAACTGGGAGTCCAGAGTACTCTGTAACTTGTATTGGTGTTTTTTACCATTAAAATCAGATTATTGTTATAACTTTTATTCCGGTGTTTTGAACTCCTTCTTTTATTAATCTGACCAGGCTCATCTAACGGACGGCACGGAGTGGAGGTGGGCTTTAAGCCACCACCACTGTGTTTGCTCCTACAATAGTCAGGGGATTTGGGTGATGGGAGACACATCTATGGAATCACAATTTCAATAGCTTACCATTAAATGACGGATATACCTTTCTGTCTGTGATGTTTTACAAATCAGATATTAATGTGTAGAAGTAAAACAGGAGAAATAGTATAGCAATATCCTGTAAAATTATGTAAAAACATGAATAAAACTAAATATCTTCAGATGTTATACATACATAAGTGTCCTACACTAATAATACAAAGGTATTATTAGTATGCTGTGTGTACCTTGTGTGCACCGCCAAGTGGTTAAAGCACGTCATTCAATTATTTTTGTTGAATAATGATATTTTTGTTGAATAATGTTATTTGATTAAAAAAATATTAAGAGTACATACTTTCATAGGGGGAAAGTAGAAGGTCAATGATAGAAATATAGAATATAAATATAAATCAAGAAGATACTGTAAGTGATCTCTACAATAAAACAGTTTAGTGCTGGATGTCCAAAGATATTAATAGGAGGATGTGCAAAACAGAAAAACGAATTCACCTTTAAAGAATACTTTAGGTTAAGGTCTTCTTTCAAATAAGAAAAAAGCTTTGGGGGTATCTATCTACAGATAAATATTAAGCCTGACAAAGTACTTAACGTCTAATGTATTGCTTTCCTGCAATGTTACTGTAACTATGTTGAAGCATTTATTTTAACTGATATTATACACATTAATTATACTCTTATGTATGTAGATAGTATAAGAAATGTGCAGAATTTGACAGTTTAATGGTGGAGGTATACACACACATATTGATAGATGTCTTGTAATGCACTATTGAGGAACCTGTGACCCAAGTTTTTCATTCATTACATAACTACACCGTAGTCGTGTATATGATATGTCAATAAACCTTTGAAATCTTCAAAGGGATGTGCAAAATAGCAATTATATACAGTTTTTAATTAACTATTAGTAGAGAATAACAAGTAATGAATATACTTTATAGAGATCTGCAGATACATGTTTAGTCTTCTCAAGCACCAACTATCAAATATCTCTCCTGATTGTTGGCACTTGACAATCACCTTTCCCTGAATTTTACTCAGGTGTAACTAAAGTCTGCTTTAAGGGTTGTTTATATTTCACATCATTAATCAGAATCTGCAGAGTAACTAAAGTAAATGTAGTGGTGTAAAAATACCAGGTTAACCTCTGAATTGTAGTGGAGTAGAATTACAAAGTAACAATAAGTAAGTGGCTACTGCCTGAGATCGCATTCTGTAGTTTTATTAAATGTGCCAACTGCTAGGACTGTCTTAGGGAAGATAGCTTTTAGATGCGCAGCTCCTCTGTCTTGGAACACTCTGCAATTGAAATGGAAACTGAGCAATCTGGTGCCACTAAATGTTTTTAAAGCTCGGTTGGATGCTACTCAATCGGAAGCTGTTGGTACCTGCACATGTGGATAGTTATGTAAATTCTAAACCCTGTAATGATGCTGTAAGATGTCCTTTTTGTTGTTCTGTTTATGTTTTTATGTCTTCATGTGGAACCTACTTGAGCAGGTCTCCCTTGAAAAAGAGATCAATGATCTCAATGGGATACACCTGGATAAATAAAGGTTTGAAATGAAATGAAATGAAACAATGAGCTGTCATGCGGGTATATATTAATGCTGCCCATTATGGATACAAGCGATTTTCACCCATTTAGTAATTACATGTTTTCAATTTGTACACACCAATGTGTTTCCTATCGCCTAAACCTCCAGGGCTGTACACAGTTTAATACTGTCAACTTCTAATTTTGGGAAAAACGAAAATGTCTTTTAAAACTACAATTCCCAGTAGAGACGTGCCATGGAGAACATGTTGCGAAACACAATAGCCAGCATCCGTGGTTTCGTTCCATTTCAAAGAGCTTGACGCTCGGCGTAACCTTGGCGCACTGCCACTCCAACATCCAATCCCAGAGCCTGAAGATTAATCACGGGGTTTGTCGCAAAGCGGACAGGCGTCGTCACAACAATAGCTGGGGATTGTGGGTAGTGTAGTCTCTTTGGCGCTCCACATTTCAGAGAAAACAAGTTGTTTCTCAGAATTGAAGGGGAAAAACACAAAAGCATTGTAAACAATTTAAACCTATCAATGTTGTTTAATTAACAAAGGTAATCTGGTGTTTTTGAGTTGATGAGTAGTGCAGATATCACTGTCAAATCAATGGACAGTAAGGAGAATACTTACTTCCGGGTGTACAATTATCCGTTATCCAATGGGAATGGACACTCACATTGCCTTTAAGAGCTGCCGACATAAATGGATGCGGTGCTTCCCTGAGCGTCAAATACCGCCGCCGATGGGAATACATTGCAATCAGTTGAAAGCTCTTTGCGTCCATTTATGAAGCTGAAGGAGCCTCGGCGCGTCCCAACTGCACGCCACGGGACCCTGACCAAGCGTCGCTCCTGGACGCTTAGGGAGTGAGAGTGTGTTGGCTCAGGATGAGTTTAGCTTGTTCTTGCTGTATTTGTTTCGCCGACACGGAAGCCCTGTCTGCTCCTCACAGCAGCTCCTCACTGCTTGTGAGGCTCACAGCCTCACGAGCAGCTGCAGGTCGCTTGACCAATCAGAGCACACTGGGCTCACAGGGAGGGGGGGGCGAGCTCCAACAAGCCGTTTAGGACAGAGAGTGAATACCGGTGAATACACATACTTTACAGAGATGCTGTATGAGAAACCAATGTGAGTTTGGAAAATTACACAGTATAAATCTATTTTAGTAGACCTCAACAATGGAATTATGATCAGTAGAAATGGCCATGACATGGGACCTTTAACCTCAAGAGTAGCTGATGTTCTGCATCAAAAAAATTATCATATCTAAGGCTGGTCTTCTGTAACTTGTCTCTTACTGTGGAGTATCTGAACAGAAATCATGTTGTCTTATAGTGGATCATTAACCTATAATTATCTACAAACAATTGATTTGAAGATGCAGAAGAAAGCTTGAGCGTGAACATCAGTTATGTCCTGTCACAGGACAAAAGTTAAATCAGACACATTATCGATCCAACCCAAAGCAGCCACACTCACCTATATATCAGGATATCATCAGTAGAGCTGTTGTACTGGATCTGGTACATGCGGACTCCGGGTATGTGGTTCTGCGGTGGCCATCTGATGGTGGCAGAACTGGATGTAAGATCAGACACACTGACCCTCTGCAGGTCGGAACGCGCCTGACCCCCGCTTGCGTTGGACTTGATAGATGTGGGGATGTCTGAAGGCCCCGGGTCAGGGTCCAATTTAGGGTCAAAGTGTGGTGAGGGGTTGACCACTAACTCAACAGGAGCAGTGGCTTCCCCTGCCGCATTGGATGCTATGCATGTGAACTTTCCAGAATCCTACAAATATTTGAAGAAAAGAAAAGGCCGGAAAGTTTATACAGTATTTGCTTTTATGGGAATTCAGCCTCATGTAGCCAAATAGTGTATTACTAAAACAAACATTTCCCCCCTTGCTTTTACAGATGAAATAAAGAAGTGTCTTAGAAAAATTATCCTGTCAATTCTTTCTTCATTTTATTTGAGTTTCCTCCTAAATGCCAACACTAAGCTGCAGTTCTGGTTGTAGAGGTGTTATGTAATTATGGAGGATTTGAATCAAATCTAATTTTAATTTACGACACATATAAAAAGCACTGCACAAAGTACAATTAAGACTCTGCATCTCACCCATCCTAGCATTAGAAGGCAGGAGGCAAAATGGTTGGTCTCCAGAGAGGCTTCTCAATACTCTAATTTCCCCTCCTCGACTCCTATCCTCGACCCCTATCCTCGAGACTTAGTCCCGCCCACAGGAGATGCGAGCGGAGGAGTCGAGGAGGGGAACCGAGGAGAGAGGAGGGGAGCCGAGGAGAGAGGAGGGGAAGCAGCAGGCGGTTAGAGAAATGAGAACTCCTCTCCTCTGAGCGGTCATTTTAAAGAGATGTCCATTAATGATGACAGGAGGCACAGCAGCCCCTCTGTCTGATGGACAGATGTGTTCATGATGACTTATATATTTACTTTGATTCATTCACAGTGCGGTGTAATGAGACAATAACAGGCTACAGATGCGGACATATACACACACAGCTTTCACCTGTTCAACCTGCTGTCCTCCGGCAGGTGCTACAGGTGTATACAATCCAAAACAAACAGACTCAAAGACACTTTTTTCCCAAGAGCCATCATTGCTCTTAACACCTGAAATCATACCTCTTAATCATCATAAATGTGACTCTGTACATACATATATGATGACTATTATTATTATAAATACATACTATTATTATTATTTATTACATTACAGATTTTATTTTTATACTCCTGGAAATAATTACTGCACTGTATTCCTTATTCCTTTATTCCTTATTCCTAAGTATGAATGCTGTGTTTTTTTTATATCATTGTACATGTATGTAATGACATTAAACGATTCTATTCTATTCTACATATATTTATATAAATATATACAATTTCAGAATCAAACAAGTATGAGAGCACTCTCATAATAACATAACACAATCAGAGACTGGATATATTCCCCCCCCCCCCCTCTCTCTGGTCGCTGAAATGGGGAATTGAAATTACGGGCCAAAAGTTGTATTTACAAGTATTAAAAGTAAGGACACCAAACCAACTGAGACCTGTCTGTCCGCTACATCTACACACTGTACAACACACACACCTACACACTGTACCACACACACACACCTACACACTGTACCACACACACACCTACACACTATACCACACACACACCTACACACTGTACCACACACACACCTACACACTGTACCACACACACACCTACACACTGTACCACACACACCTACAGCTCATAAAGCATAATCAGGCTACAGCCGTTGTGTATTTTATTATGTGAAGCACTAAATGGTCTTAGAAAAATATGGACTCTTTGTTTGTAGATATCTACTAAACTACAGCAAATAAAGAGAGTAGGCCTGTTATACTGAGTGATATATATATTTTACACACTGCTCTACTTTCTGCACGGACTTCACAGCTGTTCTCAATGTAAACATCGCGACGCGATGAAAGCAGTTTTTAAAATAATATCCAGAGGATGCATGCAGAGCTGTCATTGGCTGAGATAAGTCCGGCCGTGCGTCACGCCTCCACCGTTCCCGGAAATGCATCCGCGGAGGAGCCGTGGAGGAACCATCAGTGTATCCTCGGTTATAGCTCCTCCAGAGAGGCTCCTCGATGCTCGATCCTCGGTGTGCATTTAGAGAAATGAGATGTCCTTCAAAATGGCACGCTGAAATCCATTTCTGGGTCACTACCGGAGGACCGAGGAGTCGAGGAGGGGAAATTAGAGTATTGAGAAGCCTCTCAGGTAACAGTCTACCTGTACTTGAACAGGCGAACCTCTTGAACTAAGCCAAAACCCTACATACAGGGCTACTCCCCTCCCAAATGGTAAATAAATACCATGTCCTATTTGAAGCTATTATGTATCTTAGTTCTTAATTTCATTAAGCATTAATAACTGTCAAAAACAATAACAAAGTCAATAATTCCTTATTGATTTGGAAACATGCGTATACTCACAAAACAATGTTTTTCTAAATTCTCAACAGTATTCGAGGCAACATTATTTGTTTTCAAATGTTCTTCATAAAATGAATATAATAAGCTGACTAGTCTTTACACACTAAACAGTACACAGTAAATTATTATGAGCTGCAACATATTTTGGTATCTTTCAATTAAACAGCAAGGCATAGAAAATAGGCCAACAGTTTAGAATAAATCCGCATACCACACAAATATACTAATTCCATGAGAATTATAGCATGCATCTACCTTCACTGAGGCTTTGAGGATGTCCAGTGAGCCATTCTCATAGCAGATGGTTCTGGACGTGTTGCCTATAAGCTTTCCATCAGGACTGACCCAGTGTGTTGAAGGCTCAGGATCGCCGATGGACTTACAGCGTAGGCTGACCTCCTGACCCTCCATCACAAACATCTTGGAGGTGTGACGAGTAATCATTGGTGGTTCACAAACAAACTCCTCCTGTTAAGGGACATATGAAAAGACAGCGTTAATTAATTGCTACACAAGATTCCAGCCTGTGGAACACATTAAGCGCTAGATAAGATAAACCTTAATATATCCCCGTAGGGAAAGTCAGGTGTTTTAGAAGCAACAGGCACTAGATATAAACACAGCACCAGTTACGGGGTTGTTGTTAGCATCTGGTGCTAGCTCGGAGCTAACCGAGATTAGAAGCTGTTTCAACAATAAGGAGAGGGAGAGTCCTCTCCTGTCAGACTGAGAGGCTGAGATAACGTCAGTTTAGGTGAGGTAAAGGACTCGCTGAGTGATTAGATTGTACATTTTAGTCTAAGTTATCTCAGTGGGTCTCAAACGGTTTGGTCATCTATGTAAACAAATATTTGCATCTATTTAATATAGTTGTAAAAAATAAGTTAAGAAATCATTCCAATGTGTACTACAGGTCAGTAAAAAATTGAAAACACAGTTTAAAAGAGGAGTGATTAGTAAAATATGCATAAATAACAAGACAGAATGCAGACTAGGTAAGATAGGAGAGAGGAGTTTAAATATTATAAACATTTGTTATTGGTTGTGAGCATATTCTAATGTTTTTTTGATTAGTTCTGTTTCATATGAGTGTTGAGAGTTGTATCCCAATGTTGCCCTCAAAGTGCACCAGATGCATTTCACTTCAATTTAAAGAAAAAAATCTTCTTAGTTACCATTCAAAAAAGGTCGGGAGCTACTGTGGTATTTTAACCAGGAAAGGAGAGTGGCTAAAAATGAAATGTGTCCTCTAAATCAGGGGTTCCCAACCCCCGGGAGATGTTACTGCCGGTCCGCGAAATAGCTGTGAATTTATCGTAATATTTGCAGAATTATAAATATATAAAAATATTTTATCATAAGGTCTTTTCAAAAAGTGTTTAATTTTCGCACCTATACCAGTCATATTATTTCATCCAGTAGCCTAGTTAAACTTCCATCAGAAAACAGTTGAAAATGGCTTTTATGGTGTTCCGAGGGATTTGGCGGCTCAGCAAGCAGGTCTCAGCCTCTCGTTCGCAGGAGAAAGTTACCTACCGGTGCGAAGAGGAGCACACAGGAGACAACCGTTTCATTGCAGACTGTTATGTTTATGTGGGGAAATGGCAGTGCATACATTATTTGAGATATATTTCAAACTCAGACTTCATTTTAAGGACATGTCGGCCAGGGGTGTAGAGCTATGTGTTTAAGCACCGGATTGGCAAAACTGTAAACCAGTCTGCCTTGATCTATGAATTCATGTCTGGGACTCTCACGGTATCTGCTGCCCGCAGCTGTTTTATAGAAGGAAAACCTCCTTCACTTCATGAAATGGCTGCAGCATCAGGAGGCAGCGGGACGTATACTCCGTCTCTGAGAAGTGCAGCACCAGCGCGTAAAGAGCTGTGCCTTTTAACGCACCGCCTTCACTATGTTTACCTTCATCAACAGCTTAAAAGTGACTGCAGGCTGCTACGTGTTAACCACTAAATGTTATTCTACGGACGAAAAGTTTATTATTCCGCCGATTTATTTTGGCCATCTTCTCCTAGTCCAATCCAATCCAATCCACTTTATTTATATAGCACAGTTTAAAAACAGAGGGTTTGCCAAAGTGCTTCACAATGAACATAACATTATAATAAAATATAATATGACACGAATAGATAAAAAACACACATAAGAAAAGATAAAAAAGCACACATAAGAATAAATACAAGGCACATAAAGGCTATGGACAGACAGTAAAAGCATACAAATAGGTATGACATAGGTCAGACTGACTGGTAAGCGAGGGAAAAGAGGTGGGTTTTTAGGCGGGACTTAAAAGCTTCAAGAGTGGGCGACAATTTTACATGAGGGGGCAGGTCGTTCCAGAGCCTGGGGGCTATCGATGAGAACGCTCGGTCTCCCCTGGTCTTTTTCTTTCTTTTTGGGACTACAAGCAGCAGCTAATCAGCCGACCTCAAAGCCCTTGAGGGGGTGTACACCTGTAAGAGGTCGGAGATGTACTCTGGGGTCAGCCCATTAAGAGATTTAAAAACAAACAATAAAATCTTAAAATGGACTCTAAAATGGACAGGAAGCCAGTGGAGGGAAGCCAGAACTGGTGTGATGTGGTCAAACTTGCGGGTTCCTGTAAGCAGCCGCGCCGCAGCGTTTTGTACAAGCTGCAGGCGGGCCAGCGAAGTCTTATTTAGGCCGGCATAAAGTGCATTACAATAATCTAAACGAGTTGAAACAAAGGCATGAATTACACGCTCAAAGTTTAAAAAGGATAACACCGGTTTAATTTTGGACAGGAGCCTCAAGTGATAAAAACTGGATTTAACCACAGTGTTTATCTGTTTATCTAATTTAAAAGCACTGTCGATTTTGACACCCAGATTTGTGACCATGGGTTTTGCATACTGTTGCAGGGAACCCAGGTCAATGGAAGGGACATCACCATTTGGTCCAAACACAATTACCTCCGTTTTGCTCTCATTTATATTTAAAAAGTTTAGCGCCATCTAGGCCTTTATGTCATTAAGACAGTCAACCAGGGGCATCAGCTAGTGTTTTTTCTTAGGGGTAGATATAATTGGGAGTCGTCCGCATAAAGGTGGTAGGAGACGCCATATTTTCTAAAAATCAGTCCAAGGGGGAGAAGGTATAATGAAAATAAAATGGGCCCCAAAATAGAACCTTGGGGAACTCCACAGGATAAGGGGGCAGAAGAGGATGTAAAGTCACCAAGCCTAACAGAGAAAGATCTCTGGGACTGATAGGACCTGAACCACTCTAAGGCAGCGCCCCTGATACCCACACAGTGCTCTCGACGAGAGATAAGGATGGAGTGGTCAATCGTATCAAAGGCAGCTGTGAGGTCTAAGAGCATAAGGATGGCAGAGTCACCAGAGTCTGTAGTGACCAGGAGGTCATTGAACACTCTTAGAAGGGCAGACTCAGTACTGTGAAGCGCTTTAAAACCGGATTGAAAAATATCAAAAATATTGTGTGCATGTATAAAAGACTGCAGCTGTAAGAGTACGGTTTTCTCCAATATTTTTGAAATAAAAGGAAGCTTCGAGATGGGTCTGTAATTTCAGAAGACAGAAGTGTCCAGATTAGTTTTCTTTATCAGGGGTGCCACAACCGCTTGTTTGAAATAAACTGGACTCTAGGCTGCTATTTATAATGTTATGGACATTAGGTCCAATAGTGTCCCATACCTCTTTAAAAAGTCGAGGAGGGACTGGGTCTGTGGGACAAGATGAGGGTTTTAATTTAGCAACAATGTCACTGAGAGATGATAACGACACAGGTCCAAACTGCTGGAAGACAGCAGTGCATGTGAAGTCAATGGAGGGGTCAAAAGAGGGTGGTGAGATACTGGCTCTAATAGTGGAGATCTTGTCTATAAAATAGCAGAGGAATTTTTCACACATCTCAGTTGAAGCATCAATACAAGTGGATAAAGGAGAGTTTAACATAGCATCGATTATTTTAAAGAGAACACGAGGTTTGTTTAAATTACTAGAAATAATATCAGAAAAGTAACTCATCTTTTCAGCTTGTACAGTGCTCTGATACTTTCTCCAACTCTCTTTCAAAATGTCACGAGTTACATGAAGCTTGTCCTTCTTCCACCTGCGCTCAGCCTGCCGGCACTCACGCCTGGCAGCACGAGTGACGTCATTGAGCCAGGGTTCAGATTTAACTTTGGGGTACATGAGTTTCAGGGGAGCAACAATGTCAAGAGCTCCAGTGCAGGAAGAGAGAAAGGCTGAGGTTAATAGCTCAGTGTCCATGGAGTCAGCGGACATAGTATCAGACTGTGTTAATTTAACAAAGGCAGGGGAGAAACTAGCAGCAGTGGAAGGTTTCATCATACGACCGTGACGGACAGGAGCGCATGATTTAAGACTATGACAGGGCAGAATAAAATCAAATAGCACAGGCAGGTGATCCGATAAAGCTGCCTCACACACATTGACATTTGAAATGGGCAGACCATGGGATAAGACTAGGTCTAATGTGTGCCCATGCTCTTGCGTGGGGCCAGAGACATGTTGTATGAAGTCAAAAGCATATAAAACATCAAGAAAGTCTTTAGCTAGTGGTTTAGAGATACAACAGACATGCACATTAAAATCCCCGACAATTAAAACGCTCCTCCCACATTGAACATCGCAGAAACTCCGTTCAAATATCAAAACGTTCAGCTCGGTCGGGAATCGATGGCTATTACTTTTCTCATTCATAACTTTCATAATTCCAGAGATACATCCCATAATACATCACATTTTTAACCATTAAAGTCAATGGAGAGATTCTTCAGACTTCAACAAATCTTCATGCGACTTCAACTGCTAACTGTTCCTTCATACTTTCACTCAGAAACCTCATTCCAACTTTAAAATGTTACACATCTTTCTGCCATTATTCCTGTAAAACAACTTTTAAATCTGATTCTTACTTTTAGAGATATTAAACATTGTTCAGACCTTGTTAAAGAGGTTTTCTTCAGATTTTAACATTAACTAGAGTGCGTGATGTCACAGCTAGAGGGTAGAACATCTTGAAGTTTGCTTTAAAACTGCCATAATTCCAAAACCCTACATTCCTGAGACATAATTTATCATGACAAACGTAGGAAAACATCTCGTAGCTTGAAAAATGACAAATAATTAAGCAAAATAATTCAACAAAATGCCTCTTGAGGGCATGAAGTGACAAAAACCTTCAACATGCCTCCATTAAAGCCCATTGTAATTTCAGGCTGATATTTCCTCACGGCAGCAGCCGCACACCTTTAGTTAAACTGCCAAAAAGGCCACATTATTAACCCGAAAGTACACAAAAATTACACTTCAGATACTCAACTTCCTTGACATGCTTCACGTTTTGAAATTTCACAGATATCTGTTACGGTTCTTCCACAAAACGTTCACATGTAAGAGGTTTATCTCTCATTCAGAACAATGGAAACCTTTGATCTCTGCACACCTCGTTAGTTCAAATATAAACACCTGTGTAATGGAACACGATGATGTCATCACTCCAACTGACATGCTCAGAGCAGCAGACTTCAGATAAAGGTTATCTTGCTTGGTGCCGTGTACCCTCTCAGGTCACTGCATGATACTCTCTTTTTTTTCTTTTCGGAGAACATGGCGGCAGGTCGGTCAGGTGCGGTAGTTGCTCTGCTATTGTACACGCTACTTTTAAAAATTGTACAACCGGTAAACATCAATGCAATTCAGCAATCACTCAACAACAAATATGCGAATACAACTGTCAACTATGAAGATCCGATCACTCATGGGACTCATCAGTACAAACAAACAAACAAGGTCCACCTTGTGTTTGGGTATGGGGAATACGTCCTGGCTGCTACCCTCCAATTTCCACAGTGGTACAACCCAAGGAAGAAAACAGCCAAATCATCATGCAGGCGACACAGCAACGAGGCTGTTATAATAGCCATCTGTCTGCTTCTACCGGGGGATATTCATCAATGTCCTGGCCCGACATCAAACGAAGCAAGCTTCACTGACAGTGTCACCTGTAACTCTACTTCCCTCCACTTATGCTCCATAAAATATCAGCAAACTCACCTAGTTCAACCTGCACCCTCCCTGAGCACCACGGAGGATCCAGCAGTCCTCCAGCTGCAACATCCAGACACCGGCCTGGGGTGGTCCAACGAGGGTGATCCAGCCGGGCGCCTACTCACCCCGAGCAACACGGACGAGCCAGAGGTTATCCAGCGGCGTCTCTTCACCATCCAGTGGCAGCAATCCAAGGAGGTCGACAGATATCCAGAGTCGAACATACATTGGCAAAAACGGGAGCAGTCTCCGTTACTAGTGGAATCCCTGCCCGCGGGTACGCGCGAACTGTCGCCGCGAAAGTGACAACACCTCCGACGTTTCCAGCAAGTAATAACAACGTATGTACAGCTGTGGTTCCACACAACATTTCACACAGTGACAATGACTGCAGGATAACACCGCTCAAATATGTATACTCTAACAGCAACAATATCAAGCGTGGTAGGGTAGTAAACAGAGCAATCCAAATGAACCGGAAGTGGAAAGTCATCCAAACTGTAAACAATGCAAGAATTATTTGGGATCCGAAGGTAAAATCAAAGGGTATATTAGGTGGACACCTAAATATACGAAGCTTAAAATCTTGTCTAAAAATTGACCAGATAAAGGATATGTTACTAGAGTCTAATTTAGATTACCTCGGTTACTTACGGACAACTCTCCATCGGCTGCCGTACAACTTCCGGGTTACAATAGCTACAGGAGGGACCGAATACACACTAAAGGGGGCGGTGTTCTAATTTTCGTGAGAGAAACCATCCGTTGCAATGAGATTTTATGGCAAGACCCAATCGAACTAGAATGTGTAGGCCTAAATATGATCCTGTCGCCTCAGATGTCCTTTATTTTAATAGTAATTTATCGACCACCTTCCTTAAATGTTAGCTTCTATGATCAATTCAAGAAGGTTTTATGTGAATGTGATTTTAAGAAAGAGGTAATTGTAATGGGTGACTTAAATTTGAATTGGGAAGATAAGTCATCAAGGAAGAATCTTAAGCAAATTACTGATAGTTTTAATTTGACTCAAATCGTTAAAGGCCCAACGCGAATAACAAACAGCACCAGCACCCAGCTTGACCTAATTTTAACAAATAGACCTGAAAGGATTACAAAATCATACAATATGGTAACAGGGCTGTCAGACCACAATATGGTGCTGGTATTTAGAAAACTAACTGGCAAACGGTTCACTGCGTAAGCAGGTAATAAAGAATCCTTTTGCATCCCAAAAACCAAGCAAGAAGACTTCAGATCTACTATACAAAACTTAGATTGGGAAGATCTAGTACTTGAAAATGATTTAGAAGTAACCAGTCAAAACTTTACGGGAAAACTACAGACCACATCAATGAATTTTCAATCATGATAAAACATAAAGATTAGAAACAGACTCTCCCCTGGATGAACGGACATGTCAGAAATGTAATGAAGCAATGGGACAGTGCCTTAAAAACTGCCATAAAATCAAAGATGTCCCATGATAGACATATATTTGCAGGGCTAAGAAACAAGGCAACAAGGGAACTGAGAAAAGCAAAAGCGGACTTCTTTATCACAATTATTGAAAATGCTCAGGGCAACTCAAAAGCTATATGGAGCAAAATAAAAAATGTAACTGGTCAAAATACTACGACAGCCAAGCCAATTGAATTGAGGGTTGAGGGCACAACTCTGCAATGCCCAGCTGATGTGGCAACTACACTCAATTATTATTTTGTTGAGTCAGTGGCTACCATAGCCAGTAGCTTCATAGCTCAGGAAGTTAATGCACTCCCGACTGTCAACACTAGCGAACCAGCAGCTGTTCTAAAGTCAGTGTCTGAGACAGAGGTTGCAGAAGTAATTGCCAATCTGAAATCCTCAAGGGCTAAGGATATCTACGGTATGGACACATTCATGCTGAAAGACATTAACTCCTCAATTGTTAAGCCACTAACGCATATCATTAATATTGCAATCAATCAAGGGAGTTTTCCCAATCAATGGAAGCCTGCTGTTGTGGTCCCGTTCTTCAAAGGTGGGGACCCTCTCATGACATCCAACTATAGGCCCATCAGTATCTTACCCATAGTATCCAAGGTATTTGAGAAATTGATTGCCAAAAAAATCATCAATCATCTCAACAACAGCTCCTTTCCACTGCATCCAATGCAATTTGGATTCAGGGCTAATCACTCAACAGAAACAGCGACATGCTTCTTCGTGGAGAAAGTTAAGGCATCAATGGACAGGGGTGGGGTTGTGGGGGCCGTGTTCCTTGACTTACGGAAAGCTTTTGACACTGTTAATCACAACATCTTATTGCAAAAAATACTCAACTTAAATTTTTCTATAGAATTCACCAACCTCTTTAATTCGTATCTTTCATCCCGCTTCCAATGTGTTCAAATTGAGAACCATAAGTCTAGTGCACTATGTTTGTCAACTGGAGTATCGCAGGGCTCTATATTGGGCCCAATCCTGTTTAGTATGTACATAAATGATCTGCCTTCTGTGTGTGGAGATTGTGATGTATTAATGTATGCTGATGATACAGTTGTTTTTACTCATGGCAAAACCGCAGAAGAGGCTGCTACCAAGGTCACTGATGTGTTGGAGAATATTACATCCTGGCTTAACAATAATTATTTGCAACCAAATGTCTCAAAGACAGTGTGTATGTTCTTCTCCAAGGGCCACAGCATTATAACAGAACAAGATGTTTTCTTTTCTGGAAGGAGACTTCAGGTTGTCTCGGAGTACAAGTACTTAGGAGTACATATTGACACATACCTCAATTTCAAAACCCATATCAAAAAGGTCTGCAATAAAGTAAAGTTCAATCTGTCAAATTACAGATACATTAGAAACTTCCTATCATCTGCAGTTCCCACATCAACTACTGTCTGATCAGCTGGTCTAATGCACACTCTACAGCTCTAAAACCACTGGAATCACTGTATAAACAAGCACTCAAAACACTAGACAAAAAGCCATTCCGGTATCATCATTGTCACATTGTTAAAAAGTATAATCTGTTCAGCTGGGAAAATCTCATAGTTTACAAAAACATCTGCTTAGTTTATAAGATCACTCGTGGGTTGGCTCCTCCTCCTCTGGCTGGCTTTATCAGCCTAAAGTCCACCTCAACCAGGGTTACTAGAGGTGCGGCTAGGGGAGACTGCACCATCCCATTTAGGAAAAGTGCATTCAGCCAGGCTGTCTTTTCATTCCACGCATCCCATCAATGGAATTCAATACCTCAACCAATAAGAGAATCCTCATCCTACTACACATTCAAGCACAGTGTTAAAAAGTGGCTCATTAATAATCAACAGTGTCAGCACTGATGTGTGGGTGTAGGTGTGTGTATGAGTGTGTATTGTAAATGTTTTATTTATTTATTTATTATCATGACTTGCTTTTATCTGTATTCAGTGATGTCATCTATTGTAAATGTGTACAATGGTATAACAATGTTGTGGTATTTTTATTATTGCTTTTAGGATGTCTATCACCCTCTGGCAAAGGGACTATCGATGAAAACTAGCCTTTTGGCTAATTTGAGTACTTTTACATGTTTTTAATATGTTGATTAATGTACACTGTCCCTTGTTTTAAATAAATCAATTCAATTCAATAATGGTTCTGAAGAGGGCGATCAAGAGAAGAGAGAGAGTAATGTAACCTCCTAATGTATTGTATAACTCCTATGAAAATGTTCAAAAAGTGCTCTAACTTCACATGTGTGCTAACAGTCCAGCCGTGAAGACATCTACGGGACAGTTTTGAGATTTCTTCAAATGCCGTTACCATGGCAACACAATGCTCGCCTTGAAACACGGTTTTCTCATAACTTCAGTGAAAATACTCCAAACAGCCCAGAATTTCACAGGTTTGGTAACGATGCAGCCATCAACGCATCTATGCGTAGGGTGTCATCAAATGCCGTTGCCATGGCGACAGACAACTCGCCATGAAACAGGATGTCGCTGTAAGTCCAATCGACACGGTCCAATCGTCCCCCAACCTTCACTTGTATATCACCGGTCCAGCCCTCAACAGCTCTACGTCAATTATGCGGTTTCATCATATGCCGTTTCCATGGAAACGCATCCCTCGCCATAAAACAAGATCTTCACAGGTTTGGTAACGATGCAGCCATCAACGCATCTAAGCGTATTATGGGGTGTCATCAAATGCCGTTCAATTGGTTCAAAAGACCTCATGAAAGAAAAACCAAGAAGTGAGGATACCCGGCCCGGAGGAAGCCCAGGGTCCCCTTCTGGAGCCAGGCCCAGAAGGAGGACTTGTCGTCGAGCGTCTGGTGGCCGGGCTTGCCACGGAGCCCGGCCGGGCACAGCCCGAAAAGGCAACGTGGGCAACACCGGGCGGGTGTGGGGATACTCACAAGTCCCCGGTTGGGTGCTTCATTGTTGGAGTTTACCCCAGTGGACGAGAGGGTCGCCTCTCTATGCCTGCGGGTTATGGGGGGAAAACTCTGACTGTTGTGTGTGCTTATGCACCAAACAGCAGTTCGGAGTATACGGCCTTCTTGGAGACCCTGGAAAGAGTCCTGTATGGGGCTCCTGAAGGGGACTATTTAATCTTGCTGGGAGACTTCAACGCACATGTGGGCAATGATGGAGACACTTGGAGGGGTGTGATTGGGAGGAACGGCCCCCCTGATCTGAACCGGAGTGGTGGTTTGTTACTGGACTTCTGTGCTAGTCATGAATTGGCCATAACAAACACCATGTTCGAACATAAGGATGCTCATAAGTGTATGTGGTATCAGAGCACCCTAGGCAGAAGGTCCATGATCGATTTCGTTATCGTATCATCGGACCTGAGGCCGTATGTTTTGGACACTCGGGTATAGAGAGGGGCGGAGTTGTCAACTGATCACTATCTGGTGGTGAGTTGGATCGAGTGGCAGGGGAAGCCTCTGGATAGACCTGGTAAGCCCAAACGTGTAGTTCGGGTGAACTGGGAACGTCTGGAGGAGGCCCAAGTTCAGGAGGCCTTCAACTCACACCTCCGGCGGAGCTTTTCGGCCATTCCTGTGGAGGTTGGGGACATTGAACCAGAGTGGTCGGTGTTCAAAGCCTCTATTGCCGAAGCCGCGGCGGGGAGCTGTGGTCTCAAGGTCTTAGGTGCCTCAAGGGGCGGTAACCCTAGAACCTCCATTAGTCTGTCCTTTGGGGGTCTTGGAGGGGCCACAGAGAGGTGATTTCCCCGGTCTCTGTCCTGGATGTGTGAAATAACCTGAGTCCCCATTTCAGGGACACATGTCTCTAAATAGGGGTAAAGTTAGGTCTGTCACTTTGGGTAACCGCACCACTGTCGGACGTCTCCCGAGAGTGGACGTCCATTTCCTCTAAATAGGGTCCTGCCAACCCTATGTCCTGTGCCGTTTGAGGTTCCGCTGGGGGTCCTGCCAACTCCATGTCCTGTCCCGTTGGGGGTCCCGCTGACTACTCTTCTGCCGGGGGTCCTGCTAACCCTATGCCCTGTGCCGCTGGGGGTCCCGCCGACTACTATTCTCCCGGGGGTCCTGCCAACCCTATGTCCTGTCCCGTTGGGGGTCCCGCCGACTGTTCTTCTGCCGGGGGTCCTGCCAACCCTGGGTCCTGTGCCGTTGGAGGCCTCGCCGACTACTCTTCTGCCGGGGGTCCTGCCAACTCCATGTCCTGTCCCAATTTTGAGACAATGGACGTCCACTCTCGGGAGACGTCTGACAGTGGTGCGGTTACCCAAAGTAATTTCACCTCTATTTAGAGGCAATGGACGTCCACTCTCGGGAGAGAGACCTCCAGCATGTATCCCTGAAATGGGGACTCAGGTTATTTCACACATCCAGGACAGAGACTGGGGAAATCACCTCTCTGTGGCCCCTCCAAGACCCCCAAAGGACGGACTACAGACCTCCAGCATGTGTCCCTGAAATGGGGACTCTGCTTATTTCACACCTCCAGGAGAGAGACCAGTAATTGCACCTCTCTGTGGCCCCTCAAAGAGCCCCAAAGGACGGACTAATGACCTCCAGCATGTGTCTCTGACATGGACACCTCCATAACCTTGCACACCGTGAGTCCCCGGGCCCCCGGACTTAAGCACTCCCCCACGGACTAAACCCAGATGATCACACCCTACAGAACCTCATGCCCCTGGTAACACTTAAATGTGGTGGATTTTGTGGTGCTTTTCTGTCAGCCCATCAGGATTCATATTCGGCCTTCTTCACGGCACCACCACCCCCCCTTCTGTGGAGGATATTCTCATGCTCTTGGTAACCCTTTAAATCAGGGGTGGGGAACCTCCAGCTCCCGGGCCGTATACGGCCCGGGAGACCTTTTGGTACGGCCCTCGAGGTCATTTATAAACACACGCAAAAAAGAAAAAAAATTAAGAAATCTAGACCGCAAAAAAATTAAACAAGCGAGTACCTGTTTTTCCTGGCCAAGGTCAGGGTCCTTGAACACAACACAAGCCTAACGTGTCATCATGTGGTATATGTCTCGTCTGACAGGGATGCAGTTCTGACGGAGAGCACCAGAACGCGGCTCCGGGCCGAGACTTCACAAATCGCAGTATCCATAAGGAGCCATACACATGACGCAGTTTTTGCGTGGCTGTGTCTTTAGTTGAAAGCCCAGTGGCGATCTGTTCGTTCATCTGTCATACTGATCATACAGTCAATAACTTTGTTGTTATTAGCATCTGGTTAGCTAGCTATGCTAACGAATATAAGAAGCTTTTTCTACAACCAGTGAGGTAAAGGCACATCTTTATATGATCATTATAGTTCTAAAAAAATAAGAGACTAAAGGAAAAACAGGTATGTCAGTAAAAAAAAGTTGTTATAAATTAACAAGAATACAGTTTGAAAGGGGAGTGATTTGTAAAATATCCATAAAGAAAAAGAAATCTGCTTCCAGTTCTGTTTCATATGGGTGTTGAGAGATGTATCCATAGATCTCTTAATTTTGCTCTCAAAGTGCACCAGATTTGTGCTTTTAACTTCAAAATAAAAAATTAAAAATCTCCCCGGACCCTCCTAGAGGAGGTGAGGACCCCCCCCCCCCCACACTTAAATCATGTCTACATTGATAGGAAAGTCATGGTAAAATATCTGGATTAAGAAGTTGCTTTTTCTTTGCACAGCATGAAAGAAAGGCAAAATTAATGGGATGTGATTTTAGTATTTTTAAGCAGAGGTCAATAATTTGTACGGCCCTCGGAGGATGTTGAAAAAATTTAAATGGCCCTTGAGAGGAAAAAGGTTCCCCACCCCTGCTTTAAATAGTCTGATACTACCAGGGCTCATCACTGCACTTTACAAGCCAGAAATAATGATTAAATGGTCGGGAAAAGTGTTTTTAAACGTCTGGAAGAGAGTTTTAGCCTGTCATTTTGCACAATATCATTTAACATTGAACCTCTCCTGGAAATGCACAGAATATGTCCATTTCCAGGAGAGGTTCAATGTTAAATCATATCGTGCAAAATGACAGGCTAAAACCCAGGAATAAGTGTTTGAAAGGCGGTGAAAAGTTGTTTAAAATAGTCTGATACCTCCAGGGCGTATCACCGCATTTTACAAGCCAGGGAAGGTGTCTGAATCCTGGGTAAACTTTGTTTAAATAGTCTGATACCTGGCACTGTATCAACCCCTGGGAATCTTCAAGGTTATATAAATGCTTTTTTATTTATTTAATTATCACACGATTTGTACAAAAACAGTATACACAATATGCATAATAAACATAATAAAAACATGATTAGCGGGGGCCCGGGGGCCATATTAGCCGTCTAACTTGTACGGTGCACCGGGTAAAAACGGTTGAGTCCACGGCCCCTACCCCCACATCAGGAGTATCAACCGGCCCTGAAGAAGAGGTATCGCTGCTCTCCGCCCCTGAGCCCTCTTCGGAGGTATCTGACGGCGGTAGAACTCCTTCCGATGATGCTGCTGCAGCTGCTGCCGCCCTGAACATGGAGCGGATCTTCAATCCCTCCTTTATTCCAGGCGTATTCGCGTAGAACCGGTCTGCAGTGCTTACGTCGTGACACATAAACCTGGCGAGAATCGACCTGCTTTCTGGATCTTAGTGATGCTTGATATTGTCAGCCAGGGCAGTGCGCAGGATTGTGAAGATGACGGCTGTTTCTAGCCCAGCATCAGCCCAAGCCCTCTTCAAGTGAGCGTTCAGGTTCTTGGAGGCATGCTTCCCCGTTGTGAAAAGGAAGAATTCATTCTGAGGACCCGACAAGCCCTCTTTTATCCCCATCCACCGCATGACCCAGCTAAACTCCTTTACTGTAAGCACCAGCTGTGCTTCGCCAAATGTCTTGGCAGTCTTGTGATCCTGCACATGGATGATGTAGCCCTCAGCAGTGCCCCATCTGTCCGCCTCCAAGACCTCAGTGTTGGTCATGTTTGCATACACACCCGGACGGTGGCCATAAAGGAGGCTCCAATGGAGGGTTAGATAGCCATATAGCAGGTACTGGGTGATTGAGGTCGGATTGCAAGCCATCAGGTCAAGGAGATCAGGGATGCGCTTCTCAGAGGCCGCCATGGCGGCGAGAAGCTCCGCCTGGCTCGGCAGACGATCCAGCTTGTTCCTCTTCACCTTAAACTGGTGGACAGTGACAGACTTTTTCAAGTCGTTCATGTTGGCTTTCACCTTTCATGATGTGGGTCATATCAGACTGGGTGAGCCTGCACCCCCGGAGCTTTGACTAAGACAAGTACCTCAGGAAATGGTTCACATTCTTCAGGAACAACAGCGATGTTGTGACTGCCCGGCCCGACTTTACAATATACTCGCTCCAGCCACGGACCCTCTTCGTGTCTTTTAGGAACAGCCAATCTGACAGCCGGTTAACACCATGGTCCATGAATACGAGAAAGTTCCTTATCCGGCTGACCTTGGACAGACAATTTTCTTTCTGTTTTACTGTCGGTGCGACACCCTCACAATGATCCCTGTATGTACGTCTCCATGCTTTGAGGCAACGTGATTTCACGCATGGTATTCCCCCGTCCCTTCCCAGTGGACCAGTGAGGAGAGGGCCAGTCCTTAGCCAGATTAGCTTTCAGCTTATTGTAGACGGACGCACGGGTCTTCTGGCATACAGGGGTCTCACTACCGTAGGCTGCTGGGGACCGCATGACAGTCTTGACCGGGGTCTTGAGAGGGGTCTCACTACCGGAGGCTTCTAGGGACCGCATGACAGTCTTGAGGTCTTGAGATGGGTCTCACTGCCGGAGGCTGCTGGGGACCGCATGACAGTCTTGACCGGGGTCTTGAGAGGAGTCTCACTACCGGAGGCTGCTGGGGACCGCATGAGAGTCTTGACCGGGGTCTTGAGAGGGGTCTCACTACCGGAGGCTGCTGGGGACCGCATGAGAGTCTTGACCAGGGTCTTGAGAGGGGTCTCACTACCGGAGGCTACTGTGTTTATGCCGGAGGTACTTGAGATTGCCAGGCTCTTAAATCGTATACATTCTTCCTCTTCCTCAAGCACAGCAGCAGTGGCACTCTGCTTCCTGGGTTTTAGCCCCTTTTTCAGCCTGGAGCGTAGGGTCTTCACCTCATCAATGAGGGCATCCTTCTGAGCCCTCAATGCCACATTTTCAAGCATCACCTGCCTGCAGTCCTCTTCGTCACACTCAGTATGTGGGGAGAAGGGTGGAGGGTGCACCGGGTATTCCTCCTCATTGTCTATATCCAATGATGTAGCCATTCCAATGATGGGATTAGTCTCTCTGAGGTCATGGAGCAATTGCAGGGCCACACTATGCTTCAGCCTTGCCAGGACCTGATGTGCCTCATCTCGGGAGAACTCAGGGTGGTCATGAGTTACATGACGGTCTAGTTTCTTCCCAGCATACGAACACCCTGTGATGGGACAGGGTTTGGTCCGAACATTTATTCTGCCACTGGCCATTTTAAGAATGATGCCTCTTTCCTCCAAGTTCCGCACTGCATGTTTGTGCTTAAGGTGCTTGTTCAAAGCCAGATAGAAGAGTCTGCACACCGGGCATTCGGACGACATCCTTACTGAAACATACACAGTGAATTGTATTTAAATTCTTTTATGTGTCTCCGTTTATATGCATTAGCGTAACCGGTGATTGCAACAATGGGTCCGATGCTTCAATGCCTGGTACACGGACCAAGGGAGGACTTGGGTTACCACCGGGTTAAATGGCCCCACCTCCGCACCAACGCGGGGCTGGTGATGGCAACATTGGGTCCGATGCATCAATTCATGGTGCCCTGACCATGAGAGGGTTTGGGGTGCCCCGGAACCAGGCAGCAGGAAACACGTTTTATGGTCAAAGGAGGAAAGAGTGATAGAACCGGGGTAAAGCAAAGAAAGTGTCCGACAATAGTGACTTGTGAGGCGGCCAGAGAGTCTGTCATCTCTCGGTCCTATCCTCCAGGCAATGCGGTACCAGAACTGGGTCAAATTGACCAAAATGTAAAAAATAAGTTTCAATTCATCCATGGAATAGGGCTGAAAATGAAAAAAATTATCCGAAAATAGTGCATCATGAGCCCGCAAGAGTCCCCTGACAACTCTCCTTACATTCCTCCATAGACCAGTTCAAAAACTTAAAGTTTGGTAAGAACCATGCTGGGGGTCTCCATGCAACAATTGTATCCGAGCCAAAGCCCTCATGTAGCGGACACATTCCTCCATGATGTGAAACAGCCGTTTTTTTTCTGAGTCCTCTCAAAAACCGGGTTTCCGATTTCGTGCGGAAGGTAGCTTGAAAAACATGAATGTATTTTTTTGACGGAGGAGGGGATGTCTCGATTCCCCTCTCCGTTGGAAAAGTGTCCGGGGCTTCCACCCGAAGCGCCGAAGACTTGAGCTTTTTGGAGCCCCTCCTCCGTTGGCACTCTGTTGTTTTTTCCAGAATTTTTTAAAACTTCATTTTTGATTATTTTAAGATATAATTGACCGTTTTCTTTACTTTTTTCTGCTTTCCACTGGCATGGCAGGCCGCCTATGAGCTCCCAAATTCGGCCTGGAACCTCCAGGAATTGTGGGCTATAGTGTTAAAACGCCTGATTAATATGTTAGTAATGCTGGCAGCAGGTTCACTGCTGTTAGCAGGGTCTCACACTCACAGGCAAAGGCAAAAGGCAAACAGGTTTTTTCACACTTCCAGGAGACAGACCGCGAAAACCACCTCTCTGTGGCCCTTCACAGAGCCCCAAAGGACGGACTAAGCAGCTCCAGCATGTCTCCCTAACATGCGCACTTCCATAACCTCGCACACCGTGAGACCCCGGGCCCCCGGACTTAAGCACTCCCCCACGGACTAAACCCAGATGTTCACACCCTACAGAACCTCATGCCCCTGGAAACCCTAAAAGGGGGGTGGATTTTGCGGTGCTTTACCGTCCGCCCATCAACATCCATATTCGGCCTTCTTCACGGCACCCCCCCTGTGCTGGAGGTTCACACTTTAACTATTTTTGTCATATATCGTCTTTCCACGGGTGGGTGCGCCTGGCAAAGCTGTGTACCCAAACTCAAGCACTCTCACTCTGACTAAACACATAAGGACATCCGGGTAAGACCTTAGTGCCCCTTAGTGCCCCTGGTACTCCATGTCGTTAAATGAGCTCAGTAATGTACTGCACAACATCACATGGGTAAATGAGCTCCGTATTGCTCTGCAATATCACATTTGGTGTATTTCCAAAAAGCTATGAAAATACACCTATCTCCGTCATGTCCTGTAAAATATCATTCTTTGTTTATTTCCATCATTCAGGCAAATACACATATATTTGTCCGCTCCAGGAGCTTCAAAGTGCAGACTCCTGAGCTCCGTCATGTCCTGCAAAATATCATTCTTCCGACCGCCAAGCACCGGCACGTGGACCCGGGAGGAGGCCCTCCGATGGCGGGTCAAATTTGCTGATAGCACAGCTGACGGCTGGACACTAGCCGTAGAGCAGGGGTGCCCACACTTTTTTGGCTGGTGAGCTACTTTTGAAATGACCAGCTCACCGAGGTCTACCAACCAAAAATAATATCCCAAATTGCAAGGGTTGCTGAATAACACGTTTTATTGATACATGGGATTACTACAATAGGGCTGCAACAAACGACTAATTTGATAATCGATTAATCTATCGATTAATGAAACGATTAATCGACTATTCTGACTATTACTGTATGCCTTGCACAATTTCTCCAACGCTCTTATTTAGCCATCAACTTTTAGATTTAGCTTGAGGTTGTTTTAGGCATGTGGAAACTAACAATGAAGACAATAAAGATGAATACTTGATTCAAAAATACATATATTATTAAATTAACTTAATAAATTGTTTACAAAATTAACATTGCTTTTTATTTAAATAAAATAAATAATATTTCACATCAAAAGAAACATCAGTGTTTTAACAAATCGTATTAAATAATCTGATGACAGAACTGTAAACAGAATAGCTGAAACTTTAACAAACTAAATAACTCAGTTACCTCTAATCATTAACCCATGTTTGTATAATTGAGTTAACTACGTGTGTTGCTGCTAGCATACATAACACCTGACGCGGACAAGTTATTCGTGGATGGGGCTAAAGAGCTACTAGAAAGACAGTCGAACCCGGTGCATTTCTCCGTCTGAATGTGGTGCACTTTTGCTAAATGTTTAGACAAATTGCTCCGCCCTTACACACTCTTGGCAACGAGCATTGTCCACCTCAAGACTGGTAACATTTAACCACACCTTGGAGCGCTTCTCTCCGCCATCCCCGCCGTGTGTTGCTGCATGTAGCAGCTGCGCGTGTGTAAACTGCCCCGCCCCCTCGCACACAGACGGGGGAGAGAGAGATCTCGTCTCGATTGGAAAGATAAAAAATACACCGACCATAGACGCATTTGTTTGTCTTTTTGCATGTTAGAAACGAGTTGGCGACACTAAGACTGCAAGATAATGTTTGTGTAGCAATAATACATTACCTTTCTCAACTCGCTACTCGGAGGGAAGTCGCTGTCATATGCCTTGTGAACACTTCGATAATGCCTCTCCACGTTACCTTTCTTTGGCAGAGCGACGCTTGCTTTACAAATAAGGCAAATAACCTTTGAATGTGACATCACAACAAAATATTCTTCCTCCCATTCTGGGTGGAAGTGGTATGTCTTTAGCTTCTTGCACAACTCATTTTGTTGTTTGTCTGTTTAACTTAATTTGAGTTTTCCCGGCACTTGACTGATTTTGTATCGCTTTGCATTCTGGGTTAACAGATTGGAAAGCGATAGGTCGCTTTTTCTGTCAATCAAGTAAACTCCTGAATTAAGTGGCAGGGAGGCCAAGGGAGGAGGGATCAAAACCACATCATCATGTGAGGTTGACTTTGTGACCTGGAGAACATTTCAGCTGCAACATTAGCTTGTTGATAAGCTTGGGATATGAGATATTTTTGTAGCCATTCGTGGTGAAGGCATCTGTGCTATTGTATGCATTATTTTTGACCCAACATTTCTACAGGCATGGCAGAATATGGCACTATTTTCACATGAATATTCCATGGTTTATTTGTATACCACGAGCTGCAAAATGACCGACTAACCCCACTGTACAGGTGGGTACTTGTTTAGATATACCTGGGCAGGCTCTGTTTTGCCGTGGTATCCTGGCACCTGCGGGCCGCAGAGGGGCGGCGTAGTTTGGGGAGACGAAGACTGCTGCTCCGGGGGCGAGGGCGGCGAGTCAGGCGGGAGCAAGCTAGTGTCCACAACGGAGGGTCACGCGATGTCCCCATCTGACCTGTTGCTACTGTCTGCAGTAGATGCAGTGTTGCTGGCGTTTAGTGATGGTTGCTTTAACAATTTTCGTATAAATGATTATCCACAGATGTGTGTCACTGCTGTGGAAGCACTTTGGAAATGATGCACGCGCAGCGGAGCAGGTCACGCGCACCTGACACAATTTGTTGTTTGTATTTTCCGCTCCGTTCTCTTTTTTGAATAGAGGGTGCATAACATTCAACTGCCCCGAAGATCCCGACGCGAAGCCTGAAGGGTAAACACACCAGGTTTACTAAAACAAAACATCATTTAATTTCGGGTTAAAATGTGTTGTAACTGCGTTACTGAGCATTGTAACGGGTAATATATTACCCACATTTCATTAGTAATGCGTTACATTACTTTGTTACAGCAAAAAGTAATATATATTACTGTAACGTGTTACACCCAACACTGGCTATAGCTGGTGGATGTCAAAAATTGGCACTTGATCGTTGCTGCCACCATCTGTTCATATGTGTGTACACTCAGCGGCAGGGACTCCAATTTTAGCTAGAGAGCATTTTATTCACAGAGGTGCACTCTGGTACTTCAACAAATAGCTATAACTATAACTAATATTAATAACTGCTAATATTTATTATTTATTAAATTTTTTGTTGTTGATGTCATTCTTTATGTAGCCTTTCCATCCGCAGTTTTTGAAGGTTAATGCTAAATGAGGCCTGAATTTCTCCCATTTGTACAGGACATGATGAAATCTTCCGAAACAAGTTGACTGGCACAAATGTTATTCTAGTCCTTAGTGCATTGCTTTTTTAAGATCTGGACTATGTTGTGCAGTGTCCTTAAGTTTGTATTTTACTGAATACAGTAGCTGTAATTTACGACATATGCACTGTAACCTCTGTCTTACTTCTTGATGTTGTGTCCGACGGCTCTAAGTCAAGATATTGATGAAGGGACTTCAACAAACCTCTCTAATTGTCCAGAAGTATTTGCCGGCCAGGTCCTTAGGTGAAGCACATGTCTCCAGGTCATCCTCTCTGGTCAGTCTGCGAAGCCATACCAGCTCACAGTTACAGTGCAGAGGGTTCCCTCCAAAACTCAACACCAGCGCCGTGAGAGGGGAACCCTTCATCTTAGCATACACCGGGATCCGCAAGAACAATGGGTCCGGAGGAATCTTCTTTAGCTTGTTGGATGTCATGTCCAGTCTGGTGAAGAAGACAGAGACACAGGAAGAGGGATAAACCTTTAACTTTTATATTATGTTGAGGCATGTAGTGAACAGTTTGTGGAATCATGTAAAAGATAGAATTGCTGAATTGTCCAGCAACACCCTATATAATATGATTAGGCTTTTGGAAGTTTTGCAAAATATGTTGCAGCTTTTTTAATATTGTTCCTTCAGTAATTATACCTAATTTGCAACTATGTAACACAGTGTTTGTTTCTTACTATATTTATGTTAGGCTCTTAACAGCACAATGCACCTTCTTCTCAAACTGAGCTCTTTCTCTGTCAGGCCTTTCAATCTTTGTCGTTTTTACCAAGCATTCATTGAGAGCCTTATTTGTTTTTCTTTTATCTGCTGGTTCCATAGCCTTACACTGAAAGACAGGAACAGCCTGAACAGCATTGTTAAAACCTGCTCCAAGATCATCGGCGTGAAACAGAGAGACTTAAATTCCTTCTGTAACCAACAGATTCTGCGGAAAGCCGAGAGCATTCTGAACTCTCCAGGTCATGTACTTTCACATGAATTTCGTCTGTTGCCATCAGGGCGTAGATATGCTCTACCTGCTCAAAGGACTAATCGCTTTTCTAAATCATTCATCCCTTCTGCACTCAAACTTTTAAATTCTTGAAAAGGCTTTTAACTTGATTATTTATTTATTTATTTATTATTGTGATGCTTTGAACTATTTATAGTGTAAATTGGAATTATCCACATCTGTGCTCCCGGGTGTATCTGTGTGTTTTCTTCTTGTATGTTCCTGCCTGTGTACATGACATAAGCTGCTGCTCATAACCAATTGCCCCTTGCGGGATTAATAAAGTTGTTGATTGATTGATTGAAAGCAATTTTGTGCATTTATCAAGCACATTTTGACAATATGAGCACGTATCATTTTTACAGCTGTCACAGACTACTCCACTCAACGAGAGGTCTCTGTCGGAGTTCTCTGCTGATTAGCTCTGTGGTTGCGGTTGAATTTTCAATTTTGCTTAGGAAAGCTCATAACGGAGTGACACCCGGAAGTATACTGAACAAAAATATAAATGCAACACATTTTTCTCAATTTTTCATGAGATGAACTCAAAGATCTAAAACATTTTCTATATACACAAAATAACCATTTCTCTCAAATATTGTTCACAAATCTGAAAAAATCTGTGATAGTGAGCACTTCTCCTTTGCCGAGATAATCCATCCCACCTCACAGGTGTGGCATATCAAGATGCTGATTAGACAGCATGATTATTGCACAGGTGTGCCTTAGGCTGGCCACTATAAAAGGCCACTCTAAAATGTTCAGTTTTATCACACAACACAATGCCACAGATGTCGCAAGTTTTGAGGGAGCCTGCAATTTGGCATGCTGACAGCAGGAATGTCCACCAGAGCTGTTGCCCGTGAATTGAATGTTTATTTCTCTACCATAAGCCGTCTCCAAAGGCGTTTCAGAGAATGTGGCAGTTCATCCAACCGGCCTCACAACCGCAGACCAGGTGTAACCACACCAGCCCAGGACCTCCACATCCAGCATGTTCACCTCCAAGATCGTCTGAGACCAGCCACTCGGACAGCTGCTGCAACAATCGGTTTGCATAACCAAAGAATTTCTGCACAAACTGTCAGAAACCGTCTCAGGGAAGCTCATCTGCATGCTCGTCGTCCTCATCGGGGTCTCAACCTGACTCCGGTTCGTCGTCGTAACCGACTTGAGTGGGCAAATGCTCACATTCGATGGCGTCTGGCACGTTGGAGAGGTGTTCTCTTCACGGATGAATCCCGGTTTTCACTGTTCAGGGCAGATGGCAGACAGCGTGTGTGGCGTCGTGTGGGTGAGTGGTTTTCTGATGTCAATGTTGTGATTCGAGTGGCCCATGGTGGTGGTGGGGTTATGGTATTGGCAGGCGTATGTTATGGACGACGAACACAGGTGCATTTTATTGATGGCATTGTGAATGCACAGAGATACCGCGACGAGATCCTGAGACCCATTGTTGTGCCATTCATCCACGACCATCACCTCATGTTGCAGCATGATAATGCACGGCCCCATGTTGCAAGAATCCGTACACAATTCCTGGAGGCTGAAAACATCCCAGTTCTTGCATGGCCAGCATACTCACCGGACATGTCACCCATTGAGCATGTTTGGGATGCTCTGGATCGCCGTATACAACAGCGTGTTCCAGTTCCTGCCAATATCCAGCAACTTGGCACAGCCATTGAAGAGGAGTGGACCAACATTCCACAGGCCACAATCAACAACCTGATCAACTCTATGCCAAGGAGATGTGTTGCACGGCGTGAGGCAAATGGTGGTCACACCAGATACTGACTGGTTTTCGGACCCCCAATAAAGCAAAACTGCACGTTTCAGAGTGGCCTTTTATTGTGGCCTGCCTAAGGCACACCTGTGCAATAATCATGCTGTCTAATCAGCATCTTGATATGCCACACCTGTGAGGTGGGATGGATTATCTCGGCAAAGGAGAAGTGCTCACTATCACAGATTTTTTCAGATTTGTGAACAATATTTGAGAGAAATGGTTATTTTGTGTATATAGAAAATGTTTTAGATCTTTGAGTTCATCTCATGAAAAATGGTTGCATTTATATTTTTGTTCAGTGTACTTAAGAGGCAGCCATGATTAGAACTGTTTGGATTCTCTAGAGGTCCAACCTATTTATCTTATTTTACATTTCCTCACTCCTCCGCCCCGCCCCCTTACTGTGTATCAGTCACTGATTGGACGCTGCAGCGCATCACTGATCTGATGCTTCTTAACATCAGAGAAGTTTAATAGAGTGAATATAACACATTGAACTCAGGGGAGTCAGTCCTCAGTTTATAATGTTTGTTTCCAAAGTGATCTAGTTGAAAATAAGTGATAATACATCTGAACAACAAAACGGACCACATGCAACTTTCTTCATCTATATATTTATTATTTTATTTGTATTTATCGTAATTTCCGTTCAGACTGAAAAAAATGTACCGTTGGGTTTAACAGCTTACAAGTTATTGTAATTCTTCGTGAAAATAATAAGCCTCGAGGAGGTGGTATTTGTGTGTATATTAATGTTCTGTGGTGCCGATCATACTCCGTAAAATGTAAAACCTGTGATCCCAACGTAGAAATTCTCAGCATGACGTTAAGACCCTTCTATCTGCCTAGAGAATTTGGGTGTATTTTACTGTTTGTTGTTTATGTGCCTCCCAGCGGCAGAGCGTCACTGGCGGCCGGCTCCATCGCTGACTGTGTTCACGAGCTGCAACTCAGCCACCCCGATGCACCGGCAATAGTGCTCGGGGACATGAACCAATGTCGCCTAGATACTGTGTTACCTGGGTTCTAACAGTATGTTAAGGATCACACCAGAAAAGACAATATCCTGGACAAATGCTTCGTAATTGTTAAAGGAGCCTATGTGACTAAATGTAGACCACCAATACTGAACTCTGATCATAATGTTGTGAATATGATACCAGTGTATAAGACCAAACTGAAGAGAAGTAAACCGGAAAAGAAAGTAATAAGGACATGGACAAATGAAAGTAGGGAACAGTTGAAAGCCTGTTTGGATTGGACAGATTGGGACATTTTTCAGGAAGGTTCACTGGATGAAATAACTACTGTTACCAATGACTATATTAACTTCTGTGTAGAACTAGTTGTTCTCACTAAAGAAATACAAATCTATCCAAATAATAAATCCTGAGATTCCCAGTCGATCGCAAGATGTGTCTAAAAATTGAAAAACGGGGAGTTGGCAGGCCCCCCGGCAGAACAGGTGTCAGCGGAATAATCCCCGGTGTTGCCGGGACAGGTGTTCCCGATGAAACAAGGGCTGGTGTCGGCAGGACCCTCGGCGTAGCAAGTGTCGGTGGGACCCCCAACAGGACAGGATATTGTGTTGGCAGGAAACCCGGCGGAGCACGTGTCGGCGGGACCCCCAACAGGACAGGATATGGTGTTGGCAGAAAACCCGGCGGAGCAGGTGTCGGCGGAGCCCGCAACAGGACAGGATCTGGTGTTGGCAGGAAATCCGGCGAAGCAGGTGTCGGCTGGACCCCCAACGAAACAGGTGTTGGCGGGACCCCCAACAGGTCAGGGCACGGAGTTGGCAGGACTCCCAGCGGAACCCCCAACGAAACAGGACATGGAGTTGGCAGGAACCCCGGCAAGACAGGTGATGGCGGGACCCCCAACGGAACAGGACACAGAGTTGGCAGGAAATCCGGCAGAGCAGGTGTCGACGGGACCCCCAACGAAACAGGTGTTGGCGGGACCCCCGGCGGGACAGGTGTTGGCGGGACCCCCGGCGGGACAAGTGTCGTCGGGACCCCCAACAGGTCAGGGCACGGAGTTGGCAGGACTCCCAGCGGAACCCTCAACGGAACAGGACACAGACTTGGCAGGACCCCCAGTGGAACCCCCAACGGACCAGGACATTGGGTTGGCAGGACCCCCGGCAGAACAGTAGTCGGCGGGACCCCCAACAGGACAGGACACGGAGTTGGCAGGACCCTCAGCGGAACCCCCAACGAAACAGGACACAGAGTTGGCAGGACCCCCGGCAGAACACTAGTCGGCGGGACCCCCAACAGAACAGGACATGGGGTTGGCAGGACCCCCGGCAGAACAGTAGTCAGCGGGACCCCCAACTGCACAGGACATAGAGTAGGGACTTGAGTACGGACTCGAGTAGGGACATGAGATGGGACTTGAGAGGGAACTCGAGAGGTGACTTGAGAGGGGACTAGGGTTGGGAACCGAAACTCGGTTCCAGATGAGAACTGATAAGAAAATACCGGGTACCGGGTACCCATACAAAATACACAATTTTGGTTCTTCTTAACGGTTCCTAAACGCGGTAGACCATGTATTCCAGCGGGTCCGTCTGCGCCGCGGTGACCCGGTGGAATACAGGGTGGACCTGGAGAATCACAGAACGGCCGGTTGTCAGCAGGCCGTTGACGGCCGGCTCGGTACGCTGACGGCCGGCACCGCCCTTAATAACGGCATCATGTAAGTTGCGCTGACAGGCGACAGAGGTCCATAGTTGCCCCGCAGCGAGGCTCCCCCCGCCCTCCCATAGACAGTTCACGAGCTCAGTCACTTCATAACACCAAAGATGGATCGCGGTAAATGCTCTAAAGTGAGGCTCCACTACACTAAAAAAGAAAAAGACAAGGCACAGTGTAATGCCTGTTAATAGCTTGCCACAGGCAAAATAAAGCACAGCTATTGTGCAATACATTGGTATTGCATGTATATTTTTTATTTGTAAAAATGTCTGTTAAAGCTTAAAAGAATAAAGATATTTTTGTTATCTAAACGTTTGACCTCTTTCTTTTACAATTTTGGAATCGAAACGGGGAATCGATAAGAACCGGAATCGATAAGAAGAACCGGAATCGATAAATTTCAAACGATACCAATCCCTAGAGGGGACTCGAGAGGGAACTCGAGAGGAAGACTTGAGAGGGAACTTGAGAGGGAACTCGAGAGGAGACTCGAGAGGGAACTTGAGAGGTGACTTGAGAGGGGACTCCAGAGGTGACTTGAAAGGGGACTCGAGAGGTGACTTGAACGGGGACTCGAGAAGAGACTCGAGAGGGGACCTGAGAAGGAACTCGAGAGGGGACTTGAGAGGAGACTCGAGAGGAGACTTGAGAGGGAACTCGAGAGGAGACTTGAGAGGTGACTTGAGAGGGGACTCGAGAGGTGACTTGAAAGGGGACTCGAGAGGGAACTTGAGAGGTGACTTGAGAGGGGACCTGAGAAGGGACTTGGAAAGGGACTCGAGATGGGACTTGTGTCAGTCGGTACGCCGACAGGACACGGGGAGCTGGAGTCGGCCGGAACGCCGACAGGACACGAGGAGCTGGCATCGGCCGGAGAGCCAACAGGTGACAAGGAACTGGAGTGGGCCGGAACATCGACAGGACACGAGGGGCTGGAGTGGGCCGGACCACCGACAGGACACAAGGGGCTGGAGTGGGCCGAACCACTGACATGACACGGGGGGCTGGCGTAGGCCGAGGAGCCAGTACTGGAGCCGAAACTGGAGCCAGAAACATGGCAGCAAGGGCCGAAACTGGGGCCGGAACCATGGCTGCTGGGGCCAGGACTGAGGCTGGAACCATGGCAGCAAGGGCCGAAACTGGAGCCGGAACCATGGCTGCTGGGGCCTGTACTGGAGCCCAAAGCATGGCTTCTGGGGCTCGGGTTGCTAGTTTGGACTTGTGACTCCTTCTCTTAGGAGCCTTTTGGAGGCTCCGTGGACCTCCAAAAGCCAGACGAGTACCCGAGAACGGATCCTGGACAGGAAATCCTGGACAGGAAATGGGGAAAAAGAAGGGGCTGACTCCAGACAGAACACACCGAGACGTATGGTGTCGGGTTGGGAATTGGGAGGCAGGGGGCTAGCATGCCTGGGGCTAGCAGGCCGGGAATCACATGTCGGGAGGAAGTCCATAATCCAGCCAGGTAAGAACTTCACTAAACATGGCTTCTCTGTAGCCATCTGGTGCGCCTCTGCCAGAGCAGCCTCTTTCTGCTGAACACTGGACGCTCCCCTCCACCTACCATAGCAGCAAGCCAAAGAAAAGGTCAAACTAAGTAACTCCACCTCAAATGGATCTGCTGGGCCCATCTTTGGTTAGATCCTTCTGTCAGGGTTGAGTGAAGCAGGCAGGACGCAAATGCAGATTTAAACAGAAAATACCTTTATTTCAAGGCTAATGTAACAAACAGAACTCTTCCCTGTGAACACAGTCAAAGACAAACAAGAACTTAACAATGACAGACAGAAAAAACAGAACTTAAATACACACAGGACTAATAAAAGAAACAAGAGACAGGTGAGGAGGGAGGAGAAAACACAGGGGCACCAGGTGAACACAATCAGGAAATCAGGTAGGAGGGAACAGGTAGGAGGGAACACACAGACAGGAAACCAAAGACAGATCTAGACAAGACAAAACACAACATAGACAGAAAACCAAAGACAGATCTAGACAAGACAAAACAGATTGTGACATTAATGTCCTATAACATAATCTTCCTGTGCCAGAATAATGCACTTGAACGCATCAAAGCTTTGTGATTGGCCGGCCTGACCCCATGTGTCGGGGCGTGGCTGGTGAGCAGTGTGCACTATTTTGCTGACGTTGTCCGTGTCAACAGGAGTGACAGTCTGCACACACACAAGACATGGGGTTACGTACTGTAACCCAGTTTCTATGAGTATAGGCGCCAAAGCGCGTGACACAGGTCTGAGTCTCTGTACTCCCCGTAGAAAAAGTTTTGTCAGAGGGTGACTAAACACTGTGTTGACACCAAAACCTACGTGGCAAGATGAAATGACAGCTGCATATGTTTTGACCGTGCTATAACTGGAGGAATGACAGCACGTGAGGCAGGGGGCACGTAACGGGGTCCAGGCTTTTCCCTACACACCAATGCTGGAACGCTGTCCATTTGGCTGTGTAGGATGCTCTGGTGGACGCAGCCCTTGATCCCTGAATGGTACTGATAACATCTTGAGAGAGGCCAAGCCCCTCTAAGTGTTCCAGTTCAGGGGCCATTGTAGTGGACATTTTTATCTTGCCGTATATGCTTAAACCAAATGCTTCTCATAACATTGTCTAAAACACCTATATCATTTCCTGAGATGTGCTGTTTTCTTCTCATACTCTAATGTGGGTTTTTATTCCCAAGCGCTTCAAGGCCACAGAGCTGATTTGGCAGACTAGGTTGAGACTCACACAAAGTCACACAAGAACTTCCCTATTCTGAGAACCGTTATACTATCTACAGCTCAAGGACAGGGGTCTAATAACAAAATGAGACCGTGTGAAGTCAGATTTCTGAACTTCCCGCCCTTTCCTGTATATAAGCTTTGCTATTATATTGTACTGCGCACACTCCTGCAGACTATCATATACTCTGTGAGACCTGTGACTTTGTATTGCGTTTTTGTATTTGAAGCTTCAAATAAATAACCAGAAAGACAACTCTGTCTGTTTCACCATTTATTTGTTTGATCACTCTGACTCTCCACAGTATTGAGTCTCAGATTTCCATAACAATATGCCCACAAACGTTGGCCTAACACTGGGTGACCGCTGATCGCTCCCTCCACCTGGGAGAGAGCATCCCTGCGCCACGGAATTTCCCACGGTCTCCCTGACAGCATCCGCTGTATGCATGGAAACCAGGACGCTCCTGTGCGCTCCGGGGCTATTAAGACTGCTATCAGTCGCTCCTCCTGCACTCGGTCCAGGAACCGAGGGATCAGTGGGACTGGTGGGAAAGCGTACAATAACACCCTGGGCCAAGGTCTGTGTGCGAACGCGTCCACCCCCAGGGGGGGGGGTGATCCTGCCTTCTCAGGGAGAACCGGAGAGCACATTGCGTGTACCCGCGTGCAGCGAACAGATCCACCTCCGCTCTCCCGAACCTGCTCCACACCTGGGAGACCAGCTCGGGGTGGAGGCTCCAGTCCCCTTGTCGAGGACCTCCTCTGGACATGAGGTCTGCCCCTCTGTTCAACTCGCCGGGAATATATACTGCTCTGACAGAGCAGATACTGATCGTACACCTCCCTGACGATTTATGTAGGCTGCCGCTGCCTTGTTGTCTGTTCGAATCAACAAGTGCTGGATTACTCTCCATACGGCGAGTAATTCCAGCACGTTTATATGGAGGGACATGTGAGGCGGCCACTGTCCCCCCACTGCCTGCAACATGCACGTTCCTCCCCACCCTGAGAGAGATGCGTCTGTGAACACCGAGGTGTGTGACGTCACTCTGCCGAGGGGAACCCCCACTGACAGGACGTGGAGATTTTTCCAGTAGGTCAGATCTAAACCCACGGACGGAGGAATGTACACCATGCGTCTCCTCTGACGCACGGGGTCGATGCGCAGACGAATAAACCACCTCTGGAGTCTCCTCATGTGAAGGAGACACAGGGGAATCACCACGTGACCAGCTGACATCAAGCCCAACAGCTGCATCATGGAGAGGGCTGTCACCACCCTGCGGGGTGTGACGCGTCTGAGGAGAGCTGTCAGATTCTCCACTCTCCGCTGTGAGAGTCGTGCTCTCATGCGGACTGAGTTCAATTACACTCCCAGATAAACGATAACCTGGGAGGGAAGAGGACAGCTCTTCTTCCAATTGATGATGAAACCCAGGCTTGAGGGTTGAGATACGAGTTGTACCGTCTGTAAAGCAGCTTCCTCCCTGGAGCGAGCCAGCAACAGCAGGTCGTCCAGATAAAATAACACTCTCATCCCTCCTCGGTGTAGTGACTCCACACACTTTGAAAAAGTGCGTGGAGCCAGGGAATAACCGAACGGCAGTCGATTGAACTGGTACGATATTCCCTGGAATGAGAAACGCAGGAATTTTCTGTGTTTTGGGATGATGGTTATGTGGAAGTCGGCATCCTTCAGGTCTATGGAGATGCACCAATCTCCCTGGTGAACACACTCTATTACCTGTTATATTGTCAGCATATGAAAAGGTATTTTCATTATTGCCCTGTTGAATGCTGACAGATCTAGGATGGGTCTCATCCCCCCGGTCTTTTTCGGGATAAGAAAATAACGGGAGTAAAACCCCCGATTTGCTTCCCCCTGAGGAACCCTGGAAATCTCTCTCTTTAACAGGAGTTCCTGCAGCTCTGACTGGAGCGCAAGACACTGTTCTTGGGATGACAGGAGTGTTTCCTGAATCCCCTCGAACTGCGGGGGGGTAAGGCAAATTGCAGAGAGTACCCTCTGCTGATCAGCCTGCTCATCCATCCGTCCATTAAACATAGTCGCCTCCACTCTGAGCACCGCTCTGAGAGCGGGCGAACCTGTTCTTGTTGTGCTGCGGTAGTCATGGTGACAAGCCATGCCAGAGCCGTTGCCGCCGTTGCCTGTGAAGCAACCCAAGGGGGGCCCCGCCCAAAAGGGCTGTGAAGGGGTCTCCACACGCTGCATCTCACACCGACTCTCATCCCGTCTCTGTTTAGGAGAAGGCTCATAAACAGGACCCTGTGTGCAGTGCTATTCACCCCATGCGTAATAGCCGCGCTAGGTTTATTACGACTGTGTGTAGGCACAACTGGGACAGAGGAAAAACTGCGCTGCTTGCTACCCGAAAGGATAGAAGCAGCCAATTTAAATGTCAAGCACTGCTGTCTATTAACCGACTTGGTTTAATTCCGCAGGCTTATACAGCAAGCTTTGCTGCTTGCTAACCGACAGATTAGAAACAGCCGGCTCAAACGCCGATCCCCTCTGTCTCTTAACCGACAAATTAAAACAGATGAGTTATGCAGCAAGTCCTGCTGCCCATTAACCAGGGGCGGACTGGCCATCGGGACGTTCGGGACGAATCCCGATGGGCCGGTACTGAAGTAGGCCGGTCGGACGATGTGGGCAGGGCTCGACATTAAATGGCCCGCTGACCCGGAAGCACTATTTAGACACCCCGGGCCAGCATAACGTACTTTCCACTTGCCCGCTCGGGCCACTAAAAAAATATTGCTTTAAAAAAATTGTCCTGTGGTATTGGTATTTTGACTAGCAATTTAGTTGTTTCGCTTATCAACGCTACAACATAGCGTTCCGTGAGTCGGTTTTCGTTGTTGGGTGAAAAGCAAACAGCTGTTTGCTGCGGAGCGCAGCGCGAGCAGGCTCCCATGAGCGGGAGCGCAGCGCGAGCAGGCTCCCATGAGCGGGAGCGCAGCGCGAGCAGGCTCCCGTGAGCGCGCTCCTTCACTACAGACTATCGCGCCACCTAACCATTCGCCAAATGTTTTTAATACCAGCGGTAACCGGCCAAGCGCCGGGCAAAAAACAATCTTCAAATAAAAGAAAGTCACCGGAGGAGTTAAAGGAGAGTGACAGGGAGTATGAGAAGAAGAGGGAGAGAACGTTTCAGCCAGCTTGATCGATGGAGTTGGCTGCAGTGACGCGTCCTAAAACCCTTTTATATTGTTTATAAAAATATTATCTCCCTTTAGAAATTATGTTTCCTTTGCTGTCATTTTGTACAAAAAAAACGTTAACTTCAGATTAATGCCAGAACTGCAATTGTTGGCATTTGGATGGCAAGCACCTCTGGAATGTGCTCAGAAACCCCTATAATGTAAATATACCTAGGAAAGCCATACAACCTCTTTATGCACTAAGTCTCTTATTCATTCGTGTTTCATGAGGTTGTAAATATTATAGAGTAAATAGTACTACTTTTACAAAGCATGGTCAAGTATAAAAAACACCAAAATCATTAAAACATGAATACAATTGGCAGGGGCGGACTGGGACTACAAATCAGCCCGGGATTAGATTAGATTAGATCGATTAGATTTATGATTCGAAAATTATAAAAGTAGGGTAGACATGTGGAGATTATCCGGCTTAACAAAACGTGCATATCAAACAGGTTTGTTTTCCACAGACCTTATTTCCAGCTATTTTCCAAAACCCTTGTCGAGGGAACCAGCAGCTTACTTCCTGGTTTTATGACGCGTCACTGGCTGCACCTCTCAATACGATGCCAATATAAACAAGGTCTTCTGTCGGCTCTGTACATCAATGCCGACCTATGCTGACAAGTAAGTGAAGAGTAGACAATATAAAGGTATTGGCGAAATGTCCCAGCAGTTTAGGATAATGAAGGTTCTAATCAAATAAATTACATAGCCATTACATGTCTAACTCCTGTTAGAAATTAAAATCAATGTTTTGATAACATAATGAACCATAAAACATACCGTCAGTTTAAAAGCTGTTTTATACTGAAAAACCAGAAGTTCCTGTGCACAACCAGTTGTTAAGCTTTTATTCTGAAAATCCTTCATCTCCGGTTAGCATTTAGCATGAGGCTAATATATCATTTACTATAGAGGTGAATTTAGCAGCGAGATGATATGATGTTGCACACCGAAACCTACTGATTTCAACACTACAACTACAGACGTCGAGATATTATTATTGTTGTTGAATATTAAATGAAGGTACAGTTTATTTGAGTACGTTATTGTTTACAGATGTGAGTAGCATGTGACAACTTCCGGAACGACCAGAAACCCCAGCTGTGAAGTATTTCCTGTACTTTTTGGAGTATTGATTACAGCGGTTAGAATGTGTTAAATGAAAAGTCATGAAAGAGTTAAGGAAGAGAAAAGCCGTGTTTAGATATATATTGAATGTACAATGTCTGTATCCTCTGATATGCGAAACAACGGACATTAAGACGTGGCGCGCCGGCCCGCTGGGAGGAGCCAGCAGAGGATATATAAACAGCGGGACCTGAGGAGTCGGCCCTTTTTCTTCACCTGCGAGGCCCCAGAGACAGAACTGCTCTTTCTGTCGAACAAATATTCTGTTTGTAACATAACCGCGCCTTTATTTTTAATTAAAGTACCAATTTGACCCCATCTCAGAGACTCCATTTAGTCTCCTTTTAAGCTTCTCTCATGGACGCGAGAAAAACGATCACGGTTAACACTCCTAATGACAGGAAGGCAGAACGTGCATTATACAAATAATAATAGGCTACTCATAATAATAGCAGACATTTTTTAACAATGACCACAATATCATTATTTTAATAAACCAAATATGAACAATTGAGGAAAATGAGGAAGAACTGATGATTAAAATGTTGTAGTACAAGTAGTAATGTAGTTAGTGCATAAATTACTATTGCAACAAATGTGTTAATTTTCTTCATTATTAGTCGATTTTTTTTTTGGACGAATGGAGGTAGACATTATTTACCCTTAATGTCTACCGCTAGTAAATTGTCTACCCCCCGTCGACAATTCACTAGCGGTATTTACCGCGGTACCGAAGTGGGCCGGTCGAGAGTCCCGGGCTGATTTGTAGTCCCAGTCCGCCCCTGCTATTAACCGATAGATTAATGGCAGCCGGCCTGACTAGTGTGGGGGACATGTGAGACAGTTGCTACAGACACACTGTTGGAATTTGAATCATTTTTATTCACAATTCTCTCTTCCCACATAACCCACCCAAAGAGTCATCTTCGGATCTGCTTCCTCGGAAGGTTCTCTCGGAGGAGCAGACCAGGAGCGGGGGTTCTTCGTACCTCTCCGACTCGTCGCTTGCAGATCCTGTCTCTGTGGCGGAGGAGCGGAGACCTGGGACGGAGCCCCTGCAGCTGCCGAAGGGCGATTCTGACGCCGTTGCTGATCTCGCCGCTGCCCGCGATGCCCCCGCTGAGACTGTTGCGGGTGCTGTCGTTGCTGTCGCTTCTGCAGCTGAGGACGTTTGTCCTGAAGCCAACTAGCGTGACGCCTTATGTCGTCTGCCTGTTCTGCCGCAGACTTCATAGCCTCCACCATGGTGTGGAACTGGGGACCAAACAGTCCGTCCGGACTGATTGGAGCCTCTAGTACAGGGGTGCCCACACTTTTTTGGCTGGTGAGCTACTTTTGAAATGACCAGCTCACCGAGGTCTACCAACCAAAAATAAAATCCCGAATTACAAGGGTTGCTGAATAACACGTTTTATTTATACATGGGATAACTACAATAGGGCTGCAACAAACGACTCATTTGATAATCGATTAATCTATCGATTAATGAAACGATTAATCGACTATTCGGACTATTACTGTATGCCTTGCACAATTTCTCTTATTTAGCCATCAACATTTAGATTTAGCTTGAGGTTGTTTTAGGCATGTGGAAACTAACAATGAAGACAATAAAGATGAATACTTGATTCAAAAATACATATATTATTAAATTAACTTAACAAATTGTTTACAAAATTAACATTGCTTTTTATTTAAATTAAATAAATAATATTTCACATCAAAAGAAAACAATGTTTTAACAAATCGTATTAAATAATCTGATGACAGAACTGTAAACAGAATAGCTGAAACTTTAACAAACTAAATAACTCAGTTACCTCTAATCATTAACCCATGTTTGTATAATTGAGTTAACTCCGTGTGTTGCTGCTAGCATACATAATACCTGACGTGGAAAAGTTACTCGTGGATGGGGCTACAGCGCTACTAGAAAGACAGTGGAACCCGGTGCATTCCTCCGTCTGAATGTGGTGCACTTTTGCTAAATGTTTAGACAAATTGCTCGTGTTACCACCCTTACATGCTAAACACTCTTGGCAACGAGCATTGTCCACCTCAAGACGGGTAACATTTAACCACACCTGGGAGCGCTTCTCTCCTCCATCCCCGCCGTGTGTTGCTGCATGTAGCAGCTGTGTGTGTGTAAACTGCCCCGCCCCCTCGCACACAGACGGGGAGAGAGATCTCGTCTGGATTGGAAAGATCAAAAATACACCGACCATAGACGCATTGTTTTTGTCTTTTTGCATGTTAGAAATGAGTTGGCGACACTAAGACTGCGAGATAATGTTTGTGTAGCAATAATACATGACCTTTCTCTTTCTCAACTCGCTACTCGGAGGGAAGTCGCTGTCATATGCCTTGTGAACACTCCGATAATGCCTCCGATAATGCCACAAATAAGGCAAATAACCTTTGAATGTGACATCACAACAAAATATTCTTCCTCCCATTCTGGGTGGAAGTGGTATGTCTTTAGCTTCTTGCTCGGTCCCGCACTCATTTTGTTGTTTGTCTCTTTAACTTAATTTGAGTTTTCCCGGCACTTGACTGATTTTGTATCGCTTTGCATTCTGGGTTAACAGATTGGAAAGCGATAGGTCGCTTTTTCTGTCAATCAAGTAAACTCCTGAATTAAGTGGCAGGGAGGCCAAGGGAGGAGAGATCAAAACCTGTTTTGTCTATTTTAACGGAGCTGGATTTTTTTTATTTTATGAATGACTCGCGATCTACCAGCATTGCCCCCGCGGTCGACCGGTCGACCGTGGTCGACGTACTGGGCACCTCTGCTCTAGTAGATCATTTCCTGCACCTTCCGGTATAGCCCCCTGCTGTAGCCAGAGGTACCGGTGGACCTGCGTCGTCCACGCCGCAATCCGCGCCTGCGAGACTGCGACTGAAGCGCACAGGGTAAGTGCAGTACTGGCCGCCTTACCTATCTCCTCAGCCTCCACTGAGGACATGGTCTTCGACTGTTTGGACATTTCCACCATGGAGTTGGACAGCAACGCTATGTTGTTCGCCGCCACTGACGCCTGGAACGCACACTGGTGTATGCGGTCGGTCTGCCAGGCGACAAACCGATCTTTGGGGGCAGCCAACATGGGTTGCCGTCCGGTAACCGTGCTGGCCTGCTTAGCCCCAAATAACGCCGTGAGGTTCGGCTCTAGAGGAGGCACGGTCGGAAACCCCATATCCGTGAACCCCTCCACTCTCGTGAGGGGAACGTATGTTCCTACCGGAGCCTTCATTGCCCCAGTGTCCGGTGGGCGTGGATTAAGTCTGTCAGTGCAGCACACGTGCAGTGGGATTACCCAATAGCGAAGCCTTATACGATATAGAACGCAATTATGGCAGAAGCAAAAAAGCCCAAAATATATAATTTTCACTCCGAGTGGGAGGATGATTATTTTTGTATCTGTTCCAATTCAAAGTCCATCTGTCTCATCTGCGATGCGAGCGTGGCTTTATCGAAGAAGGGTAATTTAGGAGCGGCATTTCAAAACAGTGCACAAACGCTACGAGACGGAACTCCCTCCTAATTCTGCCCTACGCTCCAAAAGGGGAGGGGCCTGAAAGGACAGCAAAATGCACAGCAGTCCATTTTCACCAGGCCCAACAACAAGAGCAAGGCTGCTATCATAGCATCTTATCGTGTCAGTCACGTTCTTGCGAAACACATGAAATCTTTCAAAGACGGCGATGTTGTGAAAGAAGCATTCCTGGAGGCTGCCGACGCGCTTTTTGGGGACAGTAAAAATAACAGTAGCATTTCAACAGGTTTTTGATATAATAAAAACTCAAGTTAGATACCGTTATTAATCAGCTGTAAGTTTTAGTTTATTTGAACTTATTCATTATAATTATTGTACAAAATGGTATAAGAATGCAAACTTAAATTGATTATAGTCTATTATCAATTCAGGTTAAGAAACTAGAGTTGCTTGCATCCTATTTTAAAGGCATTTCTTTTTATACTCTACTAAAATGCAACAAAAAAAAGGGTTTGATTCTATTAATTTTGTCTTTTTTATTGCACTTTGGCAGCAGATTCCTGTGTAGCTTCAGATCTGAGTTGTCTTATTAGTAAGCCTAATTTATACTTTTGTAGCAACACTATTTTTATATAATGGCAAAGAAAGGGTTCAGAGTCTTTTCTTTTTTCCTGTGTCATATGTGGCAGCACTGTTCAATGTTTCTTGAAAACATTACCCACTGTAGTATGTGACGTGTGAATAAACTCCAACTCTGTATCAACAACACTGTTGTGTAACTTCAGTTAAATACTTGTATGTGTGTAGATTAGAAAGAGGTAAGATAAAGGATCTGCAGTATTGTATGAAGTATTAATCGTACAAAGGTCAGTTTTATACAAGTAGAAGTGTGTATTTACCTGGCTGTCAGTAATGGCTACGCCTCTCTATTTGGACTGGTAGATCTCGGCAGACTGGCAACTTTAAAAGTAGCTCTCGGTTCAAAAAAGGTTGGGCACCCCTGGTTTAGATTAAGGCCCAACACCATCCCACACTGGAGTGTCCCTCTTCTTTCAAACACAGCTGCTGTTTTGTTTGTTGCACATTTTAACACACCTATACACACACATACTTTACTGATTACTCAACTAGACAATGGTTACAGTATTTTATTTACTTATTTACTTAAAGACCAAAATGTTCCTGTGGAACTGTAGAATTCTTAGGCAACGCATAGCATAAAGAATAACGTTGAATTTAGAGGCAAACGGAAGCAGGAAGATGCTCTCAATAGACACTTCTAGTTGGATTTCCAGTAGAAAGCTTAAGTTAATGCTTGGCCTTTTCCCACGCTGGCTGCTGATGCTGTAAAGTTTGATCATAAGACCCTGACCTGGCCAGTTTATGCAGGTTGGAGAAGATTCCTTCTGGGACGCTCTCTATGAGGTTATGGTCGAGGCTGAGGGTGTTAACGCTGACCAGCAGGGCGATGGTGTCCCAGGGGATGTCCACTAGGTTGTTGTAGCTTAAATCCAAATCCTCGAGTGTCTCCGAGAAGTCCTGCAGGAGGGGACAGAGGCAGAGGCTTTGAGTATAATAAAAGTTTACGGAACGCTTTTACGGATTACGGCCGATGGCTGGCGGTAATCCCAAGGTCCGATTCAAATTTAGTTGTTACTTATTATAATAACGACACACACATAAAGTTTTGCAGCTGTGCAATTCAGCAATTAACAAAGTATTATTTGTACAGGTTGATAAAGAAAATTAGATAAGAGGAGTAATCAAAGGTTGGATGGATTGAGATCATTGTCATTATCAATGTTGTCCACTCAAAATATTCCCTCTAATTTCCTTTCAAGAGAAATGCCTGAAAATGCTTTAGCTCATATTTAGCTTGGATCAACCAGTGTAAGAAGCATATAACATGTAACATTTTCGCGTTGTGTACTTGAGTTGTGTGCTGGTTAAAATGTTCAAACTTTAAGAAATGTGTGATTTTTAATTGAAAGGTAAAAGTCTGATTTAGGAATGACTTGGACTTGATAGCACATTTTTATTTTTGTGTTATCACCTTATTTTTTGTATTGTAAAACAAACTGAATTTGACTTTCTCTTCGTAAAAGTCCTGCAGAGGTGGACACTTGTGCTTTGCAACACAGAACTTTTACAGAGAAAGGACAGCATCATTTAATGAAAAGGCTAACAGTTGTTTTTCTAAGGACCGAGCAGGCAGGCTGACTGGTTCTGTTGAGTCAGATCCAGAAATGTGTTGCCATTCTCACAAGGCACTTGACCCTCACTACTGATGTGAAATGCTTGAAATTACCTTTTTTAAACTGAGAATCTTTTTTCGAAAAGGCAGACAGACTGATTTAAAATAGTTACATTTGGGGAATTCATTTTTCATATTGGCACCACACTTATTACTTTTACCAAGGGCATTATCATTAACATTTAAAAACTCATAAACCAGTTAAAAATAATTCTTTTGTTGCTTGCTTTCATCTGAAATGCACAGACACCACATATTATAGGTATACATGTCAATAATAGAAGCATTTCAAGTTGTTAAAAAACAGCTTTTTATTTGTTCACAGATATTTACTATATCAGAGGAATTGCCCTTCTTTCAGTCAATGTCAATAGAATCTGAAATAGAGTGACTTACCCAGTGAGTGTTTCACTGTTGTTTTTTGGTGTTAGTACCTTAAGTGAGATTGTTTAAACGTTGCCCATATACAATCTAAAAACGTTTGTAGTGCACTATTTTTCTTTCTTGAATGTCTACATTTACCTTAAAAGAAGAATTTAGTATTTTTTTCACCACTGCGTGAACAAACAAACTCATTCATGATGCAGTTATAGTTTGTGGTTCAAAGCAGAGCAGCAATAGTAGTGCAATTGTTTTATAGCAGTTTAGGCATAACATCTTTGTGTTTTTTTTAATGATAAAAAGGAGAACCATCAGTTTCAAGATGTTTTGTTTTGGTGTCATGCATTTTGAGAGTGACATTGTTGATGAAGTGAATTCTGTTACAGTACCTGAAAGGCTCCCTCAGATATGCTGTGCAGCTGGTTGTTGGCCAGGATGAGGTGCCGCAGGTTCACAAGGCCCTGAAAGTGGGAGTCATCCAGGGTGGTGAGGCGGTTGGCGTCTAGGTGGAGAGCATGGAGGTCCTGGAGGTCAGCGAAGGCATAAGACCTGATCTGACTGATGGTGTTTCTGCTCAGGGTCAGGTGGATCTAGACATGCAAAGAAACATGAGATAATTGTGTAAATTACATGACATAAAAAATACTCAATCAAATAGTGGTGTGCCCCTGCAGAGGTCCAGACTCTGGCACTGGGTCAATTTCAATCAGCCGGACCCATGGAATGGAAATGTGGAATCACGTGTGTGAAGGTAGAAAATCATGCAAGTTAAACATTCTTTCCTTATCAATTAATAATGTTCACATGCCACTGTTTTATTCTGCACACTATTGTTTCATTGTGCTTATTTTTAATCAATAAAGCACCCAGCTGTTTGTATATTCAATAGATTTTTATTATTTGTCCTGCAGTTAGTTTTTCTTTATATATTTCTCTGCTTAGTATGTATGCATAAAACCTTGTGAACTGCAGTCATCTTTACTTTATAGTCCTCTTAACCAATCACTAAGTACCATCACCTGACACGCATTGCTCAACACTCGTTCACTTAACTATGTTTGAACAATATATTATATGGCCATATCTATAAAAAACGTACTATTTCAGCCCTCAAAGTCAACTTTATTGTCAATCTCAATATATGTTTGTACATATAGAAAGATCGAAATACTGTTTCCCACAGTCCCTAGGTAGAAAAAAACTCCCACATTAAAATGCAAGAACACTCAATAATTTACAAAAAAAACACAAAATAACCGTTTACTTCAAGTAAGCAGGATATATTGAAAAAAAAAAAGTTGATGTACATAGTGCAAATGGGAGTGCAAAAATTTCCATAGCAGCGTAAAAGTGACTGGTGTTTTTTGTGTGTGTGGGGGGTTGTTAAAGTCCCGGTCCAGTGGGGGCAGGGTGGAGAGGTGCGATAGAAGGGAGAGAGGGGAGGGGGGGAGAGAGAGTTCAGCCTCCTGACAGCCTGGTGGACGAAGCTGTTCTTTAGTCTGGTTGTGCTCAACCTCAGGCTGCCCTGTTACTAAAGTGCTGATTCTTAGTCTGTAGCTTCAAATGTAACCCGATCTCCCCCTCCATCCTGGAGCACTGTGCTGATCAGTTGTCGCCAGTGTTCACATACATTTTCAAAAACTCCACCATCGTCCTGGTACCGAAGAAAACAAGGACCACAGGATTAAAGGACTACAGACCCGTCGCCCTGACCTCCGTGGTTATGAAGTCCTTTGAGCACCTTGTCCCACCTTAAAACCATCACTGACCCCCTCCTGGCCCCCCTGCAGTTTGCCTACAGAGCCAACAGGTCGGTAGATGATGCTGTCAACGTGGCTCTTCACTTCCTTCTTCAGCACCTGGGACCTCATTTATAACGCCTTGCGTAGGATTCACGTGGGAAGGTTGCTTACGTAGTACAAAGCAAAAAAATAGGTACAGACATTTTCCGATTCACAAAACAACTCGAAATGCGGCGCAGCTTTTGCGGGCTTCACGTAACGCTCCCATATTTGCCTATAAATAGTCAAAGAAACGCCCATTCATTCATTCTGACTGACTGCATGAAGAAGATAGCAGGAAATGACGACAGAACAGCTAAAAAAGACATCTCACACCGTGTCAGATTTTGGTTATTTTGGGGGGGTCGAGATAAATCATATTGTTTGGTGGATGCAGTTTGAACCAGAGTAGCAGCATGGAGGTCGGATTGTCACCGGAGTGGAGTCATGACGACTGAATTATTTGTTTGTATTTGGTGGTTTGTGTCCCAGCTGTCGATCAGCAACTATATATCCATAATCCACCAGTTAAAGGAAATACAACTAATGTGTTGTGTTATATTAGCTGTACAATTGACCACATCTAGTGTTCATAGTTTCCATAATTCCTGTGTTTTACGAGCGACTTATCAAGTCTTGGCAAACGGCACAAAACACGATTAAAAGTGATAGTATATAAAACCATGCTCGTATCTACAACATATAGAAATGCAAAACGGCGCCAGTTTAGACGTAATTCTGTCCTCCGCATCATTTATGAGAAAACATTTAATAACATTAACACAACATATTCGAGGTGGTTTTAAATAACATTTCCGTATTTATTTATTTCTCCAAGTTATGTTTTTGTGTGCACTGAGGAGTCTCAAACAGGCGTTTGTTTAATCATTTTAAGATCAGCTTTAATCAATGTTTGAAAATGAATTCTTCATATGATAAATGAGAGGTAACATTTTATTTATGGTATTATTTCCACATATTACTCTCCATTCTTCCTTCTGCCAACGGTGTCGCAGTTTCTCGTCCCTCCCGTTGTTATGCTTAGTGCGTACGCATGGGTTAGAGTTTGCGTGGAGGACCGCACGTTTTCCCGTCAAGTTAGTATTTTATAAATCGCAAACATTGCGTAGAAACTGGCGTACGCCATTTTTTGAGCGTATATCCCTTTATAAATGAGGCCCCTGGACTGCCAGGATCCTGTTTGTGGACTTCAGCTCTGCCTTCTACACCATCATCCCGGCTCTGCTTCAGGACAAGTTCTGTGACGCGCAGAGTCCCCTTCAGCTTCATAAGCGGACGCAAAGAGCTTTCAACTGATTGCAATGTATTCCCATCGGCGGCGGTATTTGACGCACAGGGAAGCACAGCATCCGTCCATGTCGGCGGCATTTAAAGGCAATGTGAGCGTCCATTCCCATTGGATAACGGAGGAAGTAAGTATTCTCTTTACTGTCGATTGCTTTTACAGTGATATCTGCACTACTCATCAACTCAAAAACACCAGATTATCCTTGTTAATTACACAACATTGATTGGTTTAAAGGTCCCATGTCATGCTTTTCCGGTTATTTCCCGTCCCCTTGTGTGTTATGAAGGTTTTTATGCATGTTAATGGTGTGCAGAGTCAAAACCCTCAAAGTACACCATGTAGCGAGTAAAACTCTAAAACAGAAAATACCTCCCCAAAACGCCTCGTTGGAGATACGTCACTGTCCATTTGATTCTTCCGGGTACATCATGATGTCATGTGGTCCCCGGAACGAAATGGACCAATCCGTGGAGCCGTTACGTTACGTCCGCGGAGCCGTTACGTTAAGCCCCCGCTGATTGGTCCAAATTGACCAATCCACGGACTTCCTCACACACACACTCAGTGCAGGCAGCTCTGCTGATCTCTCCTCCCTGGCTGCAGGCTGATAACAGACAGTTGGGATCGCGGCGAAATTCTCTCTGCAGACCCATTCTCACAGCGTTTATCAACCTTTTTCTTACTCAATATCAAGCCACACTTATTGTTTTTACTTTGGCTGTGACTTTGTGTGTGCTCAGGATGAGTTTGGCTGTGTTTCGCTGTGTATCGCTAAACAAGGAAACAACACCTCCACGGAGCTCAGCGCGATTCACAACGTCCCGACCAATCGGAGCACACTGGGCTCACAGGGAGGGGGGGGCAAGAGCTGCAACGAGCCGTTTAGTGGAGAGAGTGAATACACATACTTTACAGAGATGCTGTATGCGAAACCAATGTGAGTTTGGAAAATTGCACAGTATAATTCTATTCTAGTAGACCTCAACAATGGAATTATGATCAGTGGAAATGGCCATGACATGGGACCTTTAAATTGTGTACAATGCTTTTGTAATTTTCCCCTTCAATTCGGAGAAACGAATATTTTTTCGGAGTTTAGGATGGCAGAAGACACTACAATACCCAGAATCCTCAGCTATCGTTTGGGACTACACCATGTGCTTTGCTTGACAAACCCTGTGATTAGTCCTCAAGCTCTGTGATTGGATGTTGGAGTGGCAGTGCGCAAAGTTTACACGGAGCGTCAAACAACACTTTGAAATGGAATGAATCCCATCGACGGCACACTATTCAAAAGAGGAATCGAACGTGTCCTACCCCCCCTTAGGTCACAGGCTCCTCCAACAGTGCAACACAATAACAGATACACAGAATAAAATAGTGCAAGTAAGTACAAAAAGTAAAATAGTAAAAAGTGAAATAGTGCATTAAGAGTCTATATACAAGTGATTGAAATATGATATATTTGACAAATAATTTCTAAGCAGCAGCCAGATTAATGTTATGGACGTTGTTTCAAAGTTCAGGTGTTTAATAGTCTTCTGGCCTGTGGGATGAAACTGTCCCTGAGTCTGGTGGTTTTAGTCCGGATGCTGCGGTACCGCCTGCCAGACGGCAGCAGACAGAACAGTTTGTGGCTGGGGTGATGGGGGTCTTTTATAATCCTGAGGGCTTTCTTTAAGGTTAACCTGGTATTTTTACTCCACTACATTTATTTTAGTTACTTTACAGATTCTGATTAATGATGTGAAATATAAACAACCCTTAAATCAGACTTTAGTTACACCTGAGTAAAATTCAGGGAAGGTGATTGTCAAGTGCCAACAGTCAGGAGAGATATTTGATAGTTGGTGCTTGAGAAGACTAAACATTTATCTGCAGATCCCTATAAAGCATATTCATTACTCGTTATTCTCCAATCGTTCATCAAAAACTGCATAAAATGGCTATTTTGCACATTCCTTTCAAAATTTCCAAAGGTTTATTGACATATCATATGCACAACTACGGTGTAGTTATGCAATGATGACAAACTTGGGTCATAGGTTCCTCAACAAGACATCTATCAATATGTGTGTACCTCCACCATTAAACTGTCATATTCTGCACATTTCTTATTCTATCTACATACATCTTATAAGAGTATAATAAATATGTATAATATCGGTTAAAATAAGTGCTTCAACATTGTCAACATTGCAGGATTGTTGATTGTCAAGTCCCAAAACAAACCATGCAATATATTAAACGCTAAGTAGTTTGTCAGGCTTAATATTTAGCAGATACCCCCAAAGCTTTTTGCTTACATTTAAAAGAAGACCTTAACATAAAGTATTATTTAATGTTTAAATAAAGCCTAATTAGTTTGTCTGTTTTGCACATCCTCCTATTAATATCTTTGTACATCCGGCACTAAACTGTTTTATTCTAGATATCATTTACAGTATCTTCTTGATATGTTCTATTCTATATTTCTATCATTGACCTTCTACTTTCCTCCTATTTTGTATGTACTCTTAATATTTAAATGTTTTCATAAAATATAACACATTCAAAAGTGCTTTACAAAAATGAAAGACATTAAGAAAAAGGCATTTTAAACAGTCATTAAAAAGCAACAAAATCTACCTGCATTGCAATTACTCTATAATAATATCAAAACTAAATATTACTACTAACTTTATTGTGAAATTAAAACAGAACGGTAAAAGAATAGTTTCCGGTCTATTCTGAGGCCCGATCTCTGTAGATGTGTAATATTTAATGCAGCCGAACCGTGTATTACAATGCATTCGTGTGATGACTTTCAAAGAGTAAAGCAAGCACTGCTGAATAAAGTATGATTTTATCTTTTACGAAACGTTTTTTTTCATATGGAATGCAGTTGGAAGTCAACCAATCACAGAGCATGAGGACTAATCGCAGGGTTTGTCGAGCAAAGCACATGGTGTAGTCCCAAACGATAGCTGAGGATTCTGGGTAGTGTAGTGCCATCATAAACTCCGAAAAAATATTTGTTTCTCCGAATCGAAGGGGAAAACTACAAAAGCATTGTACACAATTTAAACCAATCAATGTTGTGTAATTAACAAGGATAATCTGGTGTGTTTGAGTTGATGAGTAGTGCAGATATCACTGTCAAATCATTCGACAGTAAAGAGAATATTTACTTCCGGGTGTAAAATCCTCCGTTATCCAATGGGAATGGACGCTCACATTGCCTTTAGATGCCGCCGACATGGACCGATGCGGTGCTTCCCTGAGCGTCAAATACCACCGCAGATGGGAATACATTGCAATCAGTTGAAAGCTCTTTGCGTCCGTTTATGAAGCTGAAGGAGCCTCGGCGCGTCACAACTGCACACCACGGGACCCTGACCAAGCGTCACTCCTGGACGTTCAGGGAGTGAGACTGTGTTGCCAGCAGAGGATGTTCTTCCTGAGGCAGCTGAAGAAATTCAACCTGCCAAAGACGATGATGGTGAACTTCTACACTTCCATCATCGAGTCATTCCTCACCTCCTCCATCACCATCTGGTACGCTGCAGCTACAGCCAAGAACAGGGCTGCAGCGTGTCATCCGCTCTGCAGAGAGGGTGATCGGCTGCAATCTGCCATCCCTCCATGACCTGCACACCTCCAGGACCCTGAGGGGGGCAGGGAAGATTGTGGCCGACCCCTCCCACCCTGGACACAAACTGTTTGTCCCGCTCCCCTCTGGTAGGAGGCTGCGCTCCATCAGGACCAAAACCTCTCTCCACCTGAACAGTTTCTTCCCCTCTGCTACCGGCCTCATCAACAAGGCCCGGGACCCCCTGACTGACACTGTACCTCAGCCACATCATAGACCATTACATTACATAAATGCACAAAATGTATACAATATAGCTAGTGAAGATGAGGAGTGCGTTCAGCCACAGACTCATCCCTCCTCGGCACAGCACCAAGCGCCTCAGACAATCCTTTGTGCCTGTAGCCATCAGGCTGCAAAATCAAGGGGTCAACAATGTGACACAAGTACTGGACATAAAATAAACAATGTTTTCACACATACATGTAAATATATCTAATATGTATATACAGGGTTCCTGCAGGTTTCGCCAACTCAAATTTAAGACTTTAAGACCTTTTTAAGACCACTTTGAAAATAATTTAAGGGTGCATTCACACCTAATAGTCCGCTCTCTGGTGCGCACCAGACCACAGTTTGTTACATTGTTTCATTTTTCAGAAGGTTCGGTTTGCGTTCACACGGGCAAAAACTCAAAGGGACTATAAACTTTAAACACAAGTCATGTGCACGGAAATGCTGTTCAACCATTGGTCAGACATGAAGCGGGTAAAAACCACATGTAAACACGGAAATCGCGGCAATTTCTACCGTTGCCGCCACCATGGAGCATCCGCAGATTGTTTTCATGCTGCTGTTCATATGGAGAGCATATCAACAGAATGTAGCGGGCGACGCATATCAATACATACTGAGACAACGTGCGTTAAAAAACGTTATAACCCATGCTTATAATGACAGACGTTCTGCAATCAGGAGGATGTTTCACCGACGACAGGTGTCACTGATGACACTGTACCACAGCGTTTTTGCTGCACACATGGGACCAATGAGGTAAGCAGTCACAAAAGCAAATATAGAATAGGTTATGTTTATAGTTGTTCATATATCCGTCAATTAATACATAAATTGAGAAAGAATGGAAGCATAACCCTATAGGCTTCTGTATGCACACCATATAAAAAAGATGCTAATAAAATAGCTAGATGGAATAGTTATGTTTACACATGTAACTGTATATATTTATTATTTTATATTTAAAGCACTTCATTGAACAATCACTTGAAAGTTGAACTGTGATCATTTCATGTCATTTTATAACCTTTTTCTGCTTTTATTGTAAGAAAGGTGCTATACAAATAATTAATAAAAGTTGTGTCTTTCTCCCCTCCCACAGGTGCCTGTGGGTTCAGTACCGAAGCTCTCACTGGTGGCATGATGCAGTTGAGACCTGGACTGACAGGCAATGGCAGAAGAACTTCCGCATGAAAAGGGCCACTTTCTTGCACTTATGTGACCTCCTGCGGCCAAGTCTAATAAGGAACAACACCCGCTACCGCCAACCGATCCCTGTGGAGCTGCGGGTTGCCATTTGTTTGTGGAGGCTGGCCACTAACCTGGAGTTCAGGTCCCTCTCCCACCTTTTTGGGATAGGAATATCAACAGCCTGTTTGATCACCCAAGAGGTAACAACGGCCATTAATAACACCATGGGTAAGATGTTAATTAAAGTTCCAACTGCAGCACAGCTGAGAGCCATCATGCAAGCCTTCCGGGACAAATGGCACTTCCCACAAGTTGTTGGAGCTATTGATGGTACTCATATTGGGATCCTGGCTCCGAGTGACACCCCTGCCGACTATTATAACCGCAAAGGCTTTCACTCTGTGATTCTGCAAGGTGTGGTGGATCATCGCATGATGTTTTGGGACATAAACATAGGTTTCTCGGGTAAAGTCCATGACGCAAGAGTATTTGCCAACTCCTCACTCTACCGCCGTGCTCAAGCTGGAACCCTGTTGCCTGAGTGGACTGAAACATTCGAGGGGGTGGATGTGCCTCTTGTTATCCTGGGGGATTCCGCTTACCCTCTTCTCCCATGGCTCATGAAGCCCTATCCTGAGGGAAGAGGCGTTACTGTTGAACAAGTCCAGTTCAACCACCGGCTTAGTCAGGCGAGGATGACAGTTGAGAGAGCATTTGGGAAACTCAAGGGTAGGTGGAGGTGCCTGCTCAAAAGAAATGACACACACGTCACTTTTGTCAGCAGAACAATAATGGCATGTTGTGTACTTCACAACTTTTGTGAACTACACGATGAATACATTGATGAGGCAAGAGGCAGTTTTTGGAAGAGTTGGGGAGGCTGGTCAGGATGGAGCTGAGGATGCTGCAGCAGCACAGCAGAATCAGGCCCATGCTGGCCGAGACATTAGAAATGCTATGTGTGCCTATTTTGCCAGAATTTAGAAACAAGAGGAGGTTAGATAAAAAGAGGTGTCGAGATGAGAGGAGAAAGAAAGTAAGGAGGAGGAGGGAAGGTCATAGGAGGACAGGTCAGGAAAGCAGGAGTGAAGAGATTTGGTTTATTTGTTCAAGATTGCACTTACATTATAACTTTGTTATTGTTCTATGTTTGTTACTTGTTTTAAATGATGTATAGATATTGGCACATAATATACTGCATAAGCATAGTGTACAATGTGAAAGATACTGCATGTTCTGTAATGATTCTCCATTGAGCTCATTAATGTGACACTTTCATTACAATAAAAGAAAGTACTTTGAGTTATTGACCATACTTATTTTTAACATACTGTAAACTCCACACAAATGTACTGGATATAAAGTGCACAAACATTTTGCTCCAAATGCAAGAAATATTTGGGGCCAAGTGCAAAAATGTCAGACTTTGCTACAGTATAAAAACAACTGCTATACTGCAAAAAATACTACAAACAGGTAGTAAGATATGTAGCCAATCTTTGATACAAGATATCAAATATATATTTATACAAAAAAGGCACCACATATTGAGGTAGAACAATGCATAATCATTAAATAAGAAATACTTCTCAATTCAACAAGTAAAAAGGTGCAGTCACAGTTTCAGTGCTTAGAGGTAACAGTTCAAACAGGCAGAATATTTCAATAACACATTTTTTTTAAGCAGCAGTTTTTCAACTTGGCACAACATTTAGCCACCTAACAATAGTTTGCAAACTAGGACGAGTTGCGTTTCTACTCAGTTAAAGGACATTTTTGGAACATCATTTCCTTCTTCAACGGTTATAGTCAGAGGTATGATGTGTTGGCAGTCAGGCTCTTGGTTGACAGGTGGAGATGAGTGGGTAGAAGTGGCAGTAGGCATTGCTGATGGAGTAGGTATGGATGGTGGAGAGGGCCTGAAGAGTGGGTTATGTATGAAAGGAGGAATGAGCATGGATGAGTTGTGGGGCATCGAATTTGGGGGAATAGCATGTTGTGTGGGCATCGGGGCCATAGCATGTTGTGTGGGCATCAGGGGCATGGAGTATGCTGTGTGACCTTGCATCCAGTTGGGCATATGTGGTTGTGATGTTGGACATGACATGGTACTTATGACATTGCCAATAAGCTGCATGAACATTCTGTTGTTCTCCTGACTTTGCTCCTGCAAGGCCTTGAATCTCCGTTCTTCAGCTTCCTGTTGTGCCCGTAAAAACGTCTCAAAATTTGCTGACTCCTGCCTCTGGTGACTCTGCTCAGCTTCCATCAGTGCATTCACCTCTCTCATTTGCTCAGCCATTACACTGAGAACTGTACTGTCCTGTCCAGTCTGCTTTTTTTTCTTTCTGGAATTAGCACCAGGAATAGCCCATCTTTTTCCTGGCTGCTGACTCTGATCCTGGTCTGTGCTCTGCTCAGAGGGCTGTCCACTGTCATTGGGGTTGTCTCCAGCTCTAACTGTTAACAGTGAGATATTAGGATCATTAGTTCAGAGGATTCGTTAGTTGAGGAGTTGGGCATATGGCTGATGTAGGTAATGTTCATAGGATTTCATAATTACACTTCACACACTTTTCTAGTAATTATTTCATAAGCAGCTTTATAGCCTTCACAATGGCTTGCTTATTAATATGTATTTTTTTTATAGTGGGTTTACCAGTCAGCTCATCCCCCAAGTCAAAAGGACATATAACAAGGCATGTACACCGGCAGCATAAATAAGTTTACAGTGAACGTACCATTGTTATCAGAGTCCTCGGCATCCGCGGAGTAACTGCGGCTAGTATCCGCCTTAGCAGCCCCGGCATCGGCAGTGGAGCTTGGGCTCCCCTCATCAGGCGACTTATCCACCTCTTCCTCCGCATAGGACTCGACCACATCTACGGGGCTCACTATGGGTCTTGTGTTCAAGATACTGTCGAGATCCTCATACCAAATAAATGTTTCTTTGATACTTGGGGAGCTGCCGCTCTTCTGCAGCGCGTCGCGCACTTTTATGTATTGTTGTCGTAGTTTCTTCACCTTTATACGACACTGTTCAACACTCCGGTTAAATCCAAGTTGCTTCAGTCTGTCGCTAAAGATTTTGAACACCTCCGCGTTTTTATGAACCTTCTCCAACAGTTGAGAAATGTTCTCCTCTGCCCAGATATCCAGAAGGCATCTGTGTTCCTCATAGCTCCACGTTTGTCCCCTGCCGCTCATTTTTCCACCATTTGCAATCCTCTCCTCCACAACAGGAAATGACGCGCAAATACTACGCTTCCTATGTTTTGGTGCGGATTGCGTTCACACCAGCAATGAACCGCTCCAGAGTTCGCAAGCAAGCTTTCCGAGACCACCTATTTTAGCGGACCAGAGTCCGGTTGTTTAGTTCACTTAAGAGGTCTCGGATTGTGTTCACACCGACCCAAATTAACCGCACCAAGCGGCTAAACGCACCAGGGTTCGATTCAACCGGACTATACAAGGCAGGTGTGAACGCACCCTAAGACCTATTTCACGGCAACAAAGTATGAAGGAAAATTGCTATGAAAGAAGAAATACGTCCCATAATTACTTACAAAGTAAATGTATTCATGTTCAACATAAGAACAATGATTGAACATAACAGCATAACAGTACCGAACTATGTTAGTGTGTTAGACAAAAAGTGTGTGTGTGTGTCTGTCTGTCTGTCTGTCTGTCTGTCTGTCTGTCTGTCTGTGTGTGTGTGTGTGTGTGTGTGTGAGTGTGAGATGAGCTGTATTCAGAGCTCTGCTGCCTTGGCTACAACCTTTCATCGTTGCTGTTGTATGATTGGTGTTTAACTACGGTATTTAGTGTCTACAGCACCTCCGCTTTTAAGGTTGACGTAGACTCAAACGTCTCCCGGAGGTCCCCCGATGTTGTTGCGGGAGCTGCTGCACTAGCTAACGCTACATTAGCAAAACAAACGCAAATTTTTTTTGCAAAAGGTGCAGCAGGCTTCAAACACGTTCCCCTCCACTGGTTTTAACCAAGCACTAAATTCAATGTTTTCCAACCAAATACGGTTGAACTTACACTTCCCCATATTTATTTGTAAATAGATTCAAAGACACATGAGTTTCTGACTACCGCTAGCTGAAGCTTGGTTGCTAGGTTACTAGCTGGGTGTTTGTGCAGATACGATGAAGTATAACATATTTCTACCGTGAGTTATGTGCTAAATGCGTCTGCCTGAAGGCACAGAGGGACCTAGGCCCACTGAGTTTACGGCCCAAATCCTGCAAGATCTACTCGGTCTTGACAACAAACCCGTACTGGACCGAACCCATCGTACCCTACGCATCAGGCCCAAAGATGGGGAACCCCCCCATCCTCTTGTTATCCGTGTTTCAAGTTCGGAACCAGATTCTGCGCCAGGCGAGGGGAGCCTCCCCGCTCTTATTTATGGGGAGGAGGAGTCTATTCTTCCCCGATTTCACCCCAACGGTGGCTGGTAAACGGGCCACTTGCTAAAGTGAAGAAGGAGCTTCATTCCTCCTCGAACATTAAGTTTGAACTTCTCTACCCGGCGAAGCAACGCATCACCCTACACGGAGGACATATACACAGGTTTGAAGACTAAAGTAAACAGATATTGTTCTAAACTGTATTAAAGTAAACAGGTATTATCTTGAACTGTATTGAAGTGAACATGTATTATTTGGGACTGTTTTAAAGTAATCCTATATATATAAACCTTCTTACTTACACTCAATGACCTAGATACCCTGCCACACACACTTCCTCTCACCAGCACTAACACATACACTCACTGACCCAGATATCAGCACACACACACACATACACTTCCCCCCACCAGCACGCACATGTTCTCTTTCAAGGTTCTTCCTGGGGCCAATATAATCTCAAGCACCAATATATCTGTGTACAATGTTTGATACCAATATCTGTGTACAATGTTTGATTGTTTTGGGAAAGAATAGTTTGTGTGAAATCTTCCCTGGGAAAGTAAAGGAGTGAAGTTAGGTGGAAGATAAAAAGTGATTCTGACCTTGACTAGTTCCGAGGCTCTCACGCTTCACTTAGGAGTAAAATGGGACGGAAGAGCCGACCCACATCTCCGCCCCAAATATGTCCATATATACTGTTGTTTATTCATGCAAAAGGCCCCCTGTTTCTGACTGGCTGGTCCCGATACCTGTATCGCACAGCAGTAGAGCTGGGAGTCCAGAGTACTCTGTAATTTGTATTGGTGTTTTTTACCATTAAAATCAGATTATTGTTATAACTTTTATGCCGGTGTTTTGAACTCCTTCTCTTATTAATCTGACCAGGCTCATCTAACGGACGGCGTGGAGCAGAGGTGGGCTTTAAGCCACCACTACTGTGTTTGTTCCAACAAGCTGGTGACCTCCCGACGTGATGAGTGCTGGTCTCTAGAAGGACCACCGACAGCCAGCGGACGAATTTCTGTCCAGGGGAGGACACCCGGGACACCGTTGACAACTAAACCAGGACGTCCTACATGATACAAAGGTAAAACAGATACCTGTTGATTACCAAAATCTGTGATTTGGCTTTGCTACAAAATGTTAGAGTTGTCAGCGGCATTCTCAGTGTTCTTAGTCACGGTAAAAAATACAATACTTAAGAAAGTGTTTGTATAAAAGTCAGGTAGGACATTCCTGACCTTTTGGGCACTAAGTGTGTGTAAGAGTCTGGTATTGCATTCCAGTCCTTAGCTCACTAAAGCAAAGTCGGTGCTCAGAGTCCGGTAGGACATTCCAGACCTTCCAGAGGCATCGTTATATTTAAGAAAGTGTTTGTAGAGTCAAGTAGAGCATTCTTGATCTAGCAAAGTGAACCAGTGAGGTCTCCGTGAGGTAGTCTAGTCCTGCACGGCTGACTCGCTGGGGAAATTCTGTAGACTATAGGCTGACAGAAAGCTGAAGTCGATATTATATGTGGGTATCCAAGAGGAAATACGCAAATTTCAAAATCAATTTGGAAGGACCGGATTTCACAAACTCTTGCTGTGGGGTTGATCTGAACAGCTAAACGTGACGATAAAGGATTTTTTTGGCTTGGGTTTAATCTCCATGTGAGGGTCACATCTCTAAAGAGAGGTGTCGAAGCGCCCCCAAAAGCCAGGATTATCTGTTGAAATAATACATCGCACAAAAAAAGCCGGACAGAATGTATAAGGGAATAAACTCTGTGTCATTTTTTACGTCGAATCTGTGTAATAATTGAGAAAAGAGAGCATAGTGATAGGAGACAGTTTGCAGAGCTGAGAGCTTCATCAGACAGGGGAAGCTCATTCGTGGTCAGCTGCTGCCCTCTGGAGGCGAACAGGGTGTACAACCATATGCTGTGTGCACGTCTGAATTAAGAACATTCAAATAAATTCAATGTCCGCCATCACGTTAAAACCATGGTTAAAACGGAGGATTGGTGGCATTTTCAGTTCATTGCTTACTTCCACACGCCTTTTCCCCTCCTTGTCTCTTTCATGACTTTATTTAATGCATTAGAACGATTGTTATCGTAACTTTCCGTGTTTCTAGAAGTCAAGCTCACTGTTCACATTACGGAGTATATTTCCGGAACGGCCTTTCAAAATAAAAGCCACAGGCCGCTGTTCACCAGAGATGCCTTCACAATAAAAACAGTAATTAGCTTAACAATATATTTAACTTATATTACGTCGTTAAACATTGATTTGAATTCATTACAGTTTTCAAATACGGCGCGGATTGAATACAGTTATTTGTGTATTGTGTTACAACCTCACCATGCTTGTAACACAACTTAGATAAACAATTTGAAAATGAATAGAATAACCAAGTAGATAAAAGATTAATCTGTGGTTAGGGAGAGTTTCCTTGTTTTTGCCTATTAACTTAGAACTGAAGTAATAAAGAATAGGCAGACTACTATCATTAGTTTGTTTTAACATTCACATGTTTCAGCATTCCTGACCTCAGCCGTTTTATTTTGTAACCCGTTGGGAGAGAGATTTAAATTGAGTTTTTCTCAGGAGCTGAATGGCTGTGATTACAGCAGCATTGGATAGCTGTGCACCACCTTTTAGGTTCTCTGAATCAGTGTGTTGGTGAAGAGTTGCTCACTGCAAACAGAAGAAGTATGCAAAGAACGCATCTCTGAGGAGATATTGACATTATGCTTGTGCCTCGTTGTCAAGGCAACAGTGGTGTGAAGAGGTACTGCGGTTTTGGGGGGATTTCTGCTGTACAGAGGACAACGTGTGTCTGCCAAGTGATTCCTTCCCTCATCCCAATGCCAGGGAGAGTTTCCTTGGAGGCCACTGACCAGGGCCGGTCCTAGCTTTTTTGGGGACCCTGCCACTGACTACAGCTGCATCACTGACTGTGCTCATTATCACAAGATCTTGAGACATGCTTGTCTCAGATTGTTCAGACTCTGAAGGAATGATGCAATGATTTTACAGCATAATTGTGCAAGAGTTTCCCAGGGGGTGGTGTAGAAACCTTAATGCTTAGTGTTTAGATAAGAGGCTGCTTGTTTAAATGATGGTCTGGAATACTGAAAAGATTAAAGTTTAATATTCTTGTTTAGCAAACAAGACATCTGATTATTATGTCACACATAATAATCTTGACATAGAAACTAGCTATGGGTAAAATGTGTGGTTGTTATACCATTGTTATCATGAACAAAAGATAAATAAGGAAATAGTATCTGCTTAAAGATGAACGGATTTCATATCCTAGAGAGGATTAGTTATTGTGAATACTCCACAAGGTATCTACTAATGTATTTTAAAGAACCACATTTAAAGAACTTGAATTGACTTGATAAATAAGTGAAGATAAGAAGATGTATTAACCATTAATTAATCAATTGGTAAATTAAAAATAGCAGTAAAGAGGGAACTATTAAAGTAAAATGAGAATCATCCTAAAACACACTGAGGGATAAAGGGGGAGAGTACAGTGTAGAACCATATTCTTCAATCTTTTCATCATGTTTATAAATTATTCTTTTAGAGTTTTTATTCATGTGTGAATTTGGTAGTGTTTTAATTTGTCACAGTATTGGTCAGTTCAAAGGGAGAGTTTTAGTAACATCTCTATAAGATCAGACACATATTTATTTATATAGGCCATGTTGAAGGGAAAGCTAGTTCTAAACAAAATATAGTATTTCAATCTGAGGTATTGGTTTCACCATTGTAGCATATATTACTACAGGAGAACTTTTTAGGGGGAAATAACTGTTGTTTGTCGTCCAAAATGTAGAGTTTAAAATAAAATTAAAATTAAAAACAGCTAATTTAATTTTGAAAAAGCAATATAATTGGGAGTAAACAAATGTGGGGCCTTAAGGTCACCCATTGTAAAGGTGCATATTATTGACAACCAATAAGGAGAAGGGGTCACTCAACCCACCCTGCAGTGGTTTTTAAAATCTTACTTGCAGCTTCACAGGGAGCGCACGGCACCAGATTATGAGTTTAAAAGACAAAGTGTCACCACCTCCTAATGGACATCCATTCAATTAGTAATTGGCTGACATTTAGAGATGTTAAAAAGTAAAAACATACCTACCATAAGTGATCATTCCTAAATGCAACTACAAACCATTGATGAAATTACTTCTGTTTTTAAATCCTTAATAAAGGAAGGAGTGATTGTTACATGTTCGGACACCCAAGGTTCCACTCACTGTTAAAGAGGTTAACATTGTTCTTTAAGTGGACCAGAATTGAAGATAAATTAATATAATGAGTTATGAAATACATAGCAGAGCTTTACAGATCCTAATAATGTTTTGACTCAAGATAATAATTATATGCACAAGTTTCTGAAATAGATCTATTAGACATTTTAATATAGATTAGGTGTTAATAAACTGCAGTAGTAGTACTATAAGGAAGTGACATTTTTGGCTAACACATTTCAGGAAATGTGGGAAACAGCTGTCCCAATGAAAAGTTAGAGATATCTTGAAAAGTATAGTTGTAATCGTGAATTAATTAATGATGGCGCTCCATATATGACAGATTTTTGTAGACAAAGGATACTGGCCTATGCTGAAATATCAAAGTCTCTGCAGAGCACGACACATGGCCAAAAGGACTGAGACCAAATGACCTTTGACCCTGACCGACGGTGTAACTTGAGAAGGCACTGTCAATGACTGACTCTGGGGCGAACCTGACCAAACTTGACTTTACAACCTGACAGTGTGAATGTGAATGTGAGTGTATGTCTGCATGTGATCAGTGCAACTGCATGATTTAAAACAATGACTAATCAAGCATGCTTTTGGACTAACACATTATTCTGGGGCTCTGTGGGAGAGTAACTCAGTCAATGGTTACCTGAAGGTTTTCTTCCCATACAGGATTTTGGTTACACATGAGGTTCATGTGTAAAAAGGGGGAGTGTAAACTTCACAATGTACATTTTTCATTTAGGGACTGAAAGGAACCTGCTGCCCCAACTCGGATGTTCAATCTGACCATTGATTGACAGTTTTAGAATTGACCTGCTCCATATCTAAGATAAGATACTGTTTGATGAATGTTGACATGTTTCTAATATTGATTGAGTTATAACAGGTAACACAGATGCAGAATCAGTGGCCAAGGGGCTACTGTGAGTGATGTAAGTCCAGAATGGAATACTGAGGAAGTTGACCTGTGATGATGAAAGAATTTTGTAATATTTCAACAGGTATTAAAGTAACTGAGGTTTGAAATGTACAAAGAACATATTACAGTTAAAGCTAAAACATAGTAATGTAATGAGACAGAATTTAATTTAGACAACATCATGTAACTAGCCTGGTAAAGAAGTAAAAGCCATAGACTTTATTGTTTAGGTCATTATGGGGATATACATTTCATCTAAATTCATAATAGAAAGACATTTGATGACAGTTTGTTGGAATTCTGTATTCATTTTTTCAGCTTGATAATATCTCAGCACTGACAGGTAGAAGCAGTATCACCAGGAAATCATTCATTTTGTCAGCATCATGATTTTGGTTGTTTTTGAATCCATAACATTAGTGTGTTTCTTTACCAGAAACATTAGCAGTTCATATAATATTTAGATTTTAAATGGGATCTCACGGATTTGATTTAAGAATAACACAGATGCTTGTCAGAAATTCAGAGCTATTGAAATATGTTATTTAGTTCACCTAGAGATGTTGGAGTTTTGTTTTGTTGCCATAGTCCAAGTATTAAGATTCTGAAGCTGCACTGGCAGATAGGAGGTCTACAATTAATTTAGAAAACCTGTTCACAGACGGCTGTTGTTTTAAGACACCCCACCAACAGGCTCCAAACAGCTGAGGGCCCAGGAGCCCTGAGCGTAGGCTTGAGGGATTTGTATCAGATTTCTCCACACAGGTTGGTGACGCCGAAGAGGGACCCAGGAGGCCGACACAGCGGAGTTCGTCTGGCTGAAGGTCATCAGGACAAAGTGGCTCAACCCCAGGCCCTCCGGCCCCGACCGAGTGACCCAGCGGATCTCTCATGCCGTCCGTCTAGGAGGAAAGGGGGACAGCTGGAGCCAGTGTGCGGCGGGGAAACCACCTGCTAGGACCGTGGACGACATCAGGACGGATGTGGCCCTCGACGAGGAGGTCGACTCGGAAGCAGCCATCAGCGGACTGGAGGAGCAGGATCGGGAGGACATCCCTCCAGCAGTCGACCCAGAAGGCGCCATCAGCGGACCGGAGGAGGAGGATCGGGAGGACATCTCTCCAGCAGTCGACCCGGGAGGCGTCATCAGCGGACCGGAGACGGAGGATCGGGAAGACATCTCTCCAGCATCGACCCGGAAGCCGCCATCAGCGGGCCGGAGGAGGAGGATCCAGAAGACATCTCTCTAGCAGGCAGCCCAGAAGCCGCCATCAGCGGATCGGGGGGACAAAGACACGGCAAGCCAGGGCGGCACAGGGGACTACACTCTCCGCTGAAACAGGTTGATATAGCCGGTGTGGAGTTTGTTTTAATATCCCATTTTTGAGGAACTTTGTTTTTCCCATTTTTGAGGAACTTTGTTTTTCCCATTTTTGAGGAACTTTGTTTTAATAACCCATTTTTTGAGGGAGAAGCTGCCCCTTCCCCTTCGTACCAAATGCCCTTGTTGGCTTACGCGTCGGAGGAGGACGAGCACGATGACTCAGCCGACAAGGACCATTTTTTTCAACATATTTTGGTCTCCCTCCACTGTCATAAGAAGTTGTGATGGTGGACTGTTCCTAAAGGTTTAAATCCCAGTTTATGATGGATTTATATAAATGTTGGGGGACAGACAGTAGAAAAGAATGACAGTGGTTATGTTTCAAATGCTGTGTATAAGTTGATCTCTGAAGTAGAGATCAAAAGAGGGATTAAAGTAAACAGATATTGTTCTAAACTGTATTAAAGTAAACAGGTATTATCTTGAACTGTATTGAAGTGAACATGTATTATTTGGGACTGTTTTAAAGTAATCCTATATATATAAACCTTTTTACTTACACTCAATGACCCAGATACCCTGCCACACACACTTCCTCTCACCAGCACACACACATACACTCACTGACCCAGATATCAGCACACACACACACATACACTTCCCCCCACCAGCACGCACATGTTCTCTTTCAAGGTTCTTCCTGGGGCCAATATAATCTCAAGCACCAATATATCTGTGTACAATGTTTGATACACCACCTACCGAAAAAGGTAACCAGATCCCTGGCAAACTCAACATGTGTCTGCCTGTCAGACATCTCCCAGGACCAAAACCTCTGTCGATAGGCCTCAGGGACCAACTCGTAAGCCTTCAACACCGCAGTTTTAACCATCAGATACACTTTGCTGTCCGCCACCGTTAAAGCAGAATAAGCTTCCTGGGCCCTACCCGTTAGCACACACTGCAGCAATAAGGTGCTATTAGCATCTGACCACTCTCTGCTCTCAGCAACACGCTCAAACAAGGAGAAAAATGTATCTGGATCTCGTTCATTAAACTGAGGCACAACCCGCAGATTAACGGCAACGTCAAATGGAGTAGCTCCACCAGGGAAACTAGAGGCCTGACTTGCACCACCAGCAGGAAAATCCAACCTCCGCTCCTCTAACTCAAGCCTTTTAATTTCTACCTGTAACATTAACAGTCTCTCTCTTTGTTCAAAAGTCAGGTCTGTATCACGGGAGCCAGACACATTGACACTGTCTCTGCCTGAATCAACAGTAATTTGTCCCCCTTTGAAAACACCTAACTCGAACAGATTTGCTCTAACAATCCCTCTTATGTTTTCCTTCATCCTCTTATCCCCAACATCCAAGCGGAAATGTTCAGCAACACCGATCAGCTGCTCACGTGAGAAGCCCTCCAGTAGCTCCTCTGTAGGCGCTCTCACAAAGTCCTCCACACTCTCCATCATGACAACACTGTGTGGCACGCTCATGCTACTACACAGCATACACGCTACCACAGCCTGTCCCTCTAACTGTCTCAGTAACTGGCTAAACTCCCCGCTAGTCTTCAGGTGCTAGTTATGGCGGGTACTTATGCACTTAATACCGTAAGCTTGGCGAAGCGACCAGCAACCCGGCAACTCCACCTGCAGCCTCGGCGGGCTCCCGAGCTAATAGCTCTAACCACTTTCACACCGCACTAACAGCCCCCACTACGACCTCCAAGGGAGACCGTACTAAACCTAACAGGGACAGATACCACGGTAACTAACGATTAGTGATGGGTCGTTCGCGAACGATTCGTTCTTTTTGAACGAATCTTTGAAGTGAACGAGATGAACTGATTCCTCCCACAAAACGATTAGTTTGTTTGAGTCGCCGCCTTCCGCCAAAAGCTAAAGAGAAGCTGTTCGCGAACCACACACACACACACACACACGAGCGGGACATCCTCCTCAACCTGTCCGCCATAAATGCCTCAGAGGACGGATACCTGAACCGTAGCGTCCAGCTAGCTTAGCGATAAATACACACATCGTTGTATTCTCCTCCCCCTGTCGGCCCTAAAAGCTTCAGAGGGCGGATACCTGAGCTCCATAGCGTCCCGCTAATGTGAAACACACACACACAGCGTTAGCGGGACATTCTCCTCCCCCTGTCGGCACTAAAAGCTTCAGAGGGCGGATAGCTGGGCTCCGTAGCGTCCAGCTAGCTTAGCCGCTAGCTTAGCGATAAATACACACAGCGTTGTATTCTCCTCCCCCTGTCAGCCCTAAAAGCTTCAGATGGTGGATACCTGAGCTCCATAGCGTCCCGCTAACGCTGTGTGAAACACACACACACAGCGTTAGCGGGACATTCTCCTCCCCCTGTCGGCCCTAAAAGCTTCAGAGGGCGGATAGCTGGGCTCCGTAGCGTCCAGCTAGCTTAGCCTCTAGCTTAGCGATAAATACACACAGCGTTGTATTCTCCTCCCCCTGTCGGCCCTAAAAGCTTCAGATGGCGGATACCTGAGCTCCATAGCGTCCCGCTAATGTGAAACACACACACGGCGTTAGCGGGACATTCTCCTCTCCCTGTCGGCCCTAAAAGCTTCAGAGGGCGGATAGCTGGGCTCCGTAGCGTCCAGCTAGCTTAGCCGCTAGCTTAGCGATAAATACACACAGCGTTGTATTCTCCTCCCCCTGTCGGCCCTAAAAGCTTCAGATGGCGGATACCTGAGCTCCATAGCGTCCCGCTAATGTGAAACACACACACAGCGTTAGCGGGATATTCTCCTCTCCCTGTCGGCCCTAAAAGCTTCAGAAGGCGGATAGCTGGGCTCCGTAGCGTCCAGCTAGCTTAGGCTCTAGCTTAGCGATCATTACACACAGCGTTGTATTCTCCTCCCCCTGTCGGCCCTAAAAGCTTCAGATGGCGGATACCTGAGCTCCATAGCGTCCCGCTAATGTGAAACACACACACGGCGTTAGCGGGACATTCTCCTCTCCCTGTCGGCCCTAAAAGCTTCAGAGGGCGGATAGCTGGGCTCCGTAGCGTCCAGCTAGCTTAGCCTCTAGCTTAGCGATAAATACACACAGCGTTGTATTCTCCTCCCCCTGTCGGCCCTAAAAGCTTCAGATGGCGGATACCTGAGCTCCATAGCGTCCCGCTAATGTGAAACACACACACAGCGTTAGCGGGACATTCTCCTCTCCCTGTCGGCCCTAAAAGCTTCAGAGGGCGGATAGCTGGGCTCCGTAGCGTCCAGCTAGCTTAGCGATAAATACACACAGCGTTGTATTCTCCTCCCCCTGTCGGCCCTAAAAGCTTCAGATGGCGGATACCTGAGCTCCATAGCGTCCCGCTAATGTGAAATACACACACACAGCGTTAGCGGGACATTCTCCTCTCCCTGTCGGCCCTAAAAGCTTCAGAGGGCGGATAGCTGGGCTCCGTAGCGTCCAGCTAGCTTAGCCGCTAGCTAAAGGTAAACATAGATGGGTACATACTATAGAATATGAATAAATCGTCACCGATGTAGAGGATATATTTTTTTATTCACTTTGAACTCGGCCAAATTGAGTTTAATGCTTTGGGATTTAAGTTAGGCCACATGCTAGCCTGCTGTAATACATCGTATAGTCAGGCACACATTTATGAGAGATTTGAGAATGGACAATTATATTTCTTAAATAATATGTAGCCTATTCCCAGAGCTTAATTCATGGGGCAACAAGGTGAGGTGTTAAATGTGTTTTAATATCATAAATGTTACGCCAGCAAACTTCTTGTACGGACTTCGGCAGTAGTGAAGACTCACTGAACGAATTAATTACAAAGACGAATCGTTCGCGAACGTGCAAATCACCAGAAGTCATTCGCGAACCGGTGAACGAATCAGTGAACGAATCTTTTTTTTTTTTTTTTTTTTTTTATGATTTATTTATGAGATTTTGAGCACAACAGACATACAATACACCTCCTACATGGAGTGAGATTGATACACAGTTGAATACTGTGGAACAAGGTATCAACAAAGAGACAGTTTACCCCCTCCCTCCCTCCCTTACAGACAAGCATCAATGAAATAGGATGCAATGGATTTTGAAACAGGTAATAATGGTAATGAAAGACCAATATTGGCCATACATGCCATAACATACACATTTACATATGCATTCAAATCATACATGCTTCTATACATGTATGTTACAAAGACACAAACAGAATAATAACAAAACACTAACAGCACACAGAAAGAGAAAAAAAAAAATATATATATATATATAAATAAAATAAAAATAAAAACACCTGCTACTGTACTACAAGCTGAAGCTCATTGGGGGGGGCATAACCAGGTTGTCTAGATATCAGGGTCAACATCTATTTGGAGAGATCTGACATGCTCTAGGAAGGGTTGCCATATCTTATAGAATTTCTGTTCCGAGAAACGCAGAGAGTATTTAATCTTCTCCAGTCTCATAAAATGAAGGGCATCCTTTATCCATTGAGAATGAGGGGGGGGGCAAGGGCCTTTCCACCGCAGCAGAATGGCACGTCTTGCTAACAATGTGAGAAAGGCAACAAGCTCAGCAAAATAAGACGGCAGTGAGAGGCCAGTGGGTAGGACACCAAACAGGGCGAGTAATGGTGAGGGTCGGATATTGGCAGATGTGATGGCTGAGAGGGAGTCAAAAACACAAGCCCAGAAAGGAGCAAGGGTGGGGAAATACCAGAACATATGACTGAGATTGGCTGGTCCTTGATGACATTTGTCACAGTTTGGGTCAATGTCAGGGTAGATATGAGCTAACCTACATTTAGACCAGTGAACTCTGTGGACCACTTTGCACTGTAAAACTCCATGGCGAGCACAGATAGACGATGAGTGGACCCACCTCAGAGCATGCTCCCAGGTGGCAGGGTCTATATCCTCACCAAGCTCCTCAGACCAAGCATTACGCAAAGAATCAGAGGTTGTTAACTGATTTTTGAGAAGAGTATTATACAGTATGGAAATTGAGCCTTTGCGATTAGGGTTAACATCAAGTATTGTATCAACAAGAGTAGAAGGAGGGAGGGCAGGGAAGCCAGGAAAATGATTGCGAACAAAATTGCGGACTTGCAAATATCTAAAGAAATGCGTGCGCTGCAAATTGAAAGCTTGAGTTAGCTGGTCGAAGGAAGCAAATATGCCACTGATGTAAAGCTGTTTTATTGAAACAATCCCTAGGTCTTTCCAGATCAAAAAAGCCCTGTCAATGACTGATGGAGTAAACAGAGGGTTAGAATGTACTGGGGCAGAGACAGGTGTTATCTGTAGCCCAAAGTGCCGCCTGAACTGATTCCAGATTTTAAGGCAGCTTTTCACTACAACACTCCTGGAGTGTGAAGTTGGTGACGATGTTGGGGGGAGGCACAGCAGGGACAACAGAGAAGAGGGACTACATGAGGCTTCTTCAACCTGCAGCCATGATGGAGGCTGGCTGCTGGTGTGACACCAGTACAATATTGTTCTAATGTTTGCAGCCCAATAGTAAAGCAAGAAGTTGGGTAGAGCAAGGCCACCCAACTGTTTAGGCTTTTGTAAAATTTCTTTTTTGATTCTAGGGGTGCTTTTGTTCCAAATAAATTGTGAGATTACACTATCAAGAGAGTGGAAAAAGTGTTTGGGGAGGAAAATAGGTATACACTGGAATAGATATAAGAACTTGGGCAGCACATTCATTTTAATACAATTTATACGACCAGCGAGAGACAGAGGCAAGAGTGACCAACGATGGATGTCTTGGGACAGCCTAGCTAAGAGAGGGGAAAAGTTACGTTCAAATAGTTCTGAATAGTTTTTAGTTACACATACACCCAAATATTTAAAGTGCTCCAGCGATGTTCTGAATGGTAACTCGGAGAGGGGATGGGCTATGGCTGCCGCATTAACTGTCACAAGTTCGCTTTTATGCAGATTCAATTTATAACCTGAGATTTGCCCAAATTCTTTCAACACGGTCAGTACAATAGGGATAGATTTGTCTGGGCTAGAAAGAAAGACCAGGAGGTCATCGGCGTACAGGGATAGTTTATGTTCCATGCCACCTCTTGAGATGCCCAACATCTGACTAGCCCTAAGAGCTACTGCTAGAGGTTCAATGGCAATGGCAAAAAGTAATGGAGAGAGTGGACAGCCCTGTCGGGTACCACGGTTGAGGGAGAAATAGTCAGAGTAGTCATTATTTGTGCGAACACAAGCAAGCGGGGATGTATACAAAAGCTTAATCCAAGATATAAGTGTATCGCCAAAGCCAAAACATTTCAGTGTGTAAAACAGGTAGGGCCACTCCACACGATCAAATGCCTTTTCAGCATCCATTGAGATGACCAGCTCCGGGTCGTCAGAGGTGGTTGGTGAATACAGAATATCAAACAGTCGTCTGACATTGTGAAAGGAATGTCTGTTCTTTATAAACCCTGTTTGGTCTGCAGAGATGATAGTTGGCAGGACACTCTCCAGCCGCCTAGCCAACATGTTAGCCAGTATTTTGACATCAGCACAAAGCAGAGAGATAGGGCAATAATTAAAAAATTCAGCAGGAAAACCGTCAGGGCCAGGGCTTTTCCCATTCTGCATAAACATTAAAGCACTCCTAAGTTCGTCTATTGTAAATTGTGCATCCAGATTAGATGCCACTTCAGAGTTGATAGAAGGGATATCTAAGGAACTAAAAAAGTGTTCGTACTGTGCTTCGTTGTCTGGGCACTCAGAGGAGTATAATGACGCATAAAAATCCCTGAACTGACCGTTGATGGATTGAGGGTTAATGGTTGGTCCAATATCTGTGTTAATTTGGGCGATGTGCAATGATGAGGAGGATTGCCTAATCTGGTGAGCAAGCAACCTACTTGGTTTATCTCCAAATTCATAATAATTATGGCGTGTTTTTAACAGGGACTGAGCTGTTTCGTTGGAGGTCAGAATGTCATATTCCGCCTTTTTTGTGAGTAAGTCTTTGAAAAGATCAGCATCAGGTGTGTCTACACACTTTGACTGCAGCTCTGCTATATCCTTGGAGAGAGTGGCCTTGTTTTCCATAGCAATCTTTCTCTGATAAGCAGAGTAAGATATTATTTCTCCTCTTAAGTAAGCTTTACATGCCTCCCATATGGCTGCTGCAGATATATCTGGATTGACATTGGTAGATATGAAAAGATCAATATGACTGTTAATTGTGTTAATAAAGTTGGTGTCAGAAAGTAGCAATGAATTAAAGCGCCAGGGAGAGCGGGAAAGCGATCTGCCTGGGAAGGAGACATCCATGACGACGGTTGCATGATCTGAAATTACAATAGGACTGTAGGAACACGACATGACAGAGGAGAGGAGTTTACTATCAATGAGAAAGAAATCTATTCGTGAGAACGTTCCATGAACAGGAGAGAAGAATGAGAACTGCTTGGTGCTAGGATTAAAAAAGCGCCAGGCGTCTGAGACGGCATATTGTTCCATGAACAGCTGGATTACTTTAGATGATTTAGATGAAGCATAAGGCCTGTTGGATGAGCGATCAAGTGAGGAATCAAGACAGCAGTTGAAGTCACCACCAAGGATAAGCTGATGAGAGTTTAGGTCAGGGAGAGAGAAAAAAAAGTTCTTAAAAAAATTCTCATTATCCCAATTTGGGCCATACACATTTGCCAACACCAGGTTATTAGCCCCAATTCTACCTGTAACAATTATAAAGCGTCCATTAGGGTCTGAAATGACAGTGGACATTGAGAAGGGGATTGATTTATGAATTAGAATTGCAGCCCCGCGTGCCTTGCTTGAAAATGAGGAGTGGTAAAGTTGGCCTACCCAACCTCTCTTAAGTTTAACGTGATCTAACGGCTTAAGGTGGGTCTCTTGTAAAAAGGCTATTTTAGTGTTAAGGAATATAAGATGGTTGATCACTTTGTTACGCTTAACAGGAGAGTTAAGACCTCTAACATTCCAACTAGTGAATCGAACTGCACCGCATGGTGCAGACAATGAGACTGTACTAGCCATATGCAGGGATTGACGGTATGGTTGGAGATGCATCCTCCATAAATGCCCCCGCCCATCCCCACCTAAGACTCAGAGCCAGAACCAGAGAGAGAGCCATATGGATTGTAGCAGTAGCACATAGATAATAGTAGAAAAATACAGTAACAGAACGCACAATAAAACAACTAAAAAAACAGTGAAAAAAACACCCCACAAGCAACCCACACTCCCACCCCAAACCCCACGCTGCTGCAAGAAGCAACAGCGTGAAACTCACTGATCCACTGATCAGCATCATTTGCTACTTCCTAAAATCCATCACGCTGATCCCACGACTTAATAAACTTAATAAACTTCAAGAAAAGCATTGTATCTTAACCTCAAAAGCCACATAAAAAACGAGTATAATAGGCATTCCCATGAATTGTTTTGAACACATGTCTGCCTGTGAAAACGTGTCAGTCTGTTGGAAATACGATGAAACAGTGTAACACAAACACTAAACATGTCAGCCTATTAGAAATACGAAACTCTTTGATGAGAGAGTCGAACATGAATATCAAACGTTTATACTCTTAACAATAGGCTACTGTAGACAGCCCGTAGCTGTGGAGATAACATTTGGGAAGGTGTACGCCAACCGCAAACTGCAATCAACGCTAGCGCACAGCCGGCATTTATGATGGGAAAACGCTAAAATGGAAAGAGCGCGCCTCGCCATCAGGCACGTAATATTAACATTAACGATAGCGTTAATTGTACATAAGTCACTGGCTTACTTGTTCAAGTTCTGTAGAAACTTGTCAGCCTCCAAAACAGACCGGATCCATGTCTTCTCGCCGTTGGTGAGGGTAATACGGAGCCTGGCTGGATACAGGAGAGCTGGTCTGTACCCGCGCTTGTAGAGTTCCGCCATGGAGCTTTTGTACTCTGCTCTTTCCTTCAACACATCGCTGCTGTAATCCTCGTAGAGTCGGATCTTGTGCTCCTTGTAGAACAGCTCACCACGTCTACGAGCCTCACGGATGAGCAGGTCCTTCACTTGGAAGCGGTGTAGGCGTACGATGACAGGTCGTGGCTTATCTCCTGCAGCAGGCTTGGGTGCGAGGCTCCGGTGGGCACGATCGAGCTCAGGTGGTGAAGAAAGGACCTCCTTGCCAAAGACATCCACAAGTAGTTGGGAAAAAAACGCGGTTGGTCGTGGACCTTCAAGCAATTCAGGTAGGCCGATAATCCTGATGTTTTGGCGCCTGCTGCGCCCCTCCAGGTCAGCTAGCTTAGTTTTCAGCAACACGTTATCTTGTTGGAGGGTAGAGCATGCATTCTCTAAATGTTGGAGACGACGGTCCACCTCATTAGAATTGTCTTCCAGAGAGCCGATCCTTTCCCCATGGCCCGCTACAGTCGAGTTCAAGCCGTCCAGTGTCGTTGTCAGCGTCTCAAAAGATGACTTAAAGTCGGCAGATATTGCATTCCTGTGCTCAGCTAACAGGGAGCTAAGTTCTGCTAGCGTAACACTAGCAGACGAGGAAGACGGGTCTTTATCCTGCTTGCTTTTCGTTTTAGACATTGTCGAGGCCAAAAAGGTGGTCAGCACAGTTACACTAAACTTTTGAAAACAAAAATACTTAAAAATGAGAAGTTTAAAAGGTAAATCTGAAAGTTAAGTCGTGGGAGCGAGCCACCTGCACGTCTACTCCGCACACCTCATACCGGAAGTGTGAACGAATCTTTAAAGTGAACTGAATCAAAAGATTTGTGTCCCCGAAGGGAATCTAAATGCCTATCACTACTAACGATACTGTGCTTGTACTCGCTGCCACACAATCTCTGTACATTAGAACTGCAAAACACTCACCCCCGTAACGCTACTCCCAACCAATCAGCTGCACACAATGACAACAGCAGCTGCGCGAAATCCATCCCCACAACGGACATCCAGTTCTGACACGTTTCCCAGGTCCAAAGCGACGAGCCCCCATATGTTACAACCCGGCTCCTGGGCTGCAACATAAAGCGGGGAGGCGAGACGAGGGGTATGATATAATGTTCATTTATTCAAAACAAACAAACAAACAAAAGGATCCAGCAACAGGTCCCTGACGCTGGCACAGGAAAAGTGCCCAGAGGAGATCGCGCGACGTAACGGCTGGGCTCCTCCTATATCCTTTTTCTTTCCAGGTGCAGCTCATCAGGCAGGTATCTTCCAAGCCCCCAGGAAGTGCGCCGGACTCACATGAAAATATTCGTGCTGGCCAAACGGCGGTACTACACTTCCGTTTGGTTGCCAGGCCCGGAAACACTTTTTCCCATTGACTTACATGGGGAAAGAATGGTCTGTAAATCGTTGGATAATATTTTTAAACTAAATAAACTACCCAGTATGAACACTTGTATAGCCCTTATTAAAAACATTCGTTCCTCAAGTTGTAATAATGTGCTAATAACGTTATTCTGAGAGTTATTTCCCTCTGCATTATGAACGCGCATCTAACCCACGGGACCGCGCCACCCGGCACGTTCATGTTACGTGTCCCGACCAATCAGAGCACACTGTGCTCACAGGGAGGGTGGGGGCTGGAGCTATTGGAGCTACAACGAGCCGTTAAAGGCAGAGAGTGAAATTCAGTGAATACACGTAGTTTACAGAGATGCTGTTTGAGAAACCAATGTGAGTTGCGTTTATCTTTACCCATGGATGCACAATAAGAACGGACCCATATCGTCTTACTGCCACCCCACGGGGGTGTAATAATGGATATATTGCACATGTTTGCTGTAATTCATTATCATACTACATGGGCTGTATGATTAAATCTTGTACCGTAAATGTTGTATTAAATAAAGTTAATATTACTTATTATTATAAGTATATATAGGCCTATATATATATATATATATATATATATACAGTGCAATCATTCTTTCATGCTAAATGAAGCTCTGTTGCTTGGATATCACTAGATCCTGTTACAGCGTAATATAAGTACATAACATTGATGTGTACATTAGCATAATTACTAGCTAGCCGCTAGCTGCTAACTGCTGCCTCGTTAATATCAAATCCATCCATGCTGTCATGAACGTGCGGTGCTGTTACGTGTACGCAAATTGACGTGCTTGATGTGAACGAGCATTTTGGTTAAAGTTGCGCATGCGCTATGAGCGCACATACGGGTACTTCTCAGGCATGCCGGGTAATCTGTGACGTTTCACTCTCTCAAAAGTTGGGCCATTTTATCATCATGCGCTAATGAGCAACTCTCATAGGAATGAATGAGGCCCCGCCTCCCACGCTGTATCCAGTTCTTATTATACATCCATGGTATCCTCCCACAGGTGCGACTCATCAGCCATGAACCTGTGAACACCCACAAAGTACACCCACAACCAGACAGCACCCCACGTGGTGTGGAGGGGTCGTCACAATATAGAAACCACTGCTTTCTGCTCACTGGTGCCTATGAATGAGTGTTAAGCACATCAGGCTGGCAGTTCTATGGGCATTGCACTATGGTAGCTGTTATTTCCACATTGTTAATCATGGGCAATGCATCCTTAAATTGTTTAACTGTGAGGTGTTATACAATTGTACTGTACTCTGGAGAGTTTTTTAATGTAAACAAGGTAAACAAAGAAACAGCATGATGGGATGCGCAGTACTAGTAGAGAGAACCAAATATGTAAAGCAATTTTTTGTTAATTTATGATTTGCTGCATATAACGAATAATTTAAAAATCCTCTGTCGTACCAAATCAGGGTTGCCAACTTTGGGTACCTGGCTGGAATGAGATTTTGATATCATGGGTTTAATTACACATATACGCACTAAATGACTGCCATCGTGTCAGCAGCGGGACCTTAGCATATATATATATAGGATTTATACAATATATACAAATACACAATTCATTTAATTTAATTTCAAACCTTTATTTAATCAGATTGGTCCCATTGAGATCATAGATCTCTTTTTCAAGAGAGACCTGCAGCATATAGGTTCAACATGAAACATAAAACAATAAAGGACATCATACATTATATTTACAGGATACATTTACATAGTTATAGACATTTACAAGTGCCCATAGTTTCAACGAGCATTTCATTTAGCCTAGCTTTAAAAACATGCAGAGGAATGAGATTGCTCAGTTTCAATTCTTGCTGAAGATTGTTCCAAGCAAGTGGAGCTGCGCACATAAAAGCTGTCTTACCTAAGACAGTCCTTGCTCTTGGCACGTCTAACAATACTACATCATGCGATCTCAGACAATAACTGCTAGCAAGCCGATATAATACGGGAGTTTACCCAACAAAGCTTTATAAATAAACGTGTACCAATGACTGAGCCTTTTTACAGTAAGTGATGGCAGACCTGCCTTGGCATACAGCGTACAGTGATGTGTAAGTGCTTTACAGTTAGTGACAAATCTCAGTGCGCTGTGATAGGCGGCATCTAACTTGTTCAGGCAATAGGCAGGTGCATTCATATAGACCAGATCACCATAGTCCAGCACAGGTAAAAAGGTCACAGTGACTAGCCTTTTCCTGGCCTCAAGCGAGAAACAGGACTTGTTTCTGAAAAAGAAACCTTGTCTAACCCTCAGCTTTTTAAGCAGGTTATTGACCTGAAGTTTAAAAGAGAGACAATCATCAAGCCAGATACCTAGGTATTTGTAACTGGTAACCACTTCAAGTACTTGTCCTTGCATAGTAACAATATCCAAAACAGGCTCTGGTGTCCTTTTAGCTTTTGAAAAGAGCATTACCTTGGTTTTATCAACATTTAAAAGAAGCTTAAGCTCAGCAAGCTGAGTCTGAATAATGTTAAAAACAGCCTGTAATTTAACACCAGCCTCCTTAATGGAGGGACCTGCACAGGACATCACGGTATCATCCGCATAGAAATGTAAAGTAGCTTCATTCACATTTTCACCTAAACTGTTGATATATATGGAGAATAAAAGTGGACCTAAAACAGAACCTTGAGGAACACCATTAGCAATGTTTAACCACTCAGAAGACAGCCCATCAAAGTGAACACATTGGGACCTTTCAGAGAGGTAGTTCACAAACCACCCCCTGCATGGCTGGATATGCCAATACTGAGTAGTCTCTGCTTTAAGATGCGATGATCGACGGTATCGAACACTTTGGAAAGGTCAACAACTAGAGCTGCACAACTCTGCTTATTATCTAAAATACTCGTAATGTCATTCACCACTTTCATTGTCGCAGTGATGGTGCTATGTTGCTTTCTGAAGCCTGACTGATGTTTAGACAGGATATCATTTTTACATAAAAACTCCTTTACTTGTTCACTCACTAGGCGTTCAAGCACCTTCGCCAGAACTGACAATTTAGAGATTGGCCTATAGTTATTTAAAATAGTTGCTGTTGTGTCCCGTCAATTATGTTAAGTTTTGTCATGTTAGTTTAGTGTATGTTCCACTTCCTGTTTTAGTTTGTACTCACCTTGTCTCATTCCAGGTCCCTTTACTTCCTGCTCTGGTTCCTTTTCCCGCCATCGTCAGTGTCTGCCCCGCCCCTGATTGTTTCCACCTGTGCCCACTTACCTCATGTATATATTGTCCTGTCTCCCCTTGTTAGTTGTCGGTTCGTCTTGTTCATTGCTCCAAGAAGTAAGATCTAAGCCATTGTTTAATGAAAGTCAGTGTTTTGCCTTTTACCCTCCACGAGAGCGCTTTACGTTTTGTCAGTTTGTTATTTCCTCTAAAAGAGTGATTTTGTTTTTTGCAAGTAAAGACTATTTTTTCTTCAAACCTTTTTGTCTCTGGGTCGTGCATTTGAGTCCTCCAAGCTATTGAGTCAAGGTTCCTAACAGAACGAACCGACCAATATGGACTCAGCCGACCCCAAGACGCTCCAGACTGCCCTGTCTGCACAGGGAAACATCATCTATCAGCACCAGGAGCAGCTAAAAACCATTAGCCATGGAGTGAAAGACCTTTCAGATCGCCAGGAGGATGTCCAAACCTCTGTCACGTCGCAGGTGAACCAGCTGGCAGAACAGCTCCACAGAGTCCTCACTCATCTAGAGACAACTTCTACAGCTCCGATTTCTGCTACGCCACCTGATGCTAATCCTGCTGCTAATCAGGCCGAGGTCAGTTTCTCTCCTGTCCCACTGCGGTTGGCATCGCCAGAGAAATATTCAGGTGAATCTGGCAACTGCAGAACCTTCCTAGTCCAGTGTGACCTGCACTACAAACTTAACCCAGCCGCGTTTGTGTCAGATGAGGCTAAAATAGCATTTATGGTCTCCCATTTAACTGACAGAGCTGCCGCATGGGCCACTGCGGAGTGGTCAAGAGACTCCAGTATATGTAGATCTTTCACAGCATTCAAAGACACTATGAGCAGGATTTTTGATCTTACCTCACCTGCCGCTGAGGCCACCCGTGTACTCATGCAGCTCAAACAGCACCCACGGCCAGTGTTAGATTATGCCATAGAGTTCCGTACCATAGCCATAGACAGTGGCTGGAACACCCCAGCATTAATAGACGCTTTCCGGAATGGACTCTCTGAAACCATCAAAGACCACCTGGCTCCACTAGAACTACCACAAGACCTGGAATCGCTGATTTCTATGTCTATCCGAGTTGATAACCGCCTCAGAGAAAGAGAGGGAGAACGGCGCCGAACTGCAACAAGACATCCAAGCCACCAGGGGCGCTCTCTGGATAAGCAGCCTTCATGGGATCCCTTGTTTCACTCTTCATCAGGCCCAGCAGGAACAGCGCCATCACAGGCACCGGAGGAGCCAATGCAGCTCGGGAGAACAAGGATTTCTCCAGAGGAAAGACGCCGCCGCCTGCAGGAGGGATGCTGCTTTTACTGTGGCCAATCGGGTCACCAGCATGCAGCATGCCCGGGAAAAGGGCATGCTCACCAACCCTGAGGAGGGCGTTGGTGAGCAAGATTTCCTCTAACTATCCTCCTCGCACACTCACCCAGGTTAAAGTCACAGCTAACAGGCGCTAATTGACTCTGGGGCTGATGAAAGCCTCATAGACTGGGGTTTAGCTAAACGCCTTAATATTAAGACTGTCCCTCTCAAGCATCCTGTCAATGCCAGCGCCCTAGATGGCAGACTAATGTGTAAAGTAACTGATTGTACGGAACCCATTCAAGTAACAATTGATAATAATCATGTAGAAATAATGCAGTTTCATCTATTCAATTCAGCACAACATCCACTGATTTTGGGGTTTCCTTGGCTAAAGACACATAACCCACAGATTGATTGGGGTTCAGGACAAATTAAGGGATGGGGAGGAAATTGTGAACAGTCCTGTAGAGTCCCACAAACTGTTGCAGTTTCGGTTAGAAGCTCAGATTTTCCTGACCTTTCCAAGGTCCCCTCATGCTACTATGACCTTAAGGAGGTTTTTAATAAAACCAAAGCTCTGTCACTGCCTCCTCATCGTCCTTTTGACTGTGCCATCGACCTGCTGCCTGGCGCACCCATCCCTAGGGGGCGCTTATTTTCCATCTCGGGACCGGAGCGTGCGGCCATGGACGATTACATCTCCTCCTCGTTGAAAACGGGGATAATCCGTCCCTCTTCGTCACCTGCTGGTGCAGGATTCTTCTTTGTGGGTAAGAAGGATGGGTCGCTCAGGCCATGCATTGACTACAGCCCATTGAACAAAATAACTGTTAAGAACCGCCACCCACTCCCGCTGATGTCTTCAGCATTTGAACTGCTTCAAACAGCTAAAGTTTTTACCAAACTCGATCTTAGGAATGCTTACCACCTCGTCAGGATTAGAGAGGGAGACGAGTGGAAAACGGGGTTCAACACCCCAAGCGGACATTATGAATATCGGGTCATACCTTTTGGACTATGTAATGCTCCTGCTGTATTTCAGGCCATGGTAAATGACATTTTGAGAGAGTATTTGAATGTTTCTGTTTTCGTGTATCTGGATGATATTTTGATTTTCTCCCCAGATAGTCAGTCTCATGTCATGCATGTCCGCCAAGTTCTCCAGAAGCTTCTTGAGAATCAGTTGTATGTGAAAGCTGAAAAGTGCGACTTCCATGCAACCACTGTCTCCTTTCTGGGCTATATTGTCACCGCCAATCAGGTGCAGATGGATCCATCCAAGGTCAGTGCGGTAGCCAACTGGCCCACTCTGGATAGCAGCAAAAAGGTTCAGCAATTCCTGGGGTTTGCCAACTTTTATCGGAAGTTTATACGCAACTTCAGTTCTGTAGCCGCACCTTTGCATGCTCTCACCCCCTCTAAAGTCTCCTTTCAGTGGACCTCCCAGGCCGAGTCCGCCTTTCAATGCCTCAAGAAGAGATTCACCACGGCACCTGTACTCACTGTTCCGGATCCCCAGAGACAGTTTGTGGTTGAGGCTGACGCATCCAACGAGGGCATCGGGGCTGTGTTGTCCCAGAGATCCTCCGAGGATAACAGGATGCACCCCTGTGCCTATCTATCGCGTAAGTTGACCTCAGCTGAAAAAAATTATGATGTGGGGAACAAGGAGTTACTAGCTGTCAAAGCAGCTTTGGAGGAGTGGAGACACTGGCTAGAAGGGGCGGAGCAACCATTTCTTGTTTGGACTGACCACAAGAATTTAGAATATGTTAGGAAAGCCAAGCGACTAAATTCACGTCAGGCCCGGTGGACGCTGTTCTTCAGCAGATTTAACTTCATATTGTCTTTTCGGCCCGGTACACAAAATCGTAAGCCAGACACACTGTCTCGTCTCTTTGAGCCTGAACATAATGCCAAGGAACCAGTATCAATCCTTCCACTGAACTGTGTGGTTGGGTCGGTAACATGGCAGATAGAAACAGATGTGAAGCAGGCGAATGTTGTGAGCCCGGCACCCAGCGAGTGTCCAGGCAACCGCTTGTTTGTCCCTGTGTCTTTACGCTCTCAGGTAATCCACTGGGCTCACACGTCCAAGTTCACATGCCATCCGGGTGTCCGACGAACTATGTTTGCCATAAAGCAGCGGTTCTGGTGGCCGGCCATGAAAAAAGAGGTCTCCGAGTACGTGGCGGCCTGTCCAGTGTGTGCCCGGAATAAGACCTCGTCCCGGGCCCAGATGGGTCTTCTCCAGCCCCTCCCAGTGCCTCAGCGACCATGGTCGCACATCTCCATGGACTTTGTGACTGGACTACCGCCCTCCAAAGGTAACACTACCGTCCTGACGGTGGTAGACCGTTTCTCAAAGATGGCACATTTCATTCCTCTGCTCAAACTTCCCTCTGCCAAGAAGACGGCAGAGGTCATGTTAACTCACGTGTTCAGAATCCATGGTTTCCCCAGTGACATAGTTTCCGACAGAGGACCACAGTTCATTTCCAACTTCTGGAAGGAGTTTTATCAGCTTATCTTCCGGTTACCACCCGCAGTCCAACGGTCAGACAGAGCGCCTGAACCAAGACCTCGAAACATGCCTCAGGTGCCTCGTGTTCCAGAAGCAGACCACTTGGAGCGACCACCTTACCTGGATAGAGTATGCCCACAACACTCTCCCCTCGGCTGCCATGGGTCTTTCCCCTTTCCAGTGTGCTAATGGGTACCAGCCTCCTCTCTTCCCTGCTAATGAGGAAGAAGTCAAGGTTCCATCCGCGCATGCCATGGTCCGACGCTGTCGGCGGGTTTGGGCCGGTGCTCGGCAGGCGCTTCTCCGGACCTCGACTCGGATGAAGTCAGCGGAGGATTGTCACCGGCGTGCGGCTCCCCTCTACAGGGCGGGCCAGAAAGTCTGGCTCTCCACCAAGGATCTACCCCTACACGTTCACTCCAAGAAGTTGGCACCGAGGTGTGTGGGTCCTTTCCCAATTTCAAGAGTCATTAACCTCTGTGCGCCTCAAACTCCCCAGATCTTTGAGGGTCCATCCCACGTTTCACGTGAGCAAACTCAAGCCAGTTCGAGAGAGCACTCTGGTTCCCGCCTCCAAGCCCCCTCCACCACCCCGGATCATTGAAGGTGGCCCGGTGTACACAGTTAGGAGACTTCTGGCGGTCCGCAAACGGGGCCGAGGACGACAATTATTGGTTGATTGGGAGGGTTACGGCATTGAGGAACGTTGTTGGGTCTCCTCAACATTCATTGTGGACAAGACACTCATCAGTGACTTCTATGATCGTCACCCGGAGCAGCCTGGGCCGTCAGGAGTCGGCCCTAGAAGGGGGGGTACTGTTGTGTCCCGTCAATTATGTTAAGTTTTGTCATGTTAGTTTAGTGTATGTTCCACTTCCTGTTTTAGTTTGTACTCACCTTGTCTCATTCCAGGTCCCTTTACTTCCTGCTCTGGTTCCTTTTCCCGCCATCGTCAGTGTCTGCCCCGCCCCTGATTGTTTCCACCTGTGCCCACTTACCTCATGTATATATTGTCCTGTCTCCCCTTGTTAGTTGTCGGTTCGTCTTGTTCATTGCTCCAAGAAGTAAGATCTAAGCCATTGTTTAATGAAAGTCAGTGTTTTGCCTTTTACCCTCCACGAGAGCGCTTTACGTTTTGTCAGTTTGTTATTTCCTCTAAAAGAGTGATTTTGTTTTTTGCAAGTAAAGACTATTTTTTCTTCAAACCTTTTTGTCTCTGGGTCGTGCATTTGAGTCCTCCAAGCTATTGAGTCAAGGTTCCTAACAGAACGAATCGACCAATATGGACTCAGCCGACCCCAAGACGCTCCAGACTGCCCTGTCTGCACAGGGAAACATCATCTATCAGCACCAGGAGCAGCTAAAAACCATTAGCCATGGAGTGAAAGACCTTTCAGATCGCCAGGAGGATGTCCAAACCTCTGTCACGTCGCAGGTGAACCAGCTGGCAGAACAGCTCCACAGAGTCCTCACTCATCTAGAGACAACTTCTACAGCTCCGATTTCTGCTACGCCACCTGATGCTAATCCTGCTGCTATTCAGGCCGAGGTCAGTTTCTCTCCTGTCCCACTGCGGTTGGCATCGCCAGAGAAATATTCAGGTGAATCTGGCAACTGCAGAACCTTCCTAGTCCAGTGTATTTGAGTCCTCCAAGCTATTGAGTCAAGGTTCCTAACAGTTGCCTCTCCTCCTTTTAGCAAAGGCAAGACATAAGCTGACTAACATTATTTTGGAATTGCATTTGTGCTGATGGAGAGGTTAAAAAGAGAAGTAAGAGGTGGAGCAATCAAATCTGCAGCTATCTTTAAAAAGAAAGGTTCTACGTTGTCCGGGCCAGCTGGTTTCTTAGGATCTAGCTTGGTTAAGGCTTCATGAACAACATTAACAGTAAAAGGAGTAAAACTGAAAGGGTTTTCCAGACCACATTGTTCAGAGTCACGGATTGGGGTGTTCACAGAAGCAGAGTTAGAAACAGAATTAAACAGAGAGCCACAGGACACAAAATGCTCATTAAAGCAATTTAGCATAGTGGCCTTGTCCGATATAGAGCCAGATGCTGTGGTAAGGCACGGAGGTAGCTCATTACGGATCTCACCGGTGGAGATCGATTTTATGGCTTTCCAAAAGGTCCTAGGATTATCTAGGTTTTCTGTGGTAACTGACAGATAATACTTAAACTTCGCACTTCTGACATGTGAAGTGAAGCTATTTCTTAGCTGCCTAAAACGCAGCCATTCTACCTCTGAGCCTGATTTCCTAGCCTTCCTAGCTTTTAGTGGGCCGTAGACTTTCACAGCGCCGCTGCGTTGGTACCGCATCCGCCACCGCAAACACCCGCCGTTGCGAGGCTCCAGCGGGTCCGGCGCAGCGGCGCTGTGAAAGTCCACCGCCGTTGCGAGTCTCCGGCTGTAACGCAGCGTCCACACGGCGGCATGCGTTGAAGCTTGCTGGTGGGCATGTCTGAAACTCGACCAACAACCAATCACATGAATCTCCCGCCCCGGACACACAAGCACGCGGTTTGATTGGCTAGAGCTTGTACTGGCATATGATTTGATTGGCTGACGCTTCCGTCGAAGCTTCAAAAGTTGAAGATTGCTCAACTTTTGAAGCGAAGCGACGGAACCACAATGCAGTTCGGCAAAGCGTGACGTAACCCATTCAAAGTGAATGGGTTATGGCTAGAAAGGATCCGTCTTGTGTAAATATGAAGTCACGTTCTCGTTGTAACTCTCGTTGTAATCGGAGCGGCTCGGAAACACATCTACAGCAGTAACATGCAACATACACATTAATGCAGCAGCAATATTAATAGAGAAACATCAGACATAAAAGTAAAACACTGAAAGGGAACATTTTATTGCACCAGGAGCTATCTTGGGACAATGTTAACTTGCCTGTGAATAAACAATAAACCATATTGGTGATCTACAGTGTTGTCATTGTTCTTTGAACAGCAAGACCGCTAACACCCTATTTCAACAATCACACTCCCTGTAATTGACATAATTAATAGATAGTTTAGCTTCTCACCATCATTTGCTGTGGCCTACTGATGTTAACGATCGTAACTGAAAAGTCCCGTTGGGGGTCCCGCCAACGACCCTTCTGCCAGGGGGTCCTGCCAACTCTAGGTCCTGTTCTGTTGGGGGTTCCGTTAGACGCCTGCTCCGCCGGGTTTCCTGCCAACACCGTGTCCTGTCCTGTTTCGGGTCCCATCGACACCAGCCTTTGCGCCGTTGTGGGTCCCACTGACACCAGCCCAGGTTCCGTCCAGGGTCTCGTCTACGTCTGACCCGCCAGGGGTTCCACCTGCTCCTGCCCGTCCTTGAGCCCGGCCCCCTGAGTGCCGCGGTCTTCGCCCTCGAGCCCGGCCCCCTGACTTTGCCGGCCGCGGTCCTCACCCTCGGGCCCGGCCCCCTGACTCTTCCAGCCGCTGCCTTCGCCCTCATGCCCGGCCCCGAGTTCGCCCGCTGTGGCCTTCGCCCCTTTTTGAACTCTGCCTTGTCCCCGGCCTGTCCGCCCGAGACCCCCACCATGGACTCTGCCTTGCCCCCGGCCCGTCCGCCCGAGACCCCCACCATGGACTCTGCCTTCCCCCCCGTACCGTCCGCCCGAGTCCCCCTTCTCGGCTTCTGCCTTGCCTACAGCAAGTCTCAGGGTCGTCCGCCTGAGACCCCCACCGCGGACTCTGCCTTGCCCCCGGGCCGTCCACCCGAGATCCGCTTTGCTCCTGGGCTGTCAGTCCAAACACGTCCTCCAGACCCTCTCCACCCACCCTGGTGGCCCTAATTTTGTGTCCCTCCTCCGGTCCCCCTCCACCCACCCTGCTGGACGTTTTTTTTGGACGTTTTTTTTTTTTTTGTGTTTTGGGACGTCTGGGATCCGTCCCTTGAGGGGGGGGGGGGGGGGTGTAATATCACGATCTGTCTGTGTTGTGTTTTGTCTTGTCTTTTTATGTCTTTGGTTTCATGTTTTATTTTGAAAAGTCTTCACCCCCTGTCTTGCCTGTCGCTTTCTCCCCCTACCTGATTACCCGATTATGTTCACCTGGTGTCCCTGTGTTTTCTCCTCCCTCCTCACCTGTGTATTGTTTGTGTGATTAGTCTTGTGTGTATTTAATTTCTGGTTTTTCTGTCTGTCATTGTTGGTTCATTGTTTGTCTGTGACTGTGTTCACGGGGTAGTGTTCTGTGTGTCCGTGTTAACCTTGAAATAAAGGTATTTTCAGTGTAATCTGCATTTGGGTCCTGCCTGCTTCGCTCACCCCTTACAGGGTAAGACTGGTTTATAGTCTATGGCTATGATGAGCATAATGCTAAACGGGGGCAAATGTTAAAAGGGGACCCAATTATCCCAGTGGTGGCCGCCGGGGGCTAGATCCGGACGCCGGGACGCCGGCTGGAGCTAGCCCCCTGCGGCTCCGTTAGCTCCGGGCGGCGGAGTCGTTATAACTGGAGATCAAGGAATGCAGCGAAACGCTGACTTGGTTCGCCTGCAGCCCGCTGTAGTATTAGCTAAATCAATTAAGCTGAACATCGCCACAATTGTTCTGCTATGTTAAGTATCGGTACTTATTTTATTAACGTGTGAATGACAAGCATTAAGAATAACAACAAATAGCAAATTCTCTTGCAGATTGTCTCGTTTGATTATGAATGTAACATTTATATAGTGGAACTACACTGTTTTATCAAAACCAAAGTGCCACGCAGTAACTTGGTATGCATGTATTTCATGTTAGCCTAGCTTCTTAGCTTGAGCTAGCTCTGGAACTTCCAGCACGGTGGCAGCAGGTCCCGCCTCGGCTCCGCCTCTTTGCCCTTATTTGGATCAGGCTGGAGCAGGCGGGAGTTAGACTCTGACGTCACTGTCGAGACGTCAGAGTCCTATGGAGCTAATTTCCTGCCATAACATAAGACATCTGAGCTCTCCTCTCCTGCTTAAAAGGTAAGATTGCACACTGCCACATTCACACTTAGGTAGGGCACTTATAGACTCAATAACTTCTGTTAGGTAAATTAGTAGGTCTGAGTAATCTGTCGGAATAAATTATCAGCCCTCCCGACCCCAACACTCTCGACACATACACTGATCCTTTTGATTGTCCATGTCTGATTGCCTTAAAGCTTTCACGATAGGGATGGGTATTGTTAAGGTTTTAACGGTACTACTACTTTTATCGATACCGCTTATCGATCCAGTCTTTTATCGGTTCTTTTGGAGTAAAAAATAAGGCAAACAAATTGTGAACAAAACTAACATTGCTTTTTATTTAAATTAAATACATAATATTTCACATCAAAAGAAACAACAATGTTTTAACAAATCGTATTGCCCCAAGCCTATTTTTCAGGTTTCAGGCTCGAAAATGACATTCCCAGAACAAATGACCATATCTTCTAAAAGGGTTACATTAATAATCTTTTTTCTCAAAGTAATGATAAACCTGTGAGTTGGATGTAGAAAAGTCAGAATCAATATAGATGTTTTTTATTTTAAAGAAAATTCAGATTGAATATAGTAAAAAAATGTAAATTATAGTGTCCGTCCAAATATTATTTTGTACTTATAGTGAAAACTACCCTTGGATGATGGGTTAGTAGACTAAAAGCTTTAGGAATCCAAAGTACAACATATAAGTACCCTGTATCAAGATTGATGCAAAACAAGTGATATTTGACCTTTTTAGAGAGGTTTAGCAAAACAAACTCCACCTCTGGGGTCATTTGGGTGGAAATGGGCGTTTTTGCCGTTTCTCTGGAACCCATTGGTCGATTTTGATAATTGACATCTCTTTTGAACTGTTAGAGCCAATAGAATCTTACGCTCTGAAATCTGAAAACTAAGTAATAAGGGTTTTATGAGTGAGTTCTGTGCTAACGGCGTTAGCATTTTTTCGCTGAGGGCTAATTCAGAGGCTCAGCGTTAGTCTTGTGTTTTTTTTGCTAAAAATGGTTCATATCATCAGTTAGCTGAGTTTCTTCCCGTTACATGGATATGAAACATTCATTGTTTATTAAATATTAAGAAGCTCTCAGACGCTGTTTCCTGCAGGTGATGCGTTTTTCCGCCCATCGGCGGGCGGATGGGGTTCAACAGGTTAAATAATCTGATGACAGAATTGCAAACAGAATAGCTGAAACTTTAACAAAATAAATAACTCTAATCATTAACCCATGTTTGTATAATTGAGTTAACTCCGTGTGTTGCTGCTAGCATACACAATACCTGACGTGGAAAAGTTACTCGTGGATGGGGTTACAGAGCTACTAGAAAGACAGTCGAAAACGGTGCATTTCTCCGTCTGAATGTGGTGCACTTTTGCTAAATGTTTCGACAAATTGCTCGTGTTACCGCCCTTACATGCTAAACTCTTATTGCACTTTTGGTAACGAGTATTGTCCACATCGAGACGGGTAAAGTTGAACCTCACCACGGAGGGCGTTCACTCCGCCATCTCCTCCGTGTATGTGTGTTAGTGATGTGTCGGTCGCGAACGAGCCGGCTCTTTTAAGTGAACGACGGGAGCCGGCTCACGCCCGCGAACGAGCCGGTTTTTGTTTTTTTGTTGTTAAGTAATACAAGACAGACATGATGTTCTCTGCGCTACAGCTGCTCCGTGCATGCATGCAGTGATATGTAATATCCAGAGTTGGGTGTAACGCGTTACAAAGTAACCCGTTACTGTAATAATATTACTTTTGTCGGTAACATAGTAGTATAACGCGCTACTTTTATAATTCAGTAATCACACTACAGTTACTAACATTGCCCCGACACGCGTTACTTCGTTACTTACTAAAATCAGTCATAATCATCACACTGACAGACAAGAGGGGTTTCCGCCGCAGGTTTACATGTACGTAATCTGCGCGACTTGTGCGTCCACATCTCCACGTGCAGTGCTGCATAAACATGGCTGAGTCAGCGATAACTTTCGAGGGGTGGAGGTATGCCCATTATTTTGAGTTTGTCTGAAGAATAGACAGGAATGTGACGGTGAGGTGCAAACTGTGTCCAGGCCAGAAGCTGTTATCCACTGCTGTAAACACCACGTCAAACCTCAACAAACACCTGCAAAGAACACATGCTAAGGTGAAGCTAACGCACAGCTATTTGTTGTTTGTTTATATCATGGAGTCTGTTCTTCTTCTCTGTCTTCCGGTTGTTGCCTGTTTTGAATGACGAATACACACTACCGCCGCCTGCTGGTAAGGAGCGTTATTGCCACTCACGCATGCGCAGTTGGTACGTGCTCGGCTGATGTCTTGGCGGTGTGTTCCAGTGCGACACATGGCAAGACGCAGGAGAACACGCCGACGCAACAGCGTGAGCAGAGATATACTTCGCAAAATACAGATAGCAGGAGACAGAGGACAGCCATGGTCAGATAGGAAAACATTCAGGATCTGGCTCAGTCTTATGCGACAATGGAAACTGAACTAAAGAGAACCTTTGAAACTTTAGCAGTCTGCGTGATCTGCCTGTAGGGAGGGGCGGGCCGGCCCTGCAAGTAAAGTAACGAGTAAAGTAACGAGTAAAGTAACACATTACTTTATGTAGAGAGTAACGAAGTAGTGTAATATATTACTTTTTTTTAAAGTAATATGTAATATGTAATATATTACATTTTTTTAGTAATGACCCCATCTCTGGTAATATCCAAGGATTAGAGACTGTCCACTCCAAGTAGGGAATGAGTCCTTACCCCAAGTGAAGGAGTTCAAGTATCTCGGGGTCTTGTTCTCGAGTGAGGGAACAATGGAGCGTGAGATGGGCCGGAGAATCGGAGCAGCGGGAGCGGTACTGCAGTCGCTTTACCGCACCGTTGTGACGAAAAGGGAGCTGAGCCAGAAGGCAAAGCTCTCTGTCTACCGGGCCATTTTCGTTCCTACCCTCACCTATGGTCATGAAGGATGGGTCATGACCGAAAGAACGAGATCGCGGATACAAGCGGCCGAGATGGGTTTTCTCCGCAGGGTGGCTGGTGTCTCCCTTAGGGATAAGGTGAGAAGTTCGGTCATCAGGGAGGGACTCGGAGTTGAGCCGCTCCTCCTTCGCGTCGAAAGGAGCCAGTTGAGGTGGTTCGGGCACCTAGTTAGGATGCCACCTGGGCGCCTCCCTAGGGAGGTGTTCCAGGCACGTCCAGCTGGGAAGAGACCAAGGGGTAGACCTAGGACCAGGTGGAGGGATTATATCTCTTCGCTGGCCTGGGAGCGCCTTGGGATCCCCCAGTCAGAGCTGGTTGATGTCGCCAGGGAAAAGGAAGTTTGGGGCTCTCTGCTGGAACTGCTACCCCCGCGACCCGACCACGGATAAGCGGAAGAAGATGGATGGATGGATAGAGACTGTTGGATGCTGCTGTTTTGAGCATTGCAATACATTTATTTGTATTATGTTTTTTTATGATTAGAGACGGTTGGATGCTGCTGTAATTGCAATTATATAATAATATAATATTTATTTTCACTGTTATTTATTTATGATTATCCTTAGGCTCAGCAAAGATTTGATGTCAGCTGTTGCTGTCTTTTTTTCTATAGTTAATACTGAAATAGAGCCCTGCTGTTTTGTCAAGGCCTTTTCTTTAAATATAATTGTAAAATGTCGATACAGTAGCCCCTTTTTTGAAATGTCTATGCTTAAGTTTGTATAGGTGTTGCTATCTGCTTTGTGTAGCGTGGTTCTACAAGCAAGTCAGTGCATTCATTGGGTGGTATCAGAGAGTTACAAGGGTCTGTAAATGCATTGAAAACATTTGGCCACAGCAAATCATTTATATTAAACATGTCATTTTTACTTTTGAATACTTCAGTACACAAGATGTATTGAATAATTTAAGTGATATATGTGTACACATATAAATCATTAGTCAAAACAGGGCTACATTTGATTTAATTATAAAAGGTATAATATGTGGTAAAATTAAGAGCCGTTTGGGAGCCGAAAGAGCCGGCTCTGCTTGGTGAGCCGAGCCAAATGATCCGGCTCACCAAGAAGAGCCGGAATTCCCATCACTATTGTGTGTGTAAACTGCCCCGCCCCCTCGCAAGCAGGCGGGGGAGAGAGATCTCTCGTCTGGATTGGAAAGATCGAAAATACAAAAAATAATCGTCTTTTTGCATATTAGAAACGGAGTTGGCGACACTAAAACTGCAATATAATGTTTGTGTAGCAATAATACATATTTTTTATATAACTGTACCACAGTCTTTAATAATTCAGCCCCGGGGCCCGTTTAATACCGGGGCTCGTTACCCATCCCTATTTCGCGACTGCACATTTTTTTTGTTGCGAGAGTGATATCATATTGACAACATTGTGTATTTGAGTTTGCTTGACTGGTCGATTTTTTTTCTTGTTTACTGTAAGTATTATCCCATATTTTATCCTAAATCTGGATTATTATTTTTTTCATTACAGTATCAGCAGAAAAAAAACAGGCATTGCAAATAATTAGAAATTAAAATAGTAGAAACTTAACAATTATATAGGTGGCATGTGTTTAATTGTATAAATAATGTGTTACTGTGGAGTCTATTTTTATATAACATTAGAAATAGAGATGTCCCGATCCGAACACGTGATCGGGGATCAGAGCCGATCACGTGATTTTCAAAAGATCGGAATCAGGAGAAATAAATCAGGGATCGGGATTTATTTTTTATTTATTTTTATAAAATATTTTTATAATTTTATTTAATGTTACAAAACAAAAATGACCATGTTCACGTCTTAAAGTCATCCTGAGGCCTTAGTTTTGGTTTAAAATGACACAACATCATGTATGTGTTGCTTCTTTTGGGCTTGTTTTCATAGACCTGGTTGCTTATTTCTCTCAAATCTGGCAACAGAGGGCGCAGTGTCTTATAGTAGCAGTAAGTTAACAAGAGGCTACGTTCAGCTGGTGACTCGGGAGTCGGGACAGAGAAAATGTCAGGAGTTTGGAAGTATTATAAAATTGAAAGCGAAGGCAGTGTAACAGCCAGATGCAATGTTTGCAAGGCGGAGGTTCCGCGTGGTGGAAATAACAGAGCTACGTTCAACACGACCAATCTAATACGCCACCTGAGAAACAAACACCAACAACAACACGACGAGTACACAGCGGCCACTCAGGTAACGGCACTGAAACAACCGACACTTTCAGAGACTTTTAAAAGGAAAGAGAAACTGCCCCAGAACAGTGAAAAGGCCAAAAACATAACAGCCAAGATAGCTGAATTCATCGCGTTGGATGACCAGCCGTTATGTTACCTTTTTTTTCTCATAATGCATTGCATAAAGATCGGATCGGGAAAAATCGGTATCGGCAGATTGTCAAAATCAAATGATCGGATCGGGAGCAAAAAAAGGTGATCGGGACATCCCTAATTAGAAATACTGATTCTTATTATTACATTATAAGCTTATTGTACTCATTTTATGTTGATATGACTTTGGAATAAATAGACAAAATCACCAATCCCAAGGTTTGATGGATTGGATAGGAAACGAAGGGAATAGTCATATGAGAGTTTTTAGCTTGCAATACTAATGTAGCAATGCCAGGTGCAGACGCTGCAGAGACAATGAATTATTGAGGCTCTGGCCTTGGTCGTGTGTGGCTCCGCTTAACTAGGAATCAGTGTAAATGGAGGATTCCACTATCTGTCTGCAAAGCAGCTTTAGCGAAAACAAATTATTAGGATAGCGGATAGAGTAGGGAGGGACTTCGCCGGCCGGCCGGCTGAATGCTGATTGGAAGGTCGTGTTGCCAAGAGACTTAGTCTAAGTCTGCGCACCAACGAGAGAGAGCCAAAGTCTAAACCAAGGTTACTCTCCATCTAGTCTCAACCAATCATAAATGTACGGGCAACGCCCTGTGTAATTAAATTGTATTGTCACGCGAGGTTCGGGGCTCTTTCCGGAAATTGACTGACAGATTATAGCTCTGCTGCCTGTGATTTCTGTGACCGGACGGAGTCCTTGGCCAAGTGAATATATATATGTTGCTCTCTTATAATAAATAGTTAAACTTAGAAGTTGTTTGTCTTTCCTGGAATTTTTAATACAACATTACATTTTCGTGTGAAAATAAGGGATACAAAATCCCATCAGCAAAAACACGTGGGTTTGCTATCCTGGCTCCAAAATGGTGGAATGAGCTCCCCATTGACATCAGGACAGTAGATAGCTTACACACCTTCCGGCGCAGACTGAAAACTCATCTCTTTCGACGCCACTTCGAGCAATAGAACTATTAACAAAGCACTTATATACTAATAAAGGGCTGGCTTATCTAAAGCCAGTTGAGTAGCACTTGAAATGTTTTTGCTCTATGAAGCCTGATGTACTTATATGATTCTGTTTTCTTCAAGTTTCTATTTTGTTGGTCGAACGCACTTATTGTAAGTCGCTTTGGATAAAAGCGTCAGCTAAATGCAATGTAATTGTAATTGTAAAATATGTGATTAAATGCTATTCAGCAAACACAACGGCGGAGCTGCAAACGTTATTGAAGTAACAACTTCTACTGTTAGTCCAGGAAACATACTGTGTGAACCAAGGCCTAAACAGAGACCAAAGGTTACCCAGTTAGCTGTTTATGTGTTTTTGTGAAGGAAGCGCCACCTCATGGTAAAACCCTGCAATCTAACAAATGGGCGGGTCTACAGTGTAATCTAGCAACGCCCTCTCAGGAAACAAGGGGAGGGGTGTAGATCACCAGCCAATGGGATTTGTTGGGTTTCCGGCTGGAATTCGGCAGGTCGAGGGGCAAACGGATGGCTACATCTGTAAATGTGTGTTTGTGCTATGCATTATTACAGTGAAGCAATGAAGTCTTAACAATGCTGTCACAGAGAGCAGCTGTGATGAAGCACGGTGTGATGTGCGCTACACCGGCATATGCTCGTACGGTAGTGTCCTTGCTGCCCTTCATACCCTTCCCGACACCTACATCAAGTAAGTGCACAACATACAGTATGTCATGCATTAGGAGTGCTGTGTGGTAGTGATGCTTCTCAATGATGTCCAGGGGTCTACAGTCAGTGTAATACATGTAACGTGTTAAGGTTTCTAGATTAATAGCAAGCATTAATGGGTTAACGTTGACTGTCCTAATAATACTATAAATGATGTGTCTTGCTTATTGATCGCATTAGCTCCATGCAAAAACAAACGTAAAAAAGAATCACATCAAACCCTTTTTAGAAGGGTAAAATAAAACATAAAAGTAAATGTGTTAAGAGACGTGAACTCTGACCAGGCTGGACATGTTGGCGAAGTCGCGGTGCCTCAGCGTTGTGATGAAGTTGTCCATCAGCCTGAGCTCCGCAGTCTGCCGGTCAATGTTGGGTGGTACAAATAGGAGGCCCGTCTTGGCACACAGCACCGTGTAGGACGGCATCAGGTTCTGGCAGGTGCAGCGTTTCGGACACAGCATGGAAGACAAGGAGGAGTTGACGGAGGACAGGAGGACAAGGAGGAGGGGGAAGAGGAAAGGGCTCCGATGCGAGGAGACGGTATCCATGTCTTCTTTGCTGCTGCAACAAAGAAAGAAAAGCGCTGTGAGTATATCCAGTTCAACAGTGTAGTACTTCGCCCAAATCAATAATACTTTATTTTAAGGTCCCATGTTTTGACCATTTCTACTGATCATAATTCTATTGTTGAGGTCTACTAGAATAGATTTACTTTGTTCAATGTTCCAAAATCACTCTCTGTCCTACACACCTTGTTGGAGCTCCTGCCCCCCCCCCCTCCCTATAGAGTGGTGCAGTGACGCGTCCTAAAACCCGGAAGTAAGCTGTGCATGGGTTCCCTTGACAGAAAAGCAATGGGATTTCTCCATAAGATTTTAGAAAATAGCTCGAAATAAGGTCTGTGGAAAACAAACCTGTTAGATAAAATCCACATGTCTACCCTACTTTTATAATTTTATAATCATAAATCTATCGATTAGATTTTAGAGCTTACTTCCGGGTTTAGTGGAGCCTGGCAGCGGCGAAACCGCACCTATGCGCCACTAATTACGGTGCATAGGTGCGCCACATTTTCGGCTCCCTCCGCAAGATGAGGCCCCACGCAGCATGCGTGATCGGCCTGTAGGAGGGACGGCCCTGGTTAGGCTATATATGCGCACGGACCCCCGCAGGACAGGCTCTCGCTGCCTGCTCGTAGGCGTGTGCAATGCCTCCGCAAAGCCAGCCTGCCAGGCGTTTTTTGGACAGAGCTTTTCCAGTCACCCCGCCCCCGAAGCACACAAACCACTGTTCAGTGCGTCTCAGGGTAGATGTGCGCTCTACATAACATGCTAAAGCGCGCACCGGGCAGAGGAGGTGTAATTGAGCTTCCCTGGCCCCACCATGGGGTGGAAGACTAAATCCCCCCAACTGAATAGCCCTCGACCTGAACGCAGTCCTTAGGCTCTTGGGCACAAAGGAGGGGTTCGGTCTGAGTGTCGCCCCGCTCCGGTCACCCCGAATCAGTAAACAGCTCGGGTGCACCGACACAGCGGTTAACTCGGACACTCTTTTGGCTGACGTTAAGGCAAGTAGCAGTGCTCTCAGGGAGGAGAGCTCTAGAGGCTCAAATGGCTCTGTGACCAGAGCCTCGTGCACCAGCGGCAGGTCCCACTGTGGGGTGGAGGCGCGCACTACTGGGCGCAGCCTCCTGACCCCCTGTAAAAACCGCAACATTAGTGGTTGAGAAAAGGCTGACCTGCCGTTGAATCCCTCATGACAGGACGAGATGGCTGCTGCATACACTTTACAGTAGAATGAGCAAGTCCTCTGTCCACCAATATCTGTAAAAAGGACAAATTAGAGCCCAACTCACAATATAGGGGCTCTATTTTCCGCTCCTCACACCATCACTGGAATCCTAGCCACTTCGGCCTGTAACAGGCTGTGGTGGATCCTGCTCTAGCTGCCTGGATAGACTGAATAACGCTGTCAGACAATCCACCCTGTCTCAGCCTGTCCCTCTCAGGAGCCAAGCCTGGAGAGGACGGCCCAGAGTGGGTAATGCCCCGATTGCACCTGCCTCTTGAGACATCGCCCCCAGAACTGGGGAATCGCCCAGGGCTGGCCCACCTTCATCTGTGTCATCTCTGAGTACCACGGAGCCCCGACGCGATCCAGCGCTACCAGAATGACTGCCAGACGTTCTCGCCTCACTCTCCCCAGGAGAGGGAGAATGAGACGCAGCGGTGGAAAGGCGTATAGCAGCTTCCTTGGCCATGGCTCGTGTGCAAATGCGTCCACCCCTAAAGGCCATGGAGAACCACAGGGCACAGTGGCTGTTGGTGAACAGATCCGCTTCTGCTCTCCCAAACTGGGCCCAGATCTGCTTCACCACCTCTTGGTGTAGCGTCCGTTCACCTGGCAGGGGGCCGCCCCTCAACATGAGGTTGGCCCCCCTGTTCTCCAGTCTCTCAGGGCTCTCAGAGATAAAACCACCTCTGAAGCCCACAACCAAAGTCTGCATGACAGTTAAAGCTGTCACTGTCGCCCCCTGTGGCAGCCTGTGAACCCCCCGGAGAAGGGACGCACTTCTGCTCCATGAATGGGTGGCGCGTAGCGCGCCTGCATCGAACACCACTCCCAACTACAACGCCTGTTGGTGAGGTATGGGGGTGCTCTTTTTTCAATTGATCGCAAAGCCTAATTTGGTTAGGTGTGTGATCAATTGTGCAAAGCATTGCCTGTTCCCGGGACCCGGCCATGACAATGAGGTCGTCTAGGTAAAAAAAAAATCTCATGCCGTGGGCGCGCAGCGGTTGAAGCGCAGTGGCCACACATTTACTGAACGTGCGTGGGGATAGGGAGTAGCCGAACGGTAATCTGTTGTACTCGTAGGCTATCCCCTGGAAGGCAAAACGCAGACACTTTCTGTGCTCCGGAGCAATTTCCACATGAAAGTACGCGTCTTTCAGGTCGATGGTGGTCAACCAATCGCTCAGTTTGCACTAACCCCATTAACTGTTTTATAGTTAACATGCAGAATGTTCTGCAGGCAATGTAGCGATTCGGGCTGCTGAGATCTAGAATAGATCTGAATTCCCCTGTTTTCCTGAGAACCAGGAAGTACATGGAATAAAGACCATTTTCTCTGTGCTGAGGGTGCACAACAGACACAGCCTGTTTCTGCACCAGAGCCTGAATCTCTGCTGAGAGGAAACCAATCTCCACCTAGGAAGACAGATTTCCTCTTGCATGCCCATAAAAGGAGGTGGGACGCTGCAAAACTGGAGTGAATAGCCCCGTTTCAGCATCCTGTCCATCCACTTTGTTAGTACACAGCTGAGTTTCCATTCCCCATAACATTGTGTTAATGGACAAGCCCTCAGCTGTGGGGCCGCAGCTATGAAGCTCTCTGGAGTATCCGCCGCAAAACTCCCCGTGAAGGGAAGATTTGCCCATGGAGGGTCGACTATTTACTGAGGTAAACACCGCCGCGCGCTCCACCATAATGCTGTTTTTACCACTACGGTAAACAGCATTTAATCGGAGTCTTTATAGGCATAGTGTGTTCTACTGAGGTCCCTGAACGCACCGCCACGCGCTCTTGTGTGAGTGTGGGCTCCGCCATAATGCAGCCTTTACCACTATGGAAAACTGCATTAATTGGAGTCTTTAATCTAGGCGTAGTGTGTTCTCTGACAGCAATACGCCGGCCATAATGTCCCTGTACCCGCATAGCGCTCTCCTTTAGATAGCACACCCTGCGGTTCATCCCTCTCATCTGCGCATGCCCACTAGCCACCTCCTTGACAGGAGCTACAGCTGGGGCAGCGAATGGGGAATGTGTATGGTTAACATTGTGTGTAAGTGTAGCATTTGTGGAAACAAAAGACACTCAGATTTGGATACAGATCAACCTCATTCTTATTAGAAAACGTAGTGATCTGTGCATTATACAGGGAGGAGGCGGGATTCGCCCTCTCGTCCAGGGCGGAGAGATTTTCTCCCCCCGCCAGGCCAGTCAGATCCGTGAAGCCTGGCATCCCGTCCCCGTAAGTGCCGGCACGCCGGTTCCACGGGGTGGGCCGAAAAGGTTGAGGGCGCCTCGGGCACGAAATCTCCGTGCCGGCACCTCTCCCTTCGTCTCACCGTCGCGCTGTCTGCAGAAAAGCCTGTGGAGGAGCGCGCGCTGCGGTGACTCTTCTCTCTACTGAGGTCTTTGAACGCACCGCGGCCCGCCCTCAGGGGAGGGGGGCCGCGCGCGCCGTCACAATGCCGTCTCTTCGAAACGGTCATTATGAGGAAAAGTGGAATTGTGGAGAGAGATTACTCTTACTCTGGGATAAATGCACTCGTTCTCACTGAATGCATTTTTCCCACACACACACATCACTCTAGAACTAGAGTTTACAAACGTAAACCACCGTTCCCCTGCGGAGGTCCCTGAACGCACCGCGGCCACTCTCACAAAGGCCGCGCGCCCACGTATTACTACTTATTCGGCCTTGCGGCCCAATAATCTCTCTGACCTGGTGAGGCGGGGGCATCTCTAGCAATGAGCGAGTACCTTTGACCCTGACCGACAGTGTAACTTGAGAAGGCACTGTCAATGACTGACTCTGGGGTGACTCTGACCAGACCAAGACTTTACAACCTGACAGACGGTGTGAGTGTGAATGAATGCCGGCATGTGATCAGTGTAACTGCATGATTCTAAAACAATAACTAACCAAGCATGTTTTTGGACTAACATATTATTACCCGTTTCTAATCTACTTGATGATATTTTACTCCCACAGGAGGTGGCAGTTTGCAGAATTTGAAACTCAAAACTAAAACATGAAGATTCTGTTTCTTTTAGGACTGAAGGATGGAGAGAAACACTTCATTTCACTGAAGTGTTTACTGTGGAAATGATGGATGTACATTTGGGAAAATGTTTGGTATTTTCTTATAATCCATGGTTACACATGAGGTTCATGTGTAAAAAGGGGGAGTGTAAAATTCACAATGTACATTTTTCATTTAGGGACTGAAAGGAACCTGCTGCCCCAACTCAATTGTTCAATCTGACCATTGATTGACAGTTTTAGAATGGACCTGCTCCATATCTGGGGATAAGATACTGTTTGATGAATGTTGACATGTTTCTAATATTGATTGAGTTATAACAGGTAACATAGATGCAGAATCAGTGGCCAAGAGGCTACTGTGAGTGATGTAAGTCCAGAATGGACTACTGAGGAAGTTGACCGGTGAGTAATGTTTCAACAGGTATTAAAGTAACTGAGGTTTGAAATGTAGAAAGAACATATTACAGTTAAAGCTAAAACATAGTAATGTAATGAGACATAATTTAATTTAGACAGCATCATGTAACTTGCCTGGTAAAGAAGTAAAAGCCATAGACTTTATTGTTTAGGTCATTATGGGGATATACATTTCATCTAAATTCATAATAGAAAGACATTTGATGACAGTTTGTTGGAATTCTGTATTCATTTTTTCAGCTTGATAATATCTAAGCACTGACCGGTAGAAGCAGTATCACCAGGAAATCATTCACTTTGTCAGTATCATGATTTTGGTTGTTTTTGAATCCATAACATTAGTGTGTTTCTTTACCAGAAACATTAGCAGTTCATAATATATTTAGATTTTAAATAGGATCTCAGGGATTTCATTTAAAAATAAACACAGATGCTTGTCAGAAATTCAGAGCTATTGAAATATGTTATTTAGTTCACCTAGAGATGTGGGGGTTTTATTTTTAGTATTTGTATTCAAGTATTAAGATTCTGAAGCTGCACTGGCAGATAGGAGGGCTACAATTAATTTAGAAAACCTGTTCACAGACGTCTGTTGTTTTAAGACACCCCACCAACAGGCTCCAAGCGGCCTACGCAGTGGTGGGTCAAACAGCGGAGGGCCCCGCAGCCCTGAGCGTAGGCTTGAGGGATTTGTATCAGATTTCTCCACACAGGTTGGTGATGCCAAAGGGGGACCCAGGAGGCTGACACAGCGGAGTTCGTCTGGCTGAAGGTCATCAGGACAAAGTGGCTCAACCCCAGGCTCTCCGGCCCCGACCGAGTGACCCAGCGGATCTCTCATGCCGTCCGCGTGGGAGGAAAGGGGGACAGCTCGTACCACGGGAGCCAGTGTGCGGCGGGGAAACCACCTGCTAGGACCGGGGACGACATCAGGACGGACGTGGCCCTCGCAGAGGAGGTCGACTCGGAAGCAGCCATCAGTGGACTGGACGACAACGACCTCGAAGACATCCTTACAGCAGACGACTAGGAAGCGGCTGTCAGCGGGCTGGGGGACTTGTCGAGGCAGCAGAGGAGTCTACTTCTCTCTGATCAGTTCCACCAGTGAAGGGAAAGCCGCATCTCCCCCTCCCTATCAGAGGGGGGGGGGGGGGCTGAGGATTCACCACACAAGGAGACTGCTTTCTAGCTCTCAGGTTGCCCTCTCATGGTTCCTTCACTGCCATGGAAAGTGGTGTTCTGTTCCCAAAGATTTCAAGTACTTTGGGTCTCAGTTTCTGATAGATTTATACAATATTGGGGGACAGACACAGTGGAAAGGAATGGCAGTAGTTATGTTTCAAGTGCCTTGTGTAAGTTGGTCTCTTTATAGAGAGCAAAAGGGGGATTGCAGATTATTATCATCTGATATTTGGGAAGTGTGTTACATTTGAAATGGCAGAAAGTCTTGTTGCAACTTCCAGATATTAAAAGAGGCCCCTTGAGTTTCTCTGGAAATTATCAATAGTAGCAGTTAAGTGAATACTGTTTAAACAATACCTGTGTTTGTGTTTTGTATTGGTTTCTCTGTTTTATCCTTTCATAAATGTGAGGACTAAAACTTGCTCAAACATTCTGGGGTGCTTGGAGTAAACAGGTTTTATTGCTCTGTGGGGGAGGTATAGATGGCAGGGTGAGAGTTGGATGAGAGTACCTTCTGCTTAAGATCTCCAGTATGTCATGTTTCAGGGAAGTCAACATATCTTGAATAGTATATGTGTGATTACTTTGTCTTCATATGAGAGTATTAATATGTATTATCTTTGTGAACAAAGGGATACAGCTCAGGCCTCTGGAATGTGCAGGAAAGTGTGTGTGTGAAAGTCTATGCAGGAAAGTGAGATAACGGACGCCAGATACATTTTATTACCATCTCAGAGACAGTTGTTTATTATCCTGGCTGGCTCGCGCTGATTCGCTAAGAAAAGTCATCTTTTACATCTTCCAATGAGATAGACTGACTCAGCTCCTCCGGTGATTTTTGGGTATAAAAGCTGGGTTTGAATTTAGTTCATTCTCTTTTTCCTCCTGCTGCGAAGACCGAAGAATCCCACCAGCACGAGAAGCTAGAGCAGGGGCGCTCCTAATTATATTGAATTGTATTGCATTGTATTATTGCCTTTTATAATTAAAACAGATTATTGTTTAACTGGTATCCTGGTGTTTTCTGATTTTCCCTACTGTTATGATTTCAAGCAGCTCGCCAAAACGACACGCTGGGCAGAGGTGGGTTGTAAAAACCATCTTCTGCCGCAACACTACATCATCGTTTTTATAGTTTTAATGCCATTGAAGACCAGTTTAGACCAGACAAAGAGGAAGGTGAGCCATGTTAGCCTAGCGCATGTTAGTACTAAAGCAAACAGATATTGTTCTAAACTGTATTAAAGTAAACAGGTATTATCTTGAACTGTATTGAAGTGAACATGTATTATTTGGGACTGTTTTAAAGTAATCCTATATATATATAAACCTTCTTACCTACACTCAATGACCCAGGTACCCTGACACACACACATACACCTCCTGTCTCCAGCACACACACATACACCTCCTGTCTCCAGCACACACACATACACTCACTGACCCAGATATCAGCACACACACACACATACACTTCCCCCCCACCAGCACATGCACATGTTCTTATTCAAGGTTCTTCCTGGGGCCAGTATAATCTCAAGCACCAATATATCTGTGTACAATGTTTGATACTAATATCTCTGTGTACAATGTTTGATTGTTTGGGAAAGAATAGTTTGTGTGAAATCTTCCTTGAGAAATTAAAGGAGTGAAGTTAGGTGGAAGATAAAAAGTGATTCTGACCTTGACTAGTTCCGAGGCTCTCACGCTTCACTTAGGAGTAAAATGGGACGGAAGAGCCGACCCACATCTCCGCCCCAAATATGTCCATATATACTGTTGTTTATTCATGCAAAATGCCCCCTGTTTCTGACTGGCTGGTCCCGATACCTGTATCGCACGGCAGTGGAGCGGGGAGCCCGGAGTGCTCTGTTACAGGGCACTCTGTATTTCGTATTGTGTTTTTTACCATTAAAATCAGATTATTGTTATAACTTTTATGCCGGTGTTTTGAACTCCTTCTCTTATTAAATCTGACCAGGCTCATCTAACGGACGGCGCGGAGCAGAGGTGGGCTTTAAGCCACCACTACTGTGTTTGTTCCAACAGTACCTAGCGCCACTTGTTTTGATGTACGTTTTTGTTGATAACGTCGCAAGTTTGTATCTTTCAGTGTTGAGGTGGGCGTGCGTGCGTGCGTGCGTGCTCATCAGCCATGAACACCTGCTGCCTGCAATCATTCCTTGCCGGATTGTTGCAGTGAACGGTTTTGACCATTTTGCCAACAAGTTTTTGCCTGTTTGCCGGAGTACCTGCTCTTGCCTCACATTTGAGAGAGGTGTGATTTTGGACATGTCTAGTAGTTTACTACACTGAGTGTTGACAAGAAACAGGTGTAGACTAAATATGTGTTTTGTTTTTGATGGCCTATCAGGTACGCAAAGGTGCGCAGTGACACAAGTGACGTTACGCATTTCAGATGTTTGCCGCGTAAACCTGCGTACCTGCGTTATGTGCACCCCTGTCACCCCTTTATTTTGCCTACTGTCATGCGAGCCACCAATTCAAGCTTGGCGAGCTGCGAAATGAGGAACCCTGGTTTAATGTGTTTAATATGATTTAAAGTGGACCTATCATGCTATATGTGAAACATATATTGTAGGGCCATACCTATATAAAACATGTCTGTGAAGTTTTTTTTTCAAAATATCCTGCATTTTAGCCAATCCTCATTTTGCTCTTTTCCAGCCCTGTTTTTGCCATGGGAGCCTGCCTGCAGACCTCCACTCTCAGGACAGTTCCGGTGCAGACCTCCACTCTCAGGGCACCTCCACTGTCAGTACAGGAAGTGACGATTCTGACGAACACGTTTTTTTTCCCGCCCACCGAAGGACTCGTTTGATGGAATTTTTCAAATCACAATGGAGACTCATCACGGAGGTGATGAGTCCGCCCACCGTGCACTTTGGGTCGGCCTTGGTCAAGCCCTTTTGACCCCCCCAGCCTGGTTCTCGTAAAAGTTTTTCGCTCAAATGACATCATGGAGGAATGTAACGGGAGTTGACAGGGGACTCTGCCCGCCTCACGAGTGCCTATTTTCGGACACTTTTTTTCACTTTTCCCCGGTCCCGCGACCCACTGTCGGAGGGCCTCCATGCCGGCCCGGCCTAGTGCCGGTGCTCTGGCGGTCGGTTCCTCCGAACTGCAGGTTCGACTCTGATGGCCGGGAGGGTGTGCTGCGTTGGGGTGGGGGACTTCCCCCACTCTGCGTGTCTCTTCCTTCCCGGGCCGGCCGATATGAAGCGTGACCAAGACGCACCGTCCAGGGGTCCCACGGGTCCCACAGCGGGGTGGAGGTTCCCAGCTGGAACCTCCCCACTTCCGCCGCGGTGCACCCGGCAAACACGGTTGTTTCTCGAACCTTCCACTGTTGTCTAGCGGGTGTAACTAAAATACAAGATGTCGTATTTATATATATAAATAAATATATATCTATATATATATAGATAGATAATAAGTGTCAGTACGATTTTATGTTGTATTACCGTGCATTTCCTGTTCGGAAAGTGGTGCTGTACTGAGAATAAACAATACAAGGTGTCCCTATTTTTATATATATCTATATATACATTATGTGTATAATAAGTGTCAGTACGATTTTATTTTGTATTTGCGTGCATTTCCTGTACTGACAGTGGAGGTATCCTGAGAGTGGAGGTCTGCACCGGAACTGTCCTGAGAGTGGAGGTCTGCAGGCAGACCCCTCTCGTTTTTGCAAGGGCTGATTCTGCTTTTGTGGCAGACTACAGCGCCACTTACAGGCCTGGCATATGTACTACAGCGTCTCCAGAGCTTTCGAGCGGTCTCTCATTCCCCTGATAGGTGGAGAGTTGCCCATATAGGCGAAGCACCCCTTTTCTGAAAAATTCAAATAATAATCAGCTCCGTTGCAGCCCCGTTTTTAGAGATTTGGGTATGGAGGAAAAGAGAGAGGGTTGTGTTTTCTGACACTTGGTGAGTTCCCCTGACACACCGGGGACACATATTCATGTATAAAAGACGTACAAAAGTGCATTTTGCATGATAGGTCCCCTTTAAATATTGTTTGTGTATGTTGCCTAAAACACTGCAGCCCTCACACCAAAAAGTGTCGATACATTTATTTATTAAGGGAAATATGAACACTAATGATTATTGCATTAGGCTGTTCAAATCCAAAAGAGGTAAGTTTGCACGCAAATTAGGTAATCAGAAGAAATGGAACCCAGTAATTACAGGTATAAACCATGTATTTAACATATATTGCATCATTTTATGCATTTTTCAGAAAAAGTGGTAGTTTGGTAAACAGTGACATCAAGGACATGTTTTGTCTGTAAAATGCCCGAAAAGTAAAAGAATGGGAGATAAATATCCCGAAGTCTCCACATTTTATTATATTTTTAACGTGCTTCTGGTCCTCTTTCAGTTGAGACAGTGTAGATGAAGGATGTGTCAGGATGTAGAAATCTTGTGTGAACATTGGATAAAGCCAGGTTCATATTCTTGTTTCATGTTGTTGACATATTAGAGACAAAGGTTTGTACAGAGTGAAATATCTTTGTTGCGCCATAAATCAGAAAATACTGCATTAAAGAACTAATTTCCTGCATTTTTCTACTGATAAAGTGTGATATAAATAATGTACAGGCTTTCAGATTGCTGTAGTTCACTAAACAGAGACATTACAATTTTTCCCAGGTCGCCAGGGTGCTGGCGTTGTTTGTTCGCCTTTCCTCCGCCCCAAATATTGTACTTTAGTCCAGATCAGAACCTCTCCTGTCTGGCTCTCTACTTTTGAAACGTCAGTCATCAGCAAAAATAGCAGCATCTCTATATCGAATCGACACAGAACTTTGTGTTGTCATCTCCTACCTGCTGGCTCTTTCCTGCTCACCGGTCCCTAGCCCGCTAGATAGCATTATCGAACCTAGCAGGCTGCTACCTAGATGCTCCACGGCTCCCTGAAGTCTGCTGAGCTAACATTTCTGTCTCCACCCCAACTCCACCCTAACTCCACCCTAACTCCGCGGCTCGTGTGGGTCTTCCCATCCCGCTGCGATCAGCCGGCTTCCCCGCTGACATCGTCTATCGCTGCCGCCTACTATCAAGCTAGCTAACAAGCTAGTAGGCTGGTCCCCCGGCTCCCACTCTGCACCAGGCTGTCAGCCCCTCATACGATTCTCCTCCGGAAACCACTGGAATTATTCTCCTTATTATTATTATCCTTCTCATTTTATCTGGACTCACACCGCTCCTTCTTCCACGGTCATCCGGCTCCTGGTCTCTGCTGCCCGGGTCCCCAGCATTAGCTAGCTCCGTGCTAGCGCCACTTCACTGGATCATGCCGCCGCTCTACTCCCTGTCAGATCTCCACTCCTTTAATAACCGCCTGCCTCCGGACTGCATGGACATCCTCGCAGATAATGAAATACTCCGCAAACGCCGTCCTCCACACAGAGGCTCTGGCCGTAAGTTTTTATTTCATTCCACGTCTCCACACTCCATCCCGTCCATTCGGTCCTGTCGCACGCCCACACTACGCCATCACAACAAACAACACGTGAATCTGAACAATCTCCTTCCACTCCCCCGGTCCACACAACCCCCCCAATGCAACGTCACCTCAGAGCAGCCCTGCTCAACACACGCTCCATCCACAATAAAAGCCACATTCTGAATGAATTCATTAAAGACAATAACCTGGACTTTCTGTATCTGACCGAAACATGGCAAAAACCCCTGGACTATTTTTCTTTAAATCAAATCACCCCAGCAGGATTCACATACATTGACAAACCTCACCCACAAGGGCGGGGTGGTGGTATAGCTGCTATTATCAGAAAGGAAATAAAAACTACCATAATCCCCAACCCCGATGTTTCTTCATTTGAACACCTGATCTTCAAACTCTCTGGTCCCACTCCCCATGGTCACAGCCATCATATACCGTCCGCCGAAGCCAAACCCCTCCTTTCTCTCCTCCTTACTCCCAAAACACGCCGCGCATTGTTTCTGATATAGCACATAGCTTGACATGTTCTTCCTTAAGTGTTTACCACTAGAACAGTGCCATTATATGTATATAACAACTTTACTCTAAGCCTCCAGCAGACATCCTGCTGAATACACAGACATACAGCTGCGACTGTATACGGAGACGATAGGTTGGGACGTGTCACATGTGCCGGGGAATATAGGTTGGGACCGGGGTTTCCGTTAGCCGGTAATTACTGTTTTTTAGCTGGTAACATTTATTAAAAAACACCTGCCGGTCAACATTTCTGGTAATAATTAGGGATGCTCCGATCGATTGACCGCAGATCATTATCGGCCGATATTCACTCTTAACCTGTTAGGCCTCAAGCCTGTTTTTCAGGTCTCAGGCTCGAAAATGACATTTCCAGAACAAATGACCATAACTATACTTCTAAAAGGGGAAAATTAATAATCTTGATAACACTTTATATTAAGGTACACAAATTAACCATCAACTAGTTGTTAATTAACATGCATATTAGCAGTATATTGGCTCTTTTTTAGTCATTATAAAACACTTATTAATGCCTTATTCTACATGACCGTATTATACAAGTAATAAGGCATTAGTTGAGAGTTTTTCCTCAACCCTCTAATTAGTGCTTATTTATTGCAAGTAAGGAAGTTGTTGTACATGAGTTTTGGTCTTAATATGCTCTGCTCAATATGGGCCTGATAAGGCAGTAGTACCACAAGAATAGTAATTCTCCCATAATAACACTTAACAAATATGATCTATTCTTATGAAACAAGACATGAAACTATAAGTGTTAATTGTGTCTAAATAACTCAAAATTAGGTATTTATATCTAATCAAAATCGAGGCCGGGCTGCATTTCCTCCCGTTCGTTTTTGGAGCCGGCGGGCTTCCTGATGTTTTTTGTACAGTAGTTGTGTACTACACAACATTATTTTGTTTACCTCTCGCATGCCCATACAAAGAGGTGGGTGTGGGACACCCACAAGACAGTGGTCCATGTGATACAGTGGTACAGTGTATAGACATGTGGAACAGTGGGACGCTGCAAAACTGGAGTGAATAGCCCCGTTTCAGCGTCCTCCTGTCCCTCCACCTTGTTAGCACACAGCTGAGTTTCCATTCCCCAGAACATTGTGTTAATGGACAAGCCCTCAGCCGTGGGGCCGCAGCTATGAAGCTGTGATACTCTCTGGTGACCCGTTCCGCCGAAAAAACTCCCCGCGAAGGGAAGATTTGCCCGTGGAGGGTTGACACAGAAAGGGCCGATTATTTACTGAGGACCCTGAAAGCACCGCCGCACGCTCTTGTGTGAGCGCGCACTCCACCCTAATGCTGTTCTCACCACTACGGTAAACAGCATTAATCGGAGTCTTTATAGGCGTAGTGTGTTTTTCTAAGGTCCCTGAACGCACCGCCACGCGCTCTTGTGTGAGTGCGGGCTCTGCCATAATGCAGCCTTTACCACTACGGGTAAACTGCATTGGAGTCTTTGCTCTAGGCGTAGTGTGTTCTCTGACAGCAATACGCCGGTCATAATGTCCCTGTACCCGCATAGCGCTCTCCTTTATATAGCACTCCCTGCGGTTCATCCCTCTCATCTGCGCATGCCCACTAGCCACCTCCTTTACAGGAGCTACAGCTGGGGCAGCGAATGGGGAATTTGTACGGTTAACATTGTGTGTAGGCCTAAGTGTAGCCTTTGTGGAAACAAAAGACACTTAGATTTGGATACAGATCAACCTCATTCTTATTAGAAAACGTAGTGATCTGTGCATTATACAGGGAGGAGGCGGGATTCGCCCCCTCGTCCCGGGCGGAGAGATTTTCTCCCCGGCACCTCTCCCTTCGTCTCACCTCTCGACTGAGGTCTTTGAACCCACCGTGGCCCGCCCTCGGGGGGAGGGGGTCCGCGCGCGCCGTCACAATGCCGTCTCTTTGAAATGGACATTATGGGGAAAAGTGGAATTGTGGAGAGAAATAACTCTTACTCTGGGATAAATGCAATAGTCTTTACTGAATGCATTTTTCCCACACACACACCTCACTCCAGAACTAGAGTTTACAAACGTAAACCACCGTTCTCCTGCGGGGGTCCCTGAACGCACCGCGGCCACTCTCACGAGGGCCGCACACCCACGTATTAACGCTGTATTTCCCATTGCAACGGTGAAATGCATTAATCGGAGCTATTATACCAGGCAAGGTGTGTTTTCTGACAACAGCACGCCGGCAATAGCGTCTCTTGAACCCGCACAGTGCTTTGACAGCACTCGGTTTATTCCACTCACGTGCACACGCCCACCTGCTGGCTCCCTATACTGGGGTTTACAGCAGGGGCGGGGAGTGTAGGACAGTGTTTCTTCCTCTGGGGATGGGCAAGAAGCAGCCACGCTGCGACCACTCCTCATCCCGTGAGCAAGGAGATCGATCCAAAGAGCCCTTCCGTAAACACGGGGGCTCCCAGGAGATCAACACGATCCTCTTTGGAAAGTGCCACGCGGCGTGATATCCCAGGAACATCACACGGCGGGCAGCGGCGGCGGCCTGTGATGAAGTAGGGTTGACCCTATATCATGTGAAGCCACCGAGCACCGGTCCCCGTGGGAACCGGGCCTGGGGCAAGGCCCGTGAACCAAGCTACTTATTCGGCCTTGCGGCCCAATAATCGCTCTGACCTGGTGAGGCGGGGGCATCTCTAGCAATGATCGAGTAGCCCACACACCCGCCGCCATGATCATCATCCAGGGAGAGTACAGCCCTGGGCGGTGGACTTCCATGGACGCCAGACCCGAAAGGAATGGCGAACGTGAATGGCACCGCCTCGGCCATATCCTGGTCCCCCAAACACTCGAAGCAAAGGTGGTGGGGATCGGCGCCCGCTATTTCAGCCAGGGCACGAAGGACAGGCCTGGGTCTCTGGCAGTGGCGACTCCCTGGAGGTATGATAACTCTTTCTTCTTCTTTCAAACGTCTCAGTCTCTCGTGGAATCACTTCCGCTGCTGAAGAGAAAAGGATGAGGCGAGGCCTCCTTTTATACGGTGTGATGCGCGCGCATTCAGGTAGGCCCGCCCAAGGCCGGCTACGTCTGTAGAAGTCTCAGTGGGAGAATGCTCGCAGGGTAAGGTAGTACCCATAGAGTCCAGTAGAGGGCGGAGCCTGTGAGAGATATAACACATGGTTTGCAGTTAAAGGGGCTAGTGTAGAGTATGTTTGGAGATCAAAGAAACGTCTGAACTGATTCCAAATGTTCAAGGATGCTTTGACAATTACATTTTTAGTGTAAGCAGAGGAGGGGGTCTTAATGGTAGAGTGAGCCAATGCTGAGAGAGATACTGGACTACAGGAAGCACTCTCCTCTCCTGCTTCAAAGGTAAGATTGCACCCTGCCACACTCACACTTAAGTAGGGCCACACCTCATTTACTGATATCAAAATCCTTCGGGATCGCTTAAACAGATTTAGAGAGTTGTCTGAATTAAAACAGCAGTTAATTGAACCTGGTTCTTCAGGGAGTTAATAGAGGTGAGACCTTGCTGACGTTGGTGGATCTGAGCCAAGCAGTAAACTTACATAGACTCAATAATTTCGGTTAGGTCAATTAGTAGGTCTGAGTAATTTCCCGGAATAAATTATCAGCTCCTCACCGACTCTTACAGTACCAACCAGTCTCCTGGTGCACAAAGTATTTATCAGCTGTGTGATCAAACTTCCAGCTGTCCGTGGGTTCACTTCTATGCTTGAATGATACCTTTTAGACAATAGCAGGTTCTCCTGGGATGGAGTTGCCGCCACTTTTCTATTTTAATATTTCATCACTTGGAGGAAATTGAGGAACAAGTGACGAAAAGGTTTAGTGACATTTGGTCAAAGGCTGCTGTAACGTTCATTAATCATCCTTTTATAAAAACACGTTTTATATTTCCAATTACCCGGACCTGCCTGAAACTAATAGATCCTTCACAGAATGTATCACATATGTATCTCTAAGTTGTAATGATTAAATGAATGATCGGCGAAAGGGGGGCCACATTACAAAACATTTCACCAGAAGGAATCCTCGACTAGTCTGCTCAACATTAAGAGGTCCCCTTTTTTAAATGTCTTTAATACATGTATACGTGTGTTAAGAGAGCAAAAAAGCTTCTCTCTCTTTCCTTCCTGATCCAAGGATTTGAAAGCCTGTAAACATTTGGTGACTTTCTTGTGCTAACTTTCTCATTAGCACAAGAAAGTAAGTCCCTTTGGGGGCTCCGTACTCACCAGTTATCAGTCCTGAGGTAACTCAGTAGGCAACGTGGCCTTGTTCTGGCATGCAGTTATACACCATTCATCATTTAGTTTAAAGGAAATCTCAACTTCGGCCATTTTCTCCCGGTGTCCACCCATGTTTGGAAGAAGTATAATGGAATTAAAAGGTGACCAGCTATATAAGTGATCTTTGAGCTGTTCATCTGGATTAAGAAAAGTTATACAAAATTATGGATATCTTTATATCCACCAGGCCAAAGCAGTAACACAGGAACACAACACTGAGATACGCATACGCAGCACTTTTATGCACAGTATATCTTTTTAAAAAGCTCTGCCTGCTAATATGACTGAGTTGAGTCACACACACACACACACACACACACACACACACACACACACTGCCCGTAGTCCAATATTTACATTTACAACGGTAACCTTAAGCACCCAAAATCTTTGGGAGGCATCCTGAACTTTGAGAAACCATTTCTGTCCTATTAACAATAAATATGACACACAAGATCCTATTCCACAAATAACTCACATGTTACTTCCTCTATACAAGAATTTGTGAATTCCAACATTCCATTTAACTACCTACCTGAGTTTGTTGGATCCAAGCAGTCCTCATGTACTCTCAGTCCTTTAGGGTCAATTCACATTGCAGTCACATCTCCGGCCTCAGGGCCACAGCAGGATGTCAAGCTAACAAGAGCTGCGTCCTTCCTGCAGGAGAGGGGGGGAGGAGACAGGGGGGGGGGGGGGGGGGTACAGGTATGGAATGGAGAGAGAAAGAAAGGAATGTCAACATGGTGCATCATTTATTCATTAGCATTCCTTAAAGAGCCTGTGACAGCATCCCAACAACTGTTTTGCAATGAAATATTGGGCTACTAGTCATCTCGACCCGTCAGTTTAAAAAAGAAGATGCGATACCGTTCCGATAAATATCAATAATTTCGAACATCGCGGGGAAATTCCTTCGACTCATTTTGAAGTTTTGGGGGAAGCCGGAAGTGACGTCAATGCGGGAACGCTTCACTGTGCGGCGAGAGAGCCAAACACGGACAAAGTGTGTTGTCATGCGTAGAAATGGTGAATTACTGAGTTTAGGCACGTTAATAACGTTTGAATGAAGTTGACTACAGTACAGATGTAGCACTCCAGATCAGACTCACATGGGTGTGTCCCAGTCAAAAGCCCAGCGGATCCCAGTGGCTGGGGGTGTTGCCAAATTGCTAGAGGGCGTTGCCCAATTTCTCCATTTGTTCAATTACAGGATTTAACCATGAGATGGCGCTTCATTCACAAATACACAAAGACAACTGGGTGTTGTAGAACTTAGTCTGTTTGCAATGTTTGCAGCTCTGCAGTTGTGTTTGCTGAATACTGTAGCATTTAATCACTTATTTGTTACTGTATGGTTTTCACAAGCTACTATAATGAAAAAACATCAATATTTTAGATCAAATAAAGTATATAGTTTGCTTTATGCAGTATATTTCTTGTAATATTGTTGGGGTGTTTTTACACAGTACAGTAGATAGAAGTAAATCAACTTATACATTAAGATAAGATAAGATGGACCTTTATTAATCCCGTGGGGAAATTCAGTAGTTCAAACAGCAACAGGGTGAGAGTGAAAAACAGGACAGCACAGATTCACACAGATTAATAAAATCAAAAATAAGATGAGCGATAAAAATAATAATAATGAGAAACTATGAAATAAGAAATGAATAAAACTAAAATGTAATTATCATATCATATATTATAATGTATTGTATTATTAAGTAATATCATACATTAACCCCATTATAGCAGATGCCACATTGAATGGATGAACACATTTATGCATCAATAATTACAATAGAGTATTTCTAAATACAAGTTGTAAAAATACTTATATGTATTTAATATTAACCCTTTGGAGTCGACCGTCACGCCGGCGTGATCAGATCACATGACCTGTTCAAGCCGGTGCCGCATAAAAACAACAGCCCAGACAACATTGCTGTGTGTTTCTGTCGAAAGTACTGGCTTGAAACTATATCCCAGTCTTTGTTTCATGCAAAAAGACCCAGTAAACACGGAGATACGATGATATAAAGTTAATACATTTCAAAAGTATGAAAAATGGAAGCACATATTTGAATATCTTCGCCGTATTTGATCATTTTACGAAACGGAAAATACTGGAAACTTTAGATCCTGCTCAACAGGATGTATATGTGTATTTCTGTCGAAAGTACTGGCTTGAAACCATATGCCAGTCTTTGTTTCATGCAAAAAGACCCAATAAACACGGAGATACGATGATATAAAGTTAATACAGATATATTTCAGAAGTATGAAAAATGGAAGCACATATTTTAATATCTTCACCGTATTTTATCATTTTACGAAACGGAAAATACTTGAAACTGTAGATTCTGCTCAACAGGATGTATTTACCAGGGAGGGGGTGAGGTAATCAGGTAAACGGAGTGATACGAAACGAGACGAAAAGAGACGAAGAGGGACGGCGGGAACCGAAGAGAGACGGCGGGAAATGGAGAGAGACGAAGATATACGAAGACAGCCGGCGAGAGACGAAGAGAGACGGCGGGAGACTGCGATTGAAGTAAAGTGACAGACAAACATTGAGAATTTAGATATAGTTAGATAGATTTAGAGTTTTGAAGATTCAACTATGATGAAGAGAACTCTGAACGTGAGTCAAGCTTTAAGCTTGTTTTTTGACATGGAGGAGGAGGAACCTGTGATGTTGCCCTCTGTGTCGTAGTTGACAGAAACCGCTTTGAAGCGTGGCACAGATAAAAACAGAAAAAACTGATTTTTGTACATAATGTGTATATATATATATTTGTATTATATTTATAATAACACTTTTGCCTTATCAGAATGAAATCCCATGCTACCTCAATCAAACTTTCACATTATCATAGTGACATCCCATTTATATATTTCCAGCTTTTAAATGGTTTCGTTGTGTATGTTTGTGTTACCTATATGAAAAATAATATCATTTTCCAAATCTGTTTTTACGTTTTTTTTTGTGATTTTGTGTCCAAAATGTTCATATAATATCTCAAAGTGAAAGAAATAACTATCAGGTTATATAGGTGAGGTTGTCCTTAAAAAAAGATACCAAACATTGACATGCCAAACATTTCTTAATGGGGTTTAGTAAGACAAATCAAAAGTATGTGAAAACGGCCAAATTAGCCCAGGACTCCAAAGGGTTAATAACATAATGATTAATTTCAGATGATAATACTTTTCGGGGTTAGGATCGGTCTGACAGCGCTTAGCTCTCTGCTGCAGAGAAGGTCACTGCTCTAAACAAAGTCAAAAATCCTACATCCAAACGGAATAAATATAATTAATTATGATGAATACGTTAAGTCTTGTTCATTGTTTTTCACTTTTATTAAATGTTTGATATTTCCGGTGGAAATGGTGGACTATCGGACATTCAAAATGCAGCATATTTTCACTCTTACACACATATATTCTCCTTTTACATACATACATTTTCACTCTTACACACATATATTCGCCTTTTACATACATACATTTTCACTCTCACACACGTATATATTTACACTCACACATTCATACATTTTGCTCTCATATTATCATATTTCAATGCACACATTCATACATTGTCACTCACACATTCATGCATTTTGTTCTCATATTCATACATTTTGCTCTCATGCGAAATCTACTAAAACAAAGTATGTCATGGTAGTGGTCAGCTGTTAAACACAAAAGTGTTTCTTAAGGGCTGTAAATATAATAAGCCTGTTGTAAATTTTAGACACAGGCTTATTATATTTACAGCCCTTAATAACATTCATTTTCTGGACTCAATGTGTTTCTTGGCCGTTTTCTTTGTTCCAAGCAAACGAGTGCTTTTTGTTTTGAAATCACTTCCGCGAGTTTCGCGGGCCTCCCCCCTCGCTCCACTGACCATTAGACCATTTAGTAAGGTAAAAAGCAAAAGGGCAAAAACGCCTCTCAAACGCTCTTCCGTTTACTTTTAAACAAATGGTCCGTAGATACACAGACTCATATAGCCTATGTATGTATACTGTAAGGAGAATGTATGTGCGTGAGAGGACCAGTATGAATTACGGCATAGAAATATGCGAACACAAACAGACTGGGGGTTGGGCGATCACAAGGCTGGGGGGGGGGGGAGAGCTGTGGAATGTGACCCTTGGGAGAATTCCTCCACACATTCCGATGGCCAATTCGTTTTAAACAAAGAGTTCGCAACACAGGACAGCATAGGCAACATGGGGGGTGGGGGCTGGTGAACGGTCTGGTCAATGTTTGTAAACACAATCCCCAGGATGTGTCCTAATCACACCAAAAGAGAAAATGCAGATATCATGCTCTCTCTCGACTCGCTGGTATCTCGAGCTGAGCGCTCATTGGTGTTCATACTGCTCACAAGCTGGGCTGCTGTGTATATCTAGTGTATTCATACTGTACCCCTCCTCACTGTTTATTCATCATTCAACAATTTACACCTTCCTTTTTTCCAGTCAAGAGGTTGAAAAAGATTGAGTCCTATGTTTCCAATTGGTTCCCAAATCTGAACATTGACCAGTGGCATAAGATCAGGAGCCGGGTAAATGAGAGACTGAGGAGCCCCCGAAAAACAGATCCCGAAATAGCTCATCCTGGTTTCCGCAGCAGATAGGCCTTCAGTATGGTGTCTGTTATGTCAGTTATTTTAAATAAAACGGTGAAAACTGAACTTGAAAACTGTTTCCTCTTTTTATTTTATTTATTATTTTCGGGACGGGGAGACGTGTGTGATTAAAAATTAATTTGCAGAAATGTAAAGTGATAACTAAGCTAACTAAGTTCTATTCATATTCTTGACGGGAAGAGCAGTGTAAATGGGTGGCCATATGCATTTGAAAAGCAATATAAATCACACAGTTATTATACAATAGGCTTTAAAAGCACCATCGATTACCTTTATCCAATTCAAACTTTGGACGGGAAAAAAGGAAGGTGTAAATGGTTGGGCTATACTGTAGGCCTACTGTATACATACAAAGGCCATTCAAGCTAGAGTTCTTCTGGAAATGTTCACATCAGGCACCTTCAAGTTAAACAATACTACAGTAAACAATTAACACAGTAAATTATGTGGATTAAACCACATTTATTTCGTTAAAAATAAATGAAATATGATTTTGTTTGAATGATTAAATGTCATCAGGCAGCTTCAAGTTAAACAATCAGGTGCACACTTTAATGTGCCGCCACCTCCGGAGTCGGCTTTACTCGGTTTAAAGAATGCACAAATGTGTTTAATCGTTAATGTCAGATATGTACTAAGTAGCCTAAATACATTTGTTCCTGCTCAAGATTAGATTCAACTTTATTGTTATTGCACATATTGCAGGTACTGAGACAACGAAATGCAGTTTAGCTTCTAACCAGGTGCAACAAGCAGCGAAAAGTAATGTGCACAATACTACAGTAAACAATTAACACAGTAAATTATGTGGATTAAACCACATTTATTTCGTTAAAAATAAACGAAATATGATTTTGTTTGAATGATTAAATGTAGGGTGAATTACCCTAATGTGGGACATTTTTGCATTTCAGACTTCGGGAATATATTGCGATATGAAGCCGATACAATACATCAAAATCCAGTACCATTCCGAAATCCCCAGTAATATTAGACACTAATAATACAGTAAACTATTAACACTGGACATATTATTGTTTGCCCGTGGGATTAGGATGATCGGTAGTGAGAGCGCTGCATTTTCCTCAGGTCGGATGTGATATAAAAACAAAGCGATTATTTTTGTTGTTGTAAACTCACGTGGATTAAATTTAGTGCATTAATTTCAACTCGCGAACATATGATACATTAAATGATCGTGAGGATGATGATTGAAAATCGTTTGTTTGAGCCGGGATGCATTTCCTGATCTAAAAACATAGCGATGGTTTTGTACTTACACCTACGTGAATTAAACATTATTTTGTTAAATAAAAACATGGTGATGTTTAGTAAATGATTACATGTCTCTTATTTAGCACAGAATATGATCCTATCCGTGACATATGGATCTTAACAAATATCCGCTATATCAGATACCTGTAGATCTATCAGCTGTTTATTTCACATGAGTTCCAGTGTGGCAGCTTTTTAATCACGGCTCCCCCTGGTGGATCCATGATCCATTGCAGCAGCGGTTTCATTATAATTAAATGTATTTATCAAGGGGGCGTTTCAAATCCTGCGGGGGGTTTTCCTTTTCAGCAGGGGCCCACCCCGTGCCGATCACGGACCCGCACGGGTAGGCGTCTGAAATGAAGCGCTACATCTGTATATTCATATTTGTCAGTGCTTTCATGTCAATTCGGCAAACATAAACATAAATGATCGTGGTGAAGATGATTAAATTAGGATTACAAATCGGTAGTGAGAGCTGCTGAATTTCCTCCCGTAGGATGTGATATAAAAACAAATCGATTATTTTTGTAGTTGTAAACTCAAGTGGATGAAACTACATTTATTAGTGCTTTCATGTCAATTCGGCGAACATATGATACATTAAATTATCGTGAGAATGATGATTAAAAATCGTTTGTTTGAGCCGGTCTGCATTTCCTGATGAGAAAACAAACCGATGCTTTTTGTAGTTGTAGTACACCAACATGGATTAAACGTGTGTTTTTTTTTACCACAATGTTGGGGACATTAATGGATAAAATGCACGGATTATTATTATTATTATTATTCCCACTCCGATCGGGACACTAGGGCCCTTTCTCATTTCATCAAATCCCCCTCCTCGACTCCTCGACTCCTCGGTCCTCCGGTCGTGACCCGGAAATGAATTTCAGCGCGCCATGTTGAAGGACATCTCATTTCTCTAAATGCACTTCGAGGACCGAGCATCGAGCATCGAGGAGGCTCTCTGGAGGAGCTCTAACCGAGGATACACTGATGGGTCCTCCACGGTCCTCCACGGCTCCTTCGTGGATGCATTTCCGGCAACAGAGATGTTTCAAAGAGTCGTGACGCACGGCCGGACTGATCTCAGCCAATGACAGCTCTGCATGCATCCCCTGGATATTATTTTATTAACTGCTCTCATCGCGACGCGATGTTTCCTGAAAGAACAGCTGTGATGTCCGTGCAGAAAGCAGAGCAGTGTGTATAATATATATCACTCAGTATAACAGGCCTACTCTCTTTATTTGCTGTAGTTTAGTAGATATCTACAAACAAAGAGTCCATATTTTTCTAAAACCATTTAGTGCTTCACATAATAAAATACACAACGGCTGTTAGGCTGTTAGCTGTAGGTGCGTGTGTGTGTTTGGTACAGTGTGTGTGTAGATGCAGCGGACAGACAGGTCTCAGTTGGTTTGGTGTCCTCTGCTTACTTTTAATACTTGTAAATAAAACTTTTGGTCCGTCATTTATTTTCCTCATTGTAGCGACCAGAGAGGGGGGGGGGATATATCCAGTCTCTGATAGTGTTACATTAATATGAGAGTGCTCTGTTTGATTCTGAAATTGTATATATATGTATATAAATATATACATATATGTGTGTGTGTGTGTGTGTCCGCATTTGTAGCCTGTTATTGTCTCATTATTCCGCATTGTGAATGAATCAAAGTGGTCATGAACACATCTGTCCATCAGACAGAGGGCTGCTGTGCCTCCTGTCATCATTAATGGACGTCTCTTTAAAATGACCGCTCAGAGGAGAGGAGTTCTCATTTCTCTAACCGCCTGCTGCTTCCCCTCCTCTCTCCTCGGTTCCCCTCCTCGGCTCCTCGGCTCACATCTCCTGTGGGCGGGACTAAGTATCGAGGATAGGAGTCGAGGAGGGGAGTTAGAGAAATGAGAAAGGGCCCAGGTCCACTGTTGCCCCGCAGCGAGACTCCCCCCGTTGACAGTTTACGTGGGCTGGGTGCAGTGGCGGACTAGCCATCGGGACGAATCCCGATGGGCCGGTACCGAAGTGGGCCGGTCGGATAAGTCACTAGTACATCCCCATAGGCGGCGCGTGAGGCTCAGGTTTGGGAAGGCTAAATAACTTTTTTTACCTGACGCTGCCCGCCTCCGGCGTCTATAGAAAAGAGATCAACTCAGTGTGCGGAGTTTAAATCTCTCAAGTCATATTACAGGATAAAGGAAATACAGTTTAAACTGCCGTATGCAGAGAAGACGCCGACGTGTCGCACTTATCATTCATATTACATCATCAATCAGATCATCGATCATATAATATCATAATATATCATATATTTCCTTATCTGAGTCAGCTTCTCCAGCCGTATCTGGCCGTACAACCCTTACAGTGTCACATACTGTATGCAGAAGTATTATTTTAAGCAACACATTATGTTGACGAAACACTCGAGTCAAATGTAATTAAAGTCAGATCCACTCGTGTCTTAGACGTGAACGCGCTCTCAGCTGGTGAGAGAAACCCTGGCTTGATTTACCGAGTTGATAACCAGCGTCGTAGGACCGCTTAGCGAGATCTCGTTTGTTAGTTTGTTGTTATTAGTTTGTTTGTTACTCAAACATATCCGGGGTATGTTGAACTGGCTTCGTAGTACAGGGCACAGGTGGCTAGCAGCGCTAATGTCAAAGACACAGACATTATACATTATATTTGTATTTTACCAGGATGCAGTGACACAAATATTTGGGAAGGCTTAGACTTCCCTAGCCTACAGCACCCACCGCCCCTGACATCCCCCACTCCCCCCGTTGACAATGTACTAGCGGTACCGAAGTGGGCCGGTCGAGAGTCCCGGGATGATTTTTAGTTCCATTCCACCACTGGCTACATGACCGTATGATCGCCCATATTGACGCACTTAATTCCTAAACTTCTAACAGATACAACATAAACCGATCCTTCAGCCTCATATGAGCTCTCAGACACGTTCAAAATTAAACTGTCATCGCTGTCTGAGCTTGCTGCTGTGTGCGCCATCGTGCGTTTACATCAGGTTTACATGCAGATGCTGGGATCCTGAACGGTGCAGCTGGAGCGCTGTGCCCGCAATGACATCACACATAATTTGGCGGGACTTGAAGAATCCCCGAGAAGATCCAGAAAATGGTCAACATTGAAGGGCAGATTAATGGTTATCAAAGTACAAATATCCAAAATCAGTTCAGTAACGGTTTTCAAGGGGACAATATTTACTCAAATTGATGGGTTTGGATGATGGGGGTAACTCGTGTCACAGGCTCTTTAAGCTTCTTTCCTTCTGTCTTCTATCGTCCCTGTCACTTCCTTCCCTCCATCTCTCTATTCATTTCTTCATTCCCCCCCCCTCTCTATTCATTTCTTCATTCCCCCCCCTCTCGCCTTCCTCTGCCTCTTACTTCCTTCACACTTCCACAGAGCTGGTGGTTTTCTTAGTTTCACAGAGATGCATACTTACCAACACGTACAAATAATGAATAACAAAATGAATCAAACTTTTAAAATGCAGGAATTGACAATTAATCCCTTTGAGTTAGCTTCTCAAAACAAATACGTCTCTATTGACTTATATTGATCCGTTTGCTTCCACTAAGACTTCCCACACCTGCACTGATAGTTTAGTAGGTAGAGTTTAAGTATAAGACATCACCTTTTGCTTTAGGATATAGATTGTTTTTCTTTTGCCAACTGACATAGAAACATAATTCGAACCTGCTGGGACCATAGTGCTAGACACAAATTACATCTAGTAATTATTGAAAGGGTTAGCCTTTAAAATGCATGTCCCAAATTCGTATTTAAAATGTGAATAGGGTAAACATTTTTGACCATAAAACTTAAAACATAAACAAGAGAGTCCTGATGGTACAGATGTAGCACCTCATTTCAGACAGTTTGAAACGCAAGGGCCGTGGCCGGCACGGGGTCTGCCCTCGCTCAAAGGAAAACCTCCAGCGTGACTTGAGACCGCCCCCTTGATAAATAAATGTAATTATAATGAAGCCAGCTGCAATGGATCATTGATCCACCAGGGGGTGCAGTGGGGTTCCACACTGGAGCTCATGTGAAATAAACTCTGATACAGTATGCTGGATGTACAGCGGAACTTTGTTAAGATCCATATGTCACGGATATCATACTCTGTGCTAAATAAGAGACATGTAATCATTTACAAAACATCACCATGTTTTTATTTAACAAAATAATGTTGTGTAGTCCACAACTACTGTCCAAAAATCAGGAAGCCCGCTGGCTCCAAAAACGAACGGGAGGAAATGCAGCCCGGCTCTCGATTTTTAATCCTAATTTAATCATCATCTCCACCACGATCATTTATGTTTATGTTCGCCGAATTGACATGAAAGCACTGACAAATATGAATATACTGTAGTCAGCTTCATTAAAATGTTATTAACGTGCCTAAACTCAGTAATTCACAAAAAATATTTATATTTTAATGGAGCCTCGTCAGGCAGATCAGGGTCCCGACGCGTAGCGGAGGGATCTTGATCTGGATGAAGGGTGTTATTTTCCCCATAATGACCAAGTCGCAGCACATTATCCCGCTTATTACATGGCCACATTCTCAACAAAGTAACGACATGACTCCCAATATTAATTGAAATGCTTTTATGGATTTAGAAAATGTTTTTATTGATTTAAAAAATAGTTGTATGTATTGATTTAAATTGACATGTATCCGCTAAGAAAAATAGTCCGTTGTTACCGTTTTTTAAACAGTCTGAATGAAACGGCAGCTCTCAGCTGTGTGTTTACTTTTATATATACAGTCTATGATGTTTACACACCTAATGGCCCATCAGCCACAGCTCTCCCCCCTGATCTTTCTTCTCCAGCAGCTAAGTTAACTGTAGGTTACTCTGAGTGACAAGCTTACAGTTAGTGAAGTAACACTTTTTTTTCGTGAGTCACGACCTGGCTGTTTCATTCTAACATAACGCTCCAAATGTTACTGTTTCCACTCGGAATACAGCTACACCATTGTTTGGTTTCCATGGTAGCGCGTCTCTTTAGTAGCGCACAACTGAAAGTCTGAGAGGGTGGGGATTGTTCACAAAAAACAGAACAAGAATCGACAACTCCACCCTCTGCTCACTCCTTTCCTGTAAAATACAGGTCCAGCCAGGCAAAACAGTGCACTTCTATTTCCAGACCATGGGGCTGGGTCAGCCACTAACATATTCATATTTCTCTTCTCAAAAAGAGAAATATGAACGTTAGTTTTGAACTGAAATGAACAAATAAAGTCAACATTTCACAGTGTTTACAAACATTGACCATACCGTTCACCAGCCCCCACCCCCCTATGCCTACTGTATGTTGTGAAATATTTGTTTAAAACTAATTGGCCATCGGAAGTCCCAACCCCCCCCCCCCCCCTATGATCTCTCTTCTCCAGCAGTCTGGTTTGTGTTCGCATACACTGTAAAACCTAACATCGTGTTAAATAAGAATGAATAAGTAGGCCTTACTTATTTTGTATTAACTTGTTATTAACACTCAGTTTTAATAATTAAGCTGACATATGGGGTCGAAAAACCTAACTAACTCAATGTAATTGATGTGAGCTAATTTAGAAAAAATAAGTTAGTGGAAATGTTTTTTTTTTTTCAACATTAGGACATGCGCAGATCACTCCTTGACCACTTGGCGCTCAAAGTTACTTTCTGGAACATTTACGAACATGCCCTGCAGCAGATGGACGTTTCCCCAACGGCTAGTCGCTATGGTCATTGTCGCATTACAGTGAATCTTGTGCTTAGCACACTGCTTTGGTGAGTACATATTAACATCCCAACCGTTTTGCTGTCTTGTTGTATTTAATCTCAAGGTTTATATGCTTGCTAGTTAAGATAACATTAGCTAACATTAGCTAATGCTATCTTAACTATTGCAGACATAATGTGGCGAAATCGTGTTGCAGCTTGGCCCAGAGGTCTTGGTGTCAACATTTAATATACGGAGATAGACGAGGGCTGACTTGATTTACCTGCATAAACGTTTTTAAGTACTATTTAGAACAAAGACTAGCATGTGAGTAACTCAAGGGGCAAACTCTGGGGAACAGCCGGGACGCCAATACGGAAGTGCCACACACTGCAGTTCATATATTGGCCGATAGGCGATGGCTGCAGAAAGGAGCAATTTACATAGACCCCCATGTTAAAATGCCCAACTTTACAGCAGTAAAAAACATGTTTCTACCCCTGGCTCCATACATTTTTATTATCGATATAGTTAGATTCCACCTTCATGATTATGGATCTGTGAGTGAATTGTTTTCTAACACGACCCTTTTATTTATATTAGGTCTTAAAGTTTTTGCATACATTAGGGCGTGGTCACATTGAGTGACGGCTCTGTCAAGTGACTGTTGCTGCTAGCTTCTTGTCTCTCTGCTAGCTGCTCCGTGAAGCTACAGGGACTCTGCCTGCTCAGCTCATCCAGTAAACACAACTTGAAGCCGGCCGTGGTTGTTTGTTGTTCATGCTTATATATCGGACTATTGTGACTCGCTCTGCGGTTAAAACAGACGGTGCATGAATGCGGTTTTGCGGTAAGTGAAATTCGAGTGCTTTATTTATGTGTTAATGATTTTAATCAGCTACGTAATGAATGTTAAGGCTTGAGTTAGCGTGTGGTAGCTACATCGGTGCTAACGATGCTAATCGTAGCCTCCAAGTTAAAATAATAGACTGTATATATAAAGGTTAAAACGAAATAGACATTAAGTGGGATAATACTGTTGAACAAACGGCTTCTGTTTGAGGTTGATAAAATAAGGTCATCCTTGTAACGTAGAGAGATATTTTATTATCTAGGTAGGAACTGTATGCATCGCTAAGGTTAATTTAAATTGGCTATGCTCAAGTATGTAGACAAGCTAACGTCGAAGTAGTGTATGTGAAATCAACCTCACAATAAGATGTGTATATTACAATTATTAATGTCATATTTCAAGATGATTACTTAGATATTACAATATGGTTGGCATTATTGAGCTTACACGTTAACGTCACAGTCACCTGAAGAACGAACCCAAACCTTGTTGTTTTTATTAATTGTATTACCAAATGGGTATCAAATAAACAGTAAGCATTGGTAACACAACTTCCAAAGTTACAGTAAAATAAAAAGGACCCTGACTCGGACAATACACAATCCAACATGTTCAACAGAAGAGAATCAGTTATATTGTTTGTACACATGGTACTTTACATATATATCTGTTTGTTTAAGGTGTCCAGGTGATGCAGACAGGCTGGACCAGAGAGAGAGAGACAGAACTGGACTCCTCACAGCAGTGAATTTCAGCTCAGGTACAAAGACTCTATTTTTCATACTGTACAAAGAATCAAGAAAGATATTGGTTTAAATGAATGAAGTATTGACTTTAATACACTGATATACATTCCATTAAACAATACTAAATACTAGATCACCTACACATCAGTGAAGTTGAGGGTTTTTTCCATGCAAAAAGTTACATTTAGATGTTAACAAGCACTATGATTTTGTCAGCTTTCTAATTTAATGTATTGAAGGCAAAGATATTTAACACATAGTGAGAACTGCTACTATTTATCTCTCAATATTATCTGTAAAAAACGTTGTAAAAGTGATTCTTTCAGTGAGACAACAGAGCAAGCTTCTACAGTTGCACTATGTTTTGATAACAGTTAAATATTATTTTGATAATAACATATATTTCAATGTTGATGAACTTCATACTGTTCATTCCTAATCTGATCGTCTTTGTAGCTCACTGTTGAAATAAAAAAAAATCATTACAATTACAAAATAATGATATCTACAGGCCCTAAACACACAAACACACCGCTTTCATAAATAACACACTTGTTCTGCAATAATATGTTTTATGTTTCCTGTAATTTTTGTTAGGAAAGGACATGCCTGAAAGACACGACATTTTCTCCTTCTCTGAGGGTCAAGAAGAACATCCAAGAGGAACATTAAAAGCTGATGTTATGAGATTTTAAGACCAGTACAGGACATTCACTAAGAAACTACTTTTATTGTGAAAACACAGTCAACTGATCGAATGCACCTATTTCCACATCTACACTCCATCAGCTGATTATTTCTATTTGCCTCACTTTATGAGCTTCACAACACTTGTGCCTTGTACCGCAGAGTTTGCAACGTCACAAATAAATGGGGCCAATCTTCAGTCAGATGTGAATGTGTAATCTAACATTTTCAGTAAGAATAATGGACGAAAGGAGTGCAAATACAATTTATTGAAATGTGAACCAAAAGTTAATCAAATGTTTTAAATAAAAAGCACATATGGACAGAAGGTGTAAACCTATTAAATGTAAGTAAGTAAACACATTTAGTCAGATAAAGTGACAGACTAGGCCTGTGCAGTTGGTATCAGCTTTGCCCAGCATGGGCTCCTCCATCAGGCCCGGTCTTCCTCGCTGAGGAAAGACCCTCAGTCCTCTCCACACCAACAGACTGGACGTCCATCACACGGAGGTTTCTCCCTGAAGTCTCAGCAGCTCTCTGGACACCACGCTGTCTCAATCCGTCCACACTGAATATGAGAGGGGGAAAATGAAAATAATAAATGCTTTAGACAATAAGAAACATAAAGTTGACTGTTGAGTTGCTCAGTTTTTTTAGATTGTCAATACTATTACTGTATAACTAATATCTCAGGTTAAGAGGCACATTCAAATAAAGATTGGTCTTTAAATACATGTTGTCTTTTGAATTGTTTGTCTAAAGTCAAGGATCTAGAACTGGTACTTAGTTTTAATGATACAGTCTGGTTATTATGCTGTTTGGAGGAGGCCTCACAGGTAAGAGCACTAATTAGCTACCATCACATGTACCTTAGCTTGACTTAAATGTATTAAACGTGTAATTAAGTGATATCAAAATATAAATAACTAATGTCATGCAAACATATTAATATTTACTTGATTCCAGTGTTGAATTTAGCACAATTGCATACAAACGTTAAGGGGTTTTAAGATTCTGAAGTATTATGCTAAAAACTCAATAACTTAGATTATTATTTATAGTTTTGCTGAATAGTTTCATGTCCGCTTACCTTAGAAACGTAAAATACGACGGCAGTGTGCAGATGGGAAGCATGTTAGCTTAGCTTGTTGCTTCAGCTAGCTCTGGAACTTCCAGCTCGGTGGCAGCATGTCCCGCCTCGGCTCCGCCTCTTTGCCCTTATTTGGAGCAGGCGGGAACAGGCGGGAGTTGAACTCTGACGTCACTGTCGAGCCGTTAGTGGCCGACTCCGCCTACTAAGGGCTTCACGGCAACTCTGCAGAATCCTATGGGTGACGTCACGGACCCTACGTCCATTTATATATACAGTCTATGGAGTAACTTCATTATTAATGTCAGTGTTTTAGCCTAATGCCGTGACTTGTGGCTGTTTTCAGTTTTATATATTAGCCTACAACAATGTATAAAGTTACACTTCACAACGTGTGAGCGCCAATCAGTAGGCCTATATACTCCAAGCGGGTTGCGATGCGGGACCGGGAGCTTGAGGAGGGACTCTCCCGCTAGGGGCGGCCGTTCCTGGGTGCAGACTGCGGGTCCCTCCGCCAGCTCCGCGGTGCTGCAAGCCGTCACTGCGGAGCTGACGGAGAGACCCTCCCGCTACGGGTGGCCGTGCCTGGGTGGAGACTGCGGGTGCAACCTCAAGCTCCGCGGGGCTGGCTTGGCCATGTACTGGGCATTACTTCACCGTGACTCACTCTTTTGGCGGGGAAACAGCTGGAGTGTAAATGTGTCTGGCGGCTGTGTCTGTGGGCGTTACAATTCGCCGCAACGGGGAGTGGCGGGGTTCGTCAGGTTCCAACGTGAGGTGTAGATGTGACGTTCTTGCCGTCTGAAGCAGGGCTGCCAACATTTGAGTTCAGCTTGGAGTGAGATTTATTTTTTGGTGAACCGAAAAAAGAAACGTTCATGTGTACAGTGTTACAAATGTATTGAACATGTACAAACTAGGGTTTCCCATTAATGTACCGGGCGCTACAGTGGAATACGCACATACACGACAGTAAGCGTGTAAGCCTAAAGTTGCAGTAACACGGCTGCTTAAAATATACGGTAATCGGCCTACCAGAAAAGTCATTAATCCTCATCTTCGTCTTCTTCCTGCGTACTAAAACCAACAAAGTCCTCATCTTCAGTGTCGGAAACGAACAGGCTCAGGGTGGCTTCGTCAGCCTCTCTCCTTCGTTGTCGCTCTCAAAACCAACAAACTCCTCTTCGTCACTGTCGGAATCGAACAGCCTCTGAAGGGCCTCAGCTGTGTCGGCGTCCTCCTCTTCATGACGCAGCAGTCCAGCCTTTCGGAACCCGTTGGTGTGGACGGGCCGACTCTTACGGCCCGTCCACACAGCGGCGTGCGTTGACGCTTGCCGGCGGGCGTGTCTGACACTCGAGCAACAACCAATCACATGAATCTCCCGCCCCAGACACACAAGCACGCGGTTTGATTGGCTAGAGCTTGTACTGGCATATGATTCGATTGGCTGACGCCTCCATCGAGGCGTCAAAAGTTGAACATTGCTCAACTTTTGAAACGAGCAACGCCAGCAACGCTCCACGTCGCTTCCCAAAATGCAGTTCGGCTAAAAGTGACGTCACCCCATTCAAAGTGAATGGGCAGAAGCGTTGGAAGCTTCAACGCACGCCGCTGTGTGGACGGGCCGTGACAATGAAGGCTCGATAATCAGCTCACAGCATATAAAAGGGCATATAGGTGTAAGCAGAGGAAAAGTGCTATTTTATAAGTGTGTAAATATTAAGTTAAATGCATCAACCTGGTGCACTTTGAGAGCAAAAATAATTTATGGTAGACAGATTTTCTTTTTCTTTATGGATATGTTACTAATCACTCCCCTTTCAAACTGTATTCTTGTTTTACTGTCATATAGTATTTCATAACTGTTTTTCATTTATTCTCATAAATGGTGACCAAAACGTTTGAGACCCACTGAGATAAGATAAGATAAGATGGACCTTTATTAATCCCCATGGGGAAATTCAGTAGTTCAAAAATCAACAGGGTGTGAAAAACAGGATAGCACAGATTCACACAGATTGACAAAATCAAAAATAAGATCAGCGATAAAAATAAAAATAATGAGTAACTATGAAATAAGAAATGAATAAAATTAAAATGTAATTATCATATTATAATGTGTTGTATTATTACCGTACTTTTCGGACTATAAGCCGCGACTTTTTCCCCATTTTTCGACCCTGCGGTTTATACAGCTACCGGCCACTAGGGGACCTCCTAAATCTATGGATTTTACAGGTTACAGTCCACCACCTTTAACTCTATGGGCTCTATGGCCTGTCCGCACTCCCCACCTTTAAGCGGCGGGCTCCAGCAGGAAAAGCTGGAGGCCGGAAAAGAGTGAGACAGGTAGCGCGCAAAAGTAAAAGTTGAACCGAGAGTGGTACGAGAGACAGAACGAGAGCAAGACAGACAGACATTACGAGAGCGAGACAGTTTGTGCAAAGGAAGTTTTCATGCACAAACCCTCATTATGGAAAACAAACGTAGACATGCATATGATGCAGCTTTTAAGTTAAAGGCAGTCAATCTGGCGATAAATCATTCACCAAAACTGGTCGCATGCGAAAAGCAACTTTCGCTCAAGTTTGCGAGTGGATCCTGACAGCGTGGAGGAGTGTCAAAACATCCACGATCACCAACGGGTTCCGAAAGGCTGGACTGCTGCGTCATGAAGAGGAGGACGCCGACACAGCTGAGGCCCTTCAGAGGCTGTTCGATTCCGACAGTGACGAAGAGGAGTTTGTTGGTTTTGAGAGCGACAACGAAGGAGAGAGGCTGACGAAGCCACCCTGAGCCTGTTCGTTTCCGACACTGAAGATGAGGACTTTGTTGGTTTTAGTACGCAGGAAGAAGACGAAGATGAGGATTAATGACTTTTCTGGTAGGCCGATTACCGTATATTTTAAGCAGCCGTGTTACTGCAACTTTAGGCTTACACGCTTACTGTCGTGTTATAGGCACTTTATTTTGCACTTTTTTGTTTTTTGTTATGGTACTACTGTAGGCTATAATGTAGATCAGTGGTTTGAAAGTTGAAAAGTTTGTGTGTCTGAAACGCTATGTGATACAGTACAGTTTACACAGCACAGTACATGTTCTGTAGCTACTATTGCACTAAATGGTAACACGTTGCACGTTATGCAAATATGCAACTTGTTTGTTGAAATGTTAATAAATGGGAGCTTCCTCAAACAGCCATCTCTTTCCCGACAATCCCCTCTGTGCACGAACCCTGCTGCGGCTTATATGCAGGTGCGCTTTATAGTCCGAAAAGTACGGTAAGTAATATCATACATTAACCCCATTATAGCAGATGCCACATTGAATGAATGAACACATTTATGCATCAATAATTACAACGGAGTATTTCTAAATATAAGTTGTATAAATACTTATATGTATTTAATACTAATAACATAATGATTCATTTTACTTTCAGATGATAATACTTTCCACTTGGGCAATTGACCATTTTGAATGCAGGACATTTACTTCTAATGCGTAGTTTTACCTAGGTAAATAACCTGAATACTTCTTCCACCTCTGAGTTTGGACCCTGTCACTGTTTTTAAAACTTTAATTCAATGTTTGATATTTCCAGAGACCCTTTCAGACCACTGCTGGAGATGGGAGAGTTTTGTCACATAAATATGCAAACACAAACCTACAGTTAAGGCCCTGACACACCAGGCCGAAATAGGCCGTTTTCGTTAGTCGGACGACGAAGCGTGCCCTGTCGCCCAAACTCAATTTGGTGTGTCCCGCACCGTCGGCTGTGACACGCCTTATTTGGCCTTTCATGGCCGATGCCACAGGCAGTCGGACAAAGAAATCACTCTGATTGGCTGTTCAGCTAGCGAATCAGTGCATGAGAAGCGAAACGGTTGCTTGAGAATGTCTTCCACAAGCAACACTCCAATGGCTGATAGCTCCAGTACCGCACGAAACATGTTTTCGATGGACGAGAGTGAAAATGGAACGCACACGCTATTTGTTGTTTGTTTATATCACGTAGTCTGTTCTTCTTCTCTGTCTTCCGGTTGTTGCCTCTTTTGAATGACGAATACACACCACCGCCACCTGCTGGTAAGGAGAGTTATTGCCACTCACGCATGCGCAGTTCGTACGTGCTCGGCTGAAGTCTTTGCGGTGTGTTCCAGTGCGACACATGGCCAAGACGCAGGAGAACACGCCAACGCAACAGTCGGCGTCGGCGAGTTCTCTGGCGACTGCTTGGTGTGTCAGGGCCTTTAAACGCTGCTGGAGAAGAGCAGTGTTGGGTGTAACGTGTTACAAAAGTAACGGAGTTACAGTAATATATAACATTTTGCTGTAACGATGTAATGTAACTCATTACTAATGAAATGTGGGTAATATATTACCCGTTACAATGCTCAGTAACGCAGTTACAACACGTTTTAACCCGAAATTAAATGGTGTTTTATTTTTTAAGAATGTACTTACAAAGCGAGACATTCCGACACCAGAGACAAATTGTGCGGGTAGATTAGTAAACCTGGTGTGTTTACCCTTCAGGCTTCGCGTCGGGATCTTCGGGGCAGTTGAATGTTATGCACCCTCTATTAAAAAAAGAGAACGGAGCGAAAAATACAAACAACAAATTGTGTCAGGTGCGCGTGAGCAGCAGTCTTCGTCGCCCGAAACTACGCCGCCCCTCTGCGGCCCGCAGGTGCCAGGATACCACCGCAAAACAGAGCCTGCCCAGGTATATCTAAACAAGTACCCGCCTGTACAGTGGGGTTAGGCGGTCATTTTGCAGCTCGTGGTATAAAAATAGACAATGGAATATTCATGTGAAAATAGTGCCATATTCTGCCATGCCTGTAGAAATGTTGGGTCAAAAATAATGCATACAATAGCACAGATGCCTTCACCATGAATGGCTACAAAAATATCTCATATCCCAAGCTTATCAACAAGCTAATGTTGCAACTGAAATGTTCTCCAGGTCACAAAGTCAACCTCACATGATGATGTGATACCAGTTTTCAAGCACAGGAAATATTCTCTTCCCAGAGTATATGATGGGACCAAGGTGATGATTTAGTACATGGTTTTAATAATACTTTTGCTTTTCAATGTTTGCCATTTCAAACCATGAGCTGGTTCAAATAACATTTGCCTTGATTTACAATATGTTCTCATTTGTTTTATCTGTACAGTTTTGAAGCTTTTGTGCTTTTCCTTGCCATAGTCCACTTTGGACTATATGAAATATGTCAGGATTGCACTTTTAACTCACTTGAAATGTTCTCACTTGCTTGGTTTCAAAACATAACAAATGCCATAATCTGTTCATTGGAGACCATCAATGCTATTTTTCATTGCTGTTGCCGGCCACTATTGCTCATGTAAACCTACTACTGCTGCGCCCCCTGTAATCTCAGAGGCACCCCAAGTCATTTTGTTCTGGAACCGGGCCTGTACATGGCCATATACTAAACAAAATACAGAGCCCATTCCGTGTCCTGTTATTGTTTACTTCTTGTCTGCCTTCTTCTGGTGATTTATCTGACGTCCAGCGCTCCGTCTTTTAACCTCTTTTCCTTTCTCTTTCTTGATCCTCCTTAGCAACCTTCATTATAGTCATTGACAGTGGACTGTACTGGATTAACAACGTGTCACATGTTAAGAAGTTACAATCAGAATCGAGTATTCAACTAAGCCGTGTAATAAAAGTTGTTTGTAGCCTTAATGGCCTACACAGTTGTTATGTAAAGTATTGTTCTAAACGGTATTAAAGTAAACAGGTATTATCTTGGACTGTTTTAAGTAATCCTATATATATATATAACCTTCTCACTTACACTCAATGACCCAGATACCCTGCTACACACACATACACCTCCTTCCACCAGTACACACACATATTCTTTGCTCACCTACACTCACTGACCCAGATACCAGCACACACACATATTCTTTTCAAGGTTCTTTCTGGGGCCAATATAATCTCAAGCACCAATATATCTGTGTACAATGTTTGATTGTCTGGGAAAGAATAGTTTGTGTGAAATATTCCTTGGGAAAGTAAAGGAGTGAATACAGGTGCAAGATAAAGATTGACTCTGTCCTTGTTTACTTCCGAAGCTCTCACGCTCTGTTCAGAAGTAAAATACTTTTTCCCAGAACTCTGATTCGCTGTATTGGGCCTGACCCGAAGTGAATCCAACCAGTAAGAACACCTAGGGGAGTGAGCAGCCTACGCAACTCATCCCCACGGACTCTCTAATTCGCTTAGGAGTAAAATGGGACGGAAGAGCCGACACAACTCCGCCTCAAATATGTCTATGTATACTATTGTTTATTCATGCAAAATGCCCCCCTGTTTCTGACTGGCTGGTCCCGATATCTGTATCGCACGGCAGTAGAGCGGGGAGCCCGGAGTGCTCTGTTACAGGGCACTGTATTTCGTATTGTGTTTTTTACCATTAAAATCAGATTATTGTTATAACTTTTATGCCGGTGTTTTGAACTTCTTTTATTAAATCAGACCAGGCTCATCTAACGGACGGCGCGGAGCGGAGGTGGGCTTTAAGCCACCACTACTGTGTTTGCTCCTACATATGCTATACCACATCGCCCTTCACTGGATGTCTAATGAGCTGCACTAAACTACATTTTAGCATTTAAAATACCTAGCCATTCTTTTGCGCTTATTTTGGTGAAAGTAACTAAAAAGTAGTGTAACTCATTACATTTCAGAGACAGTAATATTGTAATGTAACTTATTACTTTCAAAAGACAGTAATAAGTCATATGTAATATATTACATTTTGGAAGTAACTTGCCCAACACTGGAGAAGAGAGATCACAGGGGGGTTGGGAGATCACAGGAGGGGGGAGAGCTGTGGCTGAGTGGCCATTAGGTGTGTAAACAATCTCTGTTAAACAGCCCCCGCTGATCTGATCACCTGAGAGCTGTCTAATTTTATCATTGCACAACAATGAACTCAATGTGTGATTGTCATAGCAGTAATAATACAGTAAACTATTAACTAGTAGTAGTATAATATTATAGTAAATATTCTTGTCAATATGATTATATCCGTGACAGTGGGAATAAAAAACGATATGCTACAGTATAGTAATAAAAGATAAATCCCACTTGTTGTAGCCTACCTGGCAGAGCAAGAAACACTCCAGCGTTCTATTTAAACGTGTTTAAAACATATCTAAATAAATATGTGTGTCCCGGGCCATAAATGTAACGTATGCTGTCAGTTTTCAGATAAAGCCACGGCATCACAATTCTTCTGTATTCTACAATATAGTTATTTTCACCTCCCGTATTGCTTTTTCAACCCACCAGCTTTTATGGAGAAAATAAGTTATATAATAATTAACCAGAGGCATGTTTCTCACTATTTTATGCATAGAAACAACAGACTACTGTGTGTGTGAGGAATCAGCTGTTTGTTATGAGTTCCCCTGAGAGCTGCCGTTTTCATTCAGACTATTTAAAAAAACAACGGTCTGATTTGAACATTGCACAACAATGAACTCAATGTGTGATTGTTATAGCAGTAATATTAAACACTAATAATACAGTAAACTATTAACACTGTACATATTATTGTTTGCCCGTGGGGAGATGACGAGGCTCCATTAAAATATAAACCCATTTTTTGTGAATTACTGAGTTTAGGCAAGTTAATAACGTTTTAATGAAGTTGACTACAGTATATTCATATTTGTCAGTGCTTTCATGGCAATTCTGTGAACATAAACAAAAATTATTGTGGTGAAGATGATGATTAAATTAGGATTAAAAATCGGTAGTGAGAGCCGTGCTGTATTTCCTCCCGTCGAATGTGATATAAAAACTAAACGGTTATTTTTGTAGTTGTAAACTGTTAGAAATTAAAATCAATGTTTTCATAGCATAATGTACCTTAAATAAACCGTCAGTTTAAATGCTATTTTATTCTGGAAAAAAACGGAAGTTCTCAATACCAAGCTTTTATTCTGAAAATCCTTCATGACGACATCCGGGACTACCGTCCATTAGTATCATTAAAGTGGCTATTGACGCCGTTAACATGTATTACATATAAAGTTATGAAAGAGATAAGGAGGAGAAAATGCATGTGGAAGTAAGCAATGAATGTAAAATGTCGAAATCCTCCGTTTAACGCAATATCGGACACAGAAGAACGAGGGGGAAGTCTCCTACGTCACCACAGCCCCCAGAGAGGAGGAGCAAACAGCCAGCAAGCGGGAAGGACGAAGGCTTGTGGGCTCTCTTCTGGTCGGCCGACCACAGAGAAGGCGCTCTTTACATCCCTCTCTCTGAATCATCTTCTGCTTGTAACATTACCGCGCCATTTAATTAAAGTACCATTTGAACCTTCTCAGAGACTCCATTTAGTCTCCTTTTAAAGCTTCTCTCCTGGACGTGAGAATAACGAACACAGCATAACAATTGGAATGACCCCGACGTGATCTTGTTGCACCGGGAGAGCAGTTGCAGTTGTCAAAGGAGCTTGAACAATGCTGGCAGATATACACTCGGGCCCATACAGAAAGGTAAAGGAGTACCTGTTTATTCAAAATCTTCAATAGATTACATAGTGAACAATATAGGAGTGTGTGTCTGTCTGGTAAGTTGGACTCCTGAGAAAGACTGCCTAAATTAATGTTAAAACAGCCTAAATTCATAAACATAGTTATTCTATAACACGTGGCGTTGCTTTGTCACAAGCAGGGTGAGTTCAAATTTCTTCTTTTTCTTACATTTAACCCTGCATGCTATTAATTTGTGTGTGTGTTGTATTTTAAATATAAATGTGTGTGGTCATTGTACTTCGGGTAGGTGTCTTGTTGCGTTTTCATGTAGGTGTCTCTTGTTACGTTAGTTGTTAGTTAGCCTATGACGTAAGGATATATAAGTCCATTTAACGATTTTTGTTAAGATCTATGAGACATAGCGAATCGGTTAAGCACCGAGTAAATGAAAACCAACAAGGCATAGCGAATCAACCCAGGATTGAGTAACTGAAGTCAGTGCTAGTCGAAAACAGTTGAGAACTGTTTTAAAAAAGTCCTTTTCGAGGAAAACGGCTTGATTAAGGTGTAAGCCTTTATCAGTGGTCATACTGTTCTATTTGCAACCAAGATATTGCGGGTGGAATACGGTATTTGGAGTTACAGCAGCATTACGTTAAATAGACGACGGTCATTTAATAGATAGGTTTCCATATTGCTCCCACCTAACGTGTCTAAATAGCAACAGTTAACCAATAGTGGACTATAAAGTCAATTATTACGTAGATAGGTTTATAGCTTATGCGTAAGGGTTCCTAACTTTAAGTGATGATATCAATAAGATAAAGCCCATTTTTCATAGTAAACTAGATAGAAATGTTATTTTAAACTACAGTGTTGTTTTGTGTTGAATTTTCTAGACTAAAGATCACTCGCCATTATTTCAACTCCCCTGTGAGAGCCACAAGGTGTGTTTTCAAATCCCTTTGTTCTTCAGGTTAAAGGTTGGAAAATCAGTTGCCATCTTGTCTTGCCCTCATGTTGAAAATAAGCCACACGGCAGTCGCCATTTCGTGAAATGCTAATTGAAAGTACTCTGTTTTAAAACGATAGTTACGTATGTAACTACGGTTCTATGAATACCGGATGACCGCCAGAGGCGGTGCTTTAGCACTGGATATCTTCTGTCTCGCGCATGCGCAGGTCGAATATTTATATCAACAAAGTCACGTGTGACCTCGTATGACCCCGGAAGGCATAAGTTCCGGTGCCGTCAACTAGTTCAGTCCTATGGAATCTTCTCGCAGAAACACGAAATTCCGAGTGACCAAGAACTCTGGCGGTCATCCAGTATTCATAGAACCGTAGTTACATACGTAACTATCGTTCTATTTCATCCTTACTGACCGCCAGAGGCGGTGCTTTAGCACTGGATGACCTATACCAACAGAGTCACGAGGAAGTCGGAATACTCAGCCTATAAGGATGGCCTAGGCGGACTCTGCAGGAGGACCACACCCAGCGGGTGAGGGGCGGCAACATTCACCCTGTAGTATTTGGCGAATGTGCTCGGAGATGCCCATGTGGCCGCAGCACATATGTCCTCTAGGGGCACACCTCTCAAGGTCGCCTATGATGTGGAGACACTCCTGGTAGAGTGGCACTTTACTCTGGGTGGCAAGGGACGGTCATTCACCCTGTATGCCTGGGCAATGACGTCCACGATCCAGTGGGACAAGCGCTGTTTTGAGAGCGCACGGCCCCTTCTAGGACCACCGTAACACAGAAAGAGCTGTTCTGACTGACGCATGCCTGCGGTAGTCTGGACATAAGCTCTAAGGGCCCGCACCGGGCATAGGAGTCTTGACCTCTCTTCCCCCTCTCCTGATGGGGGGTCAAACCATGCCAGCTGGATAGGCCGATTAAAATGAGAGCGTGCCAGCACCTTAGGGAGGAAGGCTGTGTTCGGCCATAAGGTGACACCTGAGCCATCTGAGTTCCACCTCAGACACGAGCTGTTCACGGACAAGGCCTGAAGCTCGCTTACACGCTTTGCTGAGGTGATGGCAAGAAGGAAAGCAGTCTTGGCTGAGAGCCACCTCAGTTCTGCCTGTAACAAGGGTTCAAAGGGAGGCGAGCATAGGGCATCCAGCACCAAGGGCAGATCCCATGTAGGGGCCCTTGGGATGTTCGGGGGGCGAAGTCTCAGTGCTCCCCTTAAAAAGAGGGATACCAGCCTATGGCTCCCCACTGTGCTGTTGTCAACCCTTGCATGTTGAGCTGATATAGCAGCCACATACACCCTGACGGTAGCGGGACACCGGCCGCCATCCAGGAGGGACTGCAGGAATTCAAGGGTAGGAGGCACCGAGCAATGTACTGGGTCCTCATTTCGCCCTTGGCACCAGTCAGAGAACAGTTTCCACCTGTTTTCGTACTGTTTACGAGTAGATAGTGCCCTAGCATTGAGAATAGTCCTCCTGACAGGCTCTATGCAGTCGCTCAGCAGTGGGTCGGGCCCTCCAGTGGCCAGACCCACAGCTGGAGGCGGCAAGGGTCGGGGTGCTATATTCGACCCTCCAGCTGAGACAAGAGGTCCTTCCAGTTGGGGAGACGCCAAGGTGTCCCGCAACAGAGTCTGTGCAGCAGGGAGAACCAAGTCCTGGCTGGCCAGAAGGGGGCCACCAGAAGAAACCTGTGGCCCTGATGAAGCACTCTGAGGAGTGTTGGTAGGATCAGAGGGAGGGGTGGATAGGCATAGAGAAGACACCCTGGCCATGAATGAGCCAGGGCGTCCTGACCCAAAGGGCTGGTTTTCTCCCTCAAGGAGAACCACAGGAGGCAGTGGGTCGACATCTTCGAGGCAAAGAGATCTACCTCTGCCCTGCCGAAGAGACCCCAGATGTTGGCTACCACCTCTGGATGAAGCCGCCACTCCCCTGGTGGAGGCTTGTGATGGGAGAGGGAGTCTGCGACTTGGTTCTGCTCTCCGGGCAGATACATTGACCGTAGGCTGGCCAGGCAAGGAGCTGCCCAGGTCAGGAGAGTCTGGGACACCTCTAGCAAGCATGCAGATTTGGTGCCCCCTTGGTGGTTTATATGATACACCATTGTAGTGTTGTCCGAGCGGACAAGCACATGCCTCCCCCTCAGGTATGGCAGGAAGTGCCTGAGTGCTAGGTGCACAGCTCGTAGCTCTAGCACATTGATATGTTCTGTGCCGTCCAGAGCAGACCACTGCCGCGGGCTGTCCTGTTTTGCCACACCGCACCCCATCCCGAGAGGCTGGCATCCGTCGTAACGGTCTCTCTGCGGAAAGGGACGGAGCCCATGGCCACGCCCCTCGTCATATATGACCTCTCCCTCCATGGGGATAGAGTGGAGAGGCACTGTTGTGACACCCTGATTTTTCTGTGCCTGTGCAACTTGGGGTCTAAGTGGAGGCCGTTCAGCCATCTCTGCAGGGGGCGCAGTGACAACAAGCCCAAGGGAATGACAGTTGAGGCAGCTGTCAGCATGCCCAAGAGGCGGAGAAACAGGATAAATGCCAGAGACCTGCCCCTTTTGAAGAGGGGAAGAAGCTGGAGGATGTCGTCCAGGCGCTGAGCAGATGGACAAGCCCGCATAGTGACTGTGTCCAGAGCCACCCCAATGAAGGTTAGGCTCTGAGAGGGGTTCAGACAACTCTTCTCCATGTTCACCTTGAGGCCTACCCGGGTGACATGAGAGAGAAGGAGAGCCGTGTCCTGGGTCGACTGCAGCCGGGATGGTGCACAGATTAGCCAGTCGTCTAAGTATGGCAGAATCTTCATACCCTGAGACTGCAGGGGTGGGGAGAGGGAGAGTCCGAATGGGAGCACCCTGAACTGGAAATGACGGCCTCTGAAGGCAAAGCGAAGAAACTGCCTGTGATGAGGTACAATAGGCACATGAAAATAAGCGTCCTTTAAATCGACGGACGTGAACCATTCCCCCCTGGCAACGGTACGAAGAACGTCCGCTGTGCTCAGCATATGGAAAGGGAAGATCTTTAGGAACTTGTTGAGTCCCCTCAGATCGAGGATTGGGCGAAGTCCACCGCCTTTCTTCCTTACCAGGAAGTAGGTCGAGTAGAAGCCCCCGGGCTTTGAGATGGGGTCCACAGGCTCGATTGCACCCTTGGCAAGGAGGACTAACAGCTCCTGGTTTAGGGCGATTTCTTTTGCCGGGTCGCTTATGGTGGTCATTTTGACCCGGCTGAAGGCTGGGGGCCGGCGTCGGAACTGAAGCTTGTACCCCTGGGTTAAGGTGGAAACCACCCAGGGGTCTGAAGCTTGAGCTACCCAGTAGTTGAGCTGCTGCTGGGAGAAATAACCGACAGCCAGCCCCAGACCCTCAGTACCTTTGCCCCCCGGCCTCTGGAGGCTCTGGGGGGGCGACGGTTAGGCACCGGATACCGAGGCTGCCTTGGGGGCGAGTTAACAGGACCGTAGCGGGCCGGCCCCCTCGTGGGATACCGAGGGCCCTGGCGGGCACCGGGGTGAGCCGGTGGACGGGAGCGGCCTCGGGAGGCAGATGCGGAGCCTCTAGGCCTACCGGGGGGGGGCATGTCTCTGCGAAGAGCTGAGAACTGTTGCCTGGTCTGACTAGCTTGGACAGTCCGTTCGAGCACCTGTACGGCAGCTGAACCGAACAGTTCCCCCGGCTCCACTGGGACAGCACAGAGAGAGTCTCAGTGTCCCTCCAGCATGCATGTAACTCCCTCAGATACTCACAAGAGGGAGGAACTGCAAGGGTGGCAGGTGCCAAAGTGCGCCTGAAGAACGCACTGGCAGGCGCTGTTTCGGGCTGCTGTACATCCAGCTGCTGGCGAGCCAGTGCCATGCGGATGACGGTACCCATGGAGCCGACATCCGCCCTCTCCGAGGATGCATGAGCTGAGGTACAGGAGCCAGGCCCAGAAGCATGGGACGGGCCCTCTCCGTCATACTCATTAAATTGAGTGGCTGAAGCTGCCATCGAGAACACATCGTCATCTGGAATCAGTTCTCTGTACGGACACCAGAATGGAGAGCCAAGAGGAGTGACTTCATCTGGGCAAGCTCAGTAGTGAGTAGGTCCACCCTAGAGGACAGCCTATCGGGCTTAGTCCTTTTTTTGGGCGGGCCACCCGCAGCCTCTGCTGCCCTACGCCTAGGACGGGTAGGTTGGGATGTAGTCGACTGTGCAGGGGGAAGGCCACCCTCAGTCAGTAGTTCAACCCCGGCTAGTCTAGCAGCTCTTACCGCATGAGGCATGATGGTGCAATTCATGCACGGGTCCTCCGAAAGGCCCTCCCTCAGATGCTCGAGGCCAAGACAAGAGGGGCAAAGGTCATGGCCATCCTCTGGTTGCAGAGAAGCCATACAGGTGTTACAGCCGTTAAACATAGCGCCAAGGGGGAACACTCAGCTGACTGTAAATAACTGGGCCAGGAAACAAACTCTGCAGTGGAGGGGAGTGAGCACAATAGTAGTTAGCGTGAGCGTGAGCACTCTGCTAACTGGGGTGAGAAAAAATTAGTGGTCAGTTAGTGGTATATATGCTGTGAGAGGAGAGTGGGAATACTCTCTCCACTAGCGCCGTAGCGAGTTAGCCTGAGCGAGAGCACTCTGCTAACTGGAGATGGAACGGGTATTAAACCAATTATGTGTAGTGAGAGGGGAGCGGAAGCACTCTCTTCACTAGCGCTGTAGCAAGTTAGCTTTGAGCGAGACCACTCAGCTAACTGGAGGATGGAACAGAAACCAACTGTGTGCAGGGAGAGGGGAGCGGAAACACTCTCTTCACTAGCGCTGTAGCAAGTTAGCTTTGAGCGAGAGCACTCAGCTAACTGGAGGATGGAACAGAAACCAACTGTGTGCAGGGAGAGGGGAGCGGAAACACTCTCTTCACTAGCGCTGTAGCAAGTTAGCTTTGAGCGAGAGCACTCAGCTAACTGGAGTTAGTAGTACAGAATTATTACACATATTTAAAAATCAAAACCATACACTGTACAATTTTTATTTTTAACATTTCAGATTTTTAAATGTGCATACTTTTTATCTTTTTAAGTTAAATCATAAAAAAAAAAAAAATCTATAATTTAAAATAAATATTTAAAACTTTAAAAAAACAACAACACAGAATTAAAGTTAAGTTCGGATGACATAGGATATTATTTATCAGGAACGAAGGTGCTAGTCAGAGGATTGGTGCTTCATCTTTGGTAACTTAATAATTCCCTTCAAGTATTTAAGAAACATGTCACCAAAAGACACCGTAGCTTGTAGCAACAAGACAAAGAGAAGGGAGGGGAAACCTCCAGAGAAGGCAGGGCAGACACCTCCAACAATTCAAGCTCAGGAAGAACCAGAGAATGCAGGGCAGACACCTCAAACAGTTAAATCTCAGATGGTGCCAGTGAATCAGATGCAGAACCAACAACCAGGAGGTTTCCGAGGAGGCACAGGCAGAAGACGTTTACGGTTTGAGGGATGTTACCATTGCAACCAAATGGGCCATTGGACCAGAGATTGCCCGCAACTACTAAGGCAACACCCACCACATGCACCAAGAAAAGCTAATAAAATAAACATTAAAAGAAAAAATACATGGATAAAAGTTACAGTGATAAAAGTTACAGTGCAGTCTAAGATATGAATAGTTCAATTAAAAGCAGCGACAAAAAGAAAAGTCTTCAGCCTGGATTTAAAAGTAGTCAGAGTTGCAGCGGACCTGCAGGTTTCTGGGAGTTTGTTCCAGATATTTGGAGCATAATAACTGAACGCTGCTTTACCATGTTTAGTTCTGACTCTGGGGACAGAAAGCTGACCAGTCCCTGAAGACCTGAGAGATCTGGATGGTTCATAATTTAGCAGGAGGTCAGAAATGTATTTTGGGCCTAAACCATTCAGTGCTTTATAAACCAGCAGCAGTATTTTGAAATCTATTCTTTGACACACAGGAAGCCAGTGTAAAGACTTCAGAACAGGAGTGATGTGATCCACTTTCTTAGTGTTAGTGAGGACTCGAGCAGCGGCGTTCTGAATCAGCTGCAGCTTTCTAATAGATTTTTTAGTGAGACCTGTGAAGACACCATTGCAGTAGTCGAGTCTACTGAAGATAAAAGCATGGACAAGTTTTTCCAAATCCTGCTTTGACATTAGTCTTTTAATCCTAGATATATTCTTTAGGTGATAGTAGGCTGATTTAGTAACTGTTTTAATGTGACTGTTGAAACTCAGGTCAGAGTCCATGACTACACCTAGATTTCTTATAGTAGAACATTTAGCAGACTATTTTTGTAATTATGAGAAGGATAGAGATTACGAGTGATGTTGTTCCCCCACACAGCAAACTATTGTGTCCACACAGCTAGTGAGGTCAAGACGATGGGTTTCCACCCAAAATATGACGACGGGTACCTAGTACTCGCCCAAGAAGGAGGATCCTTACCAAGTCCTCCTGTTTACACCGACTGCAGTTCAAGGGGCGGCGATACACCTGACGTGGAGCTGTTGAGACCTAAAAACAGAAACTCGATTCTGCTGTGGTGAAGTCTGGCTACAAAGGGAGGTGTTCCGATAGGGTCGCTTGTCTCAAACCAGTGAAGAAGTCAACAAGAACCCAGCAGAACTAGAGAGTGACTGTTAGCGAGAGAACAGTGACGGAGCGACAGAGACTGGCACAACATTTTCCAGCCAGTACATAGATAGACCCCGTCAGAAGACCGGGGCTGTGTTTAAAGGGGAACTTCGTTTATTGTTAGTGGAAGTGTAGTTTTTTAGTCAAACAATTATGTGATTCATGGAGTCAGATTACATTTTTCTCATAAACACAATTTTATAATTGGTCTGAAGTGTCTGTTTTAAGGCATGAGCTGCAGATTAAATAACATAACACTGATTGAGAGCTTGGATGGAGAAGTTGTAGGGTTTTTACAACAGTTTCAAGAATCAGTCTTTATTTATTTATTCTTGAGTAACTTTACTGATTTATAGTGTAGTGCGTAAGGCAATATCTCATTTTGAGTGAGGGGCATCAGCCCTTCATGCATGTCACCCTCTGTGAGAATAGTTCATATTTTCCCTCTAGTTTGGAGAAAACAATGATTTATTTGAAGATTTTCAGTCTGGCTTTAGAACACATCATAGCACAGAGACAGCTCTGATTAAAGTCACAAATGACATTCTAATAGCCTCTGACAAGGGACTTGTCTCTATTCTTGTTTTGCTCGATCTCAGTGCTGCATTTGATACTATCGACCATGATATCTTATTGCAAAGACTAGAGCACTTAGTTGGCATACAGGGAACTGCTTTAGGCTGGTTTAGGTCCTATCTATCTGAACGCTCTCAGTTTGTACGTGTCAACGATTAATCTTCCACGCAAACCAAAGTTAGCCATGGAGTGCCACAGGGCTCAGTGCTCGGACCTATTTTGTTCACATTATATATGCTTCCGTTAGGCAATATTATAAGCAATCATTCTGTAAACTTTCATTGTGATGCAGATGATACTCAACTATATTTATCAATCAAGCCTGATGAAATTAATCATCTAAATAAAATTCAAGACTGCCTCAAGGACTTAAAAACGTGGATGACCTTAAACTTTTTGATGTTAAACACGACCAAAACTGAAGTTATTGTACTTGGCCCGAAGAATCTACGAAACAAATTATCTAAAGATATACTAACTATGGATGGCATTAATTTGGCCTCCAGTGAGACTGTAAGGAATCTTGGTGTTATATTTGATCAGGATTTATCCTTTAACGCCCACATAAAATCAATTTCAAGGACCGCCTACTTCCATCTACGTAACATTGCAAAAATCAGGCATATCTTGCCTCAAAACGATGCAGAGAAACTAGTCCATGCATTTGTTACTTCAAGGCTGGATTAATGTAACTCTTTATTATCAGGGTGTACCAAGAAGTCAGTCAAGTCGCTTCAGCTGATTCAAAATGCTGCAGCTCGTGTAATAACCAGAGTTAGGAAAAGGGACCACATTACTCCTGTTCTGGCTGCCTTACACTGGCTCCCTATAGAACACAGGATAGAATTTAAAATTCTTCTTCTCGCCTACAAAGCCCTTAATGGGCAGGCGCCATCTTACCTTAAAGAACTCATTATACCCTACTGTCCTACTAGGGCATTGCGTTCCAAGAATGCAGGGTTGTTGGTTGTTCCTAGAGTCTCTAAAAGTACAATGGGAGCCAGAGCCTTTTCTTATCAAGCTCCACATTTGTGGAATCAGCTTCCAGTTTGTGTTCGGGCGGCAGACACCCTATCCGTTTTTAAGAGTGCGCTTAAGACCTTCCTTTTTGATAAAGCTTATAGTTAGGGCTGATTAGATTCAGCCCCTAGTTTTGCTGATATAGGCTTAGTTTGTCGGGGGACATCTTACTTCTTCCTTCTCTCTGTCTATACCTGTGTACTCTCATGTTCCGATTAACCCAGCTTCCCCAAATGTCTTTCTTTTTGGTGTCTATATACGCTGGGATCCGGAGTCATGGATGATCCTGCGGTCCTGTGTCCTGCATCCCGAGCCCTGGATCTTGAGTCGTGGCTGTGGTCCTGGATCATAGGTCCTGGATGGATATCCTCGTGGATTCATCTTCCTATTATACACACATGCATTTCCAAACATTTGGACTACCTATGTTGCAAATGTATTATCTTTTCAATTTACACACGGCATCTATTGCACGTCTGTCCGTCCTGAGAGAGGGATCCCTCCTCTGTTGCTCTCCCTGAGGTTTCTCCCATTTTTCCATTTCCAAACTGTGGGTTTTCTTCGGAAGTTTTTCCTTGTACGATGTGAGGGTCTAAGGACAGAGGGTGTCGTATTGTCATACTGATATTTTGTACAAACTGTGAAGTCCACTGAGACAAATGTAACATTTGTGATATTGGGCTATATAAATAAACATTGATTGATTGATTGATATTATTTTATAATGTTAGTTCAGCAGTATCAACCAATCCTCTAGTCCTAAAGCCAATTAAGACGCATTAGCGACACCTGGGGTATTGTTTTTCGCAGCAACAATGATGCATAATACCATGACAAAAGCCATTATTGAAACAAGTAAACTATTTTTTGTGCTAATGGCAGATTTGAGTGAATATGCATTTATACCATCAGAAAGCCATACATCATACGATATTTTTTTGTACGCCTTATGGGTACACGGAGAAGTTATATTTATTTAATGCAACGTTATGGGTTTTACATTTCCTGTTCAGAATAGGGTAATCATTGCAATATTAATTGAGCATGTTATGCTCAAAGGAGGGAGTGTCATGAGTATACAGATATGTTGATTTCAGTGACGTTGTAGTTAATAAATAATAACATGTAGTTAATAATAGGTCTCATAACGACAAAAGGTATGCTGAAGCTTGGGCCTTCTCCAAGGAGGGAGTGGTCCAGTTTTAGATATTAGACGAATAGAAGTAATGAATATGTCAGAACTCTGAGTAATATTATCCAAGTTTTGTCTACACAGGCTAGGAAAGCTACAGAGATACCAGACGAGACTCCTGTTCGGCCAGGTGATTGGGTGAGGGTGAAAGTTCACAAAAGACAGTGAGCTGATCCCGGTGGACGGAACCGTGAGAAGTTGTAACGAACTTCACATGCGCTACGGTTTAAAGGTAAAGAAAAAGGAGCAAATTGACACCACCTCACACATTGTCACCCTTCACTGGCAACTTCCAGAACATTATTGGGAGTTAGGACTGATTTGGCAGAGCTGGAACAAAACAATAAATTGAAATAAGATAAAGATAGAAACAGCTCAAAAGACGATTTGTCTTTAGATTGTATAGATTGTCCACTAAAGTGAAAACCTATTTTTAGTTTTACACCTGAAAAAGAGTCACATTATTGTATACGTTATTATAGTACTCATCAGTTAAATTATTTAACTGACACAACCATGGAGAAAATAGAGATGATGTCAAGAACAAAGCCAAAGCAATTGTGGGGTCCCTTAGGGATAAGAGTCAGAATAGCATTGTTGATTGTGCTCATTACATTTGGCCCCTTTCTGGTTGGATGGGGAGTACAATATCAAGTAAGACATGGATCCATTAGTCCACTCATAGATAATGCCCACATCACTAACAGAACTCCAGCTGTGTTTCAGAGACTTTCACTTATCCCCAGAGCCAAAAGATCAGCTGAGCAACAAGAGGAGGATTTAGAAATACTCGTTCCCAAAGGTGAGTCGGTTACAATCAAGATGATTCACCCCCCCTATATGCAGTTCTTGTATCAAATGATGAGATGGGTTTAAGTGATCGGGATATGCAAATGATGGGGATTTACAGATTAGGGGAATCTCCAAATACACTGGATCCATATTTTAGTCTGTACCAGAAACACCCCCTGTTAAGTTTATGAACAACCGACCGGTGATCTGAACACAATTATTGAAAATGATTACAGTAGAAACAGGCTACTAACCCTCAAGTACAGCTTTGTACGTACAAACTCTATGAAAAAAATCCCCAGCAGATTGTGGCGACATTGCAGATATGTCCAGTCACAAGTTACTAATGTTCTAAATAACAGTGAGATTTGAAACGATGGAGAAAATATGGGGACGTTCTTTTATAGTGTGTGAAATATGTGGTGCTTGAAACATGTAGGTATTTCAGTTTATGGAAGAAGATGGTTTCCTGAAAGAGTTATTTGGAGTAGCCATGTTACAGTGGGTGAAAACAATGTTTAGGGAAATGGCAAAACCATTAGTAGACATTAATTGGGTTTAGATGACATTTAACATCTAAGACAGATAGTAAGATTAGGAAAATAGAGTGGAAAGGATCAGATTTATTTTACCTCAGTGTGTTAGAATTAACTATAGGTAATGCGTCCCGAGATCTCTCTCTCTCTCCGCCTGTCAGACCGCTACGACCCCATCTTCCAGGCAGACAAAAGACCTCACCACAGGAGACTCCTCCATCGAACAGACAGAGAACCAGAGCTGAAACACTGCATCCAGAACCATCTCCACCTGAGGCATCCAGAACCAAACAGCATGCTATAGAAAGCACACTCTCATCGGTCCCCCACAAGACATGAAGTTCCAAGCTGAGCCACGAGATTTGGCACAAGAGCAGAGTGTGGGACATGAGAGCAGAATACGCCCTCCATGCAACAGCGAAGAGACTGTAGAGGAGGAGATGAAATGCAAAGCAGGCCACTGGAAAGAGTTACAGCGGAAGGATTCAAGAGCGGATGGACTGAGGAGAGGACAGGACGGAGGAGAAGACAGGACTAGAAGCGAAGACAGGACCAGAGGAGAAGACAAGATGGAGGAGTTGGCGTGGTCCGGCAGAACATGAGGGGGTCGTGGCTTGAGACAACCAGAGGGGGATAGAAGGAACACGGGAGTGAGTGAGTTTACACATAAACACACTGAGGGTAGAACATATTATTCAATCTTTTCATCATATAAACAAATGATTCTTTAAGAGATTCTTATTCATGTGTGAATTTGGGGAAGATTTAATTTGTTACAATATAGATCTGCAGTTTAAAGGGATAGTTTTAGTAACCACTCTATAAAAGCAGACAAATCTTTATTTGAATGAAAAATGTTAAAGGTAGAGCTAGTACCAAGCCAAAGAAAGTATTCCAATCTAAAGTATTGATTTCACCATTGTAGCATGGTTATTACCATAGGAGAACTGTTAAGGTGGAAATAACATTTGTTTGTCGTCCCAGAGTTTTAAAAACACACTGGGCAAAGAGCGATTGCACATTTTTATTTTCAAAAACTAATATAATTGGAGTAATACATGCGGGGCCTTGGATCACTCATTGTGATGGTGCATATTTTTGACAACAAATATTGTTCAGGGAGAAGGGGTCGCTCAACCCACCCTGCAGATGTTTTAAATCTTACTTGCAGCTTCACAGGGAGCACACGGCACCAGACTATGAGTTTTAAAAGACAAGTGCCACCACCTCCTAATGGTCATCCATTTAATCAGTGATGACCTGACATTTAGAGATGTTATTTAAAGGAGAAACATATCTGCCATAAGTGAAAATTCTGGAATTGAACTACAAACCATTAATGAAAGGAGGGAGTAATTATCACATGCTCGGCACCCAAGGTTCCACACACTGTTAAAGGGGTTAGCATAGTTATTTAAGTAGACCATTGAAAATAAATTAGTATAATGCGTTAGTGATATTCCGCCGGTTTTCACACCATTCCAGGGACTTTATCACATCATTAGAACAGACCACCCAAAGCTACTGAAGTAGGAACTTTTAAGTGATGAAATTCTACAACTGTTGTAACTGACCAAAATCTTCTCCCAGAAATGACTGTCTAGAATGCCGTACCCCAGAGTAGATGTTTGGTGGTATCATGGAACTAAAACCTTGTACCCAGTGTTGCCACAGGATTGGACTGGGACCTGTGCACTAGCACAGCCAGTGATGTTTTTTATGCAGTTAATCAACATGGCGAAACACACCACAAAGCCAGTAGGGCTAAGAGACCAGTCCCAGGAGAGGCCTAGATGTTGCATTCCATGTCCTAACGTACCGATTGATCACAACGGCCTCTTCTAGAGAAGATATTGCTTTCATACCTTAAATGGTATGAAAGGAGGGAGGGTACATTTCTCACGAGGAGACAGTTACAAATGCTCGCAGAACAGGACGACCCACCCCCGTATACAGATGTTGATGAAAATGATGAGTTAGTTTAAATGATATGGATGTTCAAAGATGAGACTGTTCAATGAATGTCCAGCTGATGTGATACTTTAAATGATGAAATCATGTGAAGAAGTGAGCAAACTAAAATGCTAAAATGGAGTGAATCCATTTCAATTTACTTTATACTATTCCAAGATAGTTTATTTTTATTTTTCAATTTACTTTACACTATTCCAAGATAGTTTATTTTATTCTTCATTATTTTATACTATTCTAAAATGGTAGATTTCATGTTTTATAAATCATTGCTATTCTAAAATGGTTAGTTTCTTTTCACTTTGTAAAAACAAGTGCCTTAACACTGAGCGTGGTATGAGAAAGGTTTCTGTGAAAGGAGGGAGGAAGAAATGTTCTGATACCAAGCCATTGCTGATTTTTGAAGAATGATATTGAATGTTAACACTAGAAGTTATGCACAAGGGAAAACTTTTATGTTTAAGCACAGTTAAAGTATTTTTTGTATTTTTGTAAAGTTAAGGCTATTGAACCATTCCATTTTGATTGTATGTTTTTGATATGAGTTGTGTACAATGCAAAGTTCAGATGAAGAACTCATTGATTTCAGTATTATACACACCTTTTAGGTGTGTAAGGAGGGACTGTTAGAAATTAAAATCAATGTTTTGATAGCATAATGTACCTTAAATATACCGTCAGTTTAAATGCTATTTTATTCTGGAAAAAAACGGAAGTTCTCAATACCAAGCTTTTATTCTGAAAATCCTTCATGACGACATCCGGGACTACCGTCCATTAGTATCATTAAAGTGGCTATTGACGCCGTTAACATGTGATACATATAAAGTTATGAAAGCGATAAGGAGGAGAAAATGCATGTGGAAGTAAGCAATGAATGTAAAATGTCGAAATCCTCCGTTTAACGCAATATCGGACACAGAAGAACGAGGGGGAAGTCTCCTACGTCACCACAGCCCCCAGAGAAGAGGAGCAAACAGCCAGCAAGTGGGAAGGACGAAGGCTTGTGGGTCCTCTTCTGGTCGGCCGAACACAGAGAGGGAGCTCTTTACATCCCTCTCTCTGAATCATCTTCTGCTTGTAACATTACCGCGCCATTTAATTAAAGTACCATTTGAACCTTCTCAGAGACTCCATTTAGTCTCCTTTTAAAGCTTCTCTCCTGGACGCGAGAATAACGAACACAGCATAACAAAACTCACGTGGATTAAACTACATTTGTTAGTGTTCTCATGTCAATTCGGCGAACATATGATACATTAAATGATCGTGAGGATGAGGTTTGTATGAGCCGGTCTGCATTTCCTGATGAAAAAACAAACCAATGGTTTTGTGTAGTACGTCAACGTGGATTAAATAACATTATTTTGTTAAATAAAAACATGGTGATGTTTTGTAAATGATTACATGTCTCTTACTTAGCACAGAATATGATCCTATCCGTGACATAGGGATCTTAACAAATATCCGCTATATCAGATACCTGTAGATCTATCAGCTGATATTTTCACATGAGTTCCATTGTGGCAGCTTTTTAATCACTGCTCCCCCTGATGGATCCATGATCCATTGCAGCTGGTTTCATTATAATTGTATTTATTTATCAAGGGGGCGTATCAAGTCCTGCAGGGGTTTTTCCTTTCAGCAGGGGCCCACCCCGTGCCGATCACGGACCCACATGGGTAGGGGCGTCCGAAATGAGGTGCTACATCTGTAAGAAATGAGGTGCTACATCTGTAAGCATCACTGAGCGATCAGAACTCGCAACATGGGAAGCAAACCAGACATCACACCACGTAGCTTTACGGAGCAAACACGGCCAATTTGTCTTACCTTTTGCTGTTTCTGATCAAAAGTTGTGTTCAATGGTATTAAAACGATAAAAACGTTGCTGAAGGTTAATCCATAGGTTAATCCAATGTGTCTGTGTAACTTTGAAATGATTACTGATAATCCTTTGTGATTTATTTAATCATTGTGATGTGTGTTACTGAATCATTGTCTCAATAATTGCTAGGCATCAGTATAGCATATATTCCAGTTAAAAGGGTGTGTGTGTGTGTGTGTGTTTCTGTCTCTTGTTGCTGTAGAATAATAATAATAATAATAATACATGGCCAATAGCTTTAGATTTACAAGAAATATTTTAACTTCTACTGTGTAAAGGTAATACTGTTGTTAAAAAGCACCTTATTGTTTAACTTGTTAAACCCCGAGCCTGTTTTTCAGGTCTCAGACTCGAAAATGACATTCCCAGAACAAATGACCATATCTTCCCCTCTAAAAGGGTTAAATTAAAAATCTTTATTCTCAAAGCAAGGTTACACATGTGAGTTGGATGTAGAAGTGTCAGAATCAATATAGATGTTTTTATTTTAAAGTAAATTCAGATTGAACACCGTCCGTCCAAAAAAAAAAAAAACTTATAGTGAAAACCACCCTTGAATGATGGGATAGTAGACTAAAAGCTTTAGGAATCCAAACTACAACATATAATAAGTACCATGTATCAAGATTGATGCAAAACAAGTGAAATTTGACCTTTTTAGAGAGATTTAGCAAAAAAAAACACTTCTGAGGTCATTTGGGTGGATTTCACCTATCTCTGGCCCCCTTTGCTGAATTTTGACATGTGACATATCTTTCTAACCGTCAGAGCCAATGGAATCGATGGGAACTCCCACATACTCCTTATTTGGTAATGTGTGTGTGACACTGACGCATAGCCAAGACCGGAAGCTGCGATAACTCTGGTGGCTACCATTAGCAGCTAACTTTTACTCTCCGATTTTTACATAAAAATTGAATTATGGATTATAAATTAAAAAAAGTATTACCCAGAAACATTATCAACCGATGGCTTATCCGATTTAGCCGCGTTTTTTCTCGTTTTAATGCCATTGAACCAGTCTTTTGATCTGATTGACAGCTACGGTGAGACGATCTCCCGTAAAAGCTCCGTAAAGATACGTGTTGTGATGTCTGTGTTTGCTTCCCCTGTCGCGAGTTCGGATCACTCAGTGATGATACTATATCCCTAAATAATCTGTGGAACCTCAGCTTTAATCGGATATCTTGTATGTGCAGCTACGATAAGTAATAAGGGTACTTTTATCTTGAGTTCTGTGCCAATGTCCGTTAGCATTTTTCGCTAAGGGGTCATTTAGATGCTTCTTATGAGACTTGTGTTTTGTTTTGGTAAAAATGGTTTGTATCGTCAGTTAGCTGAGATTATTCCCGTTAATCTGGTATAACACATTAATAGGTTCTTAAATATTAAGATCCACTGAGACACAGTGTCGTGAAAAAAAAAAAAAAGTACCTTGGGGCTTAATAGGTTAAAGGGGACCTATCGTGCAAAATGCACTTTTTGATTTCTTTTATACATAAATATGTATCCCCGGTGTGTCCGGGAACTCACGCAGCGTCAGCAAATATCAGCTCTCTTTTCCTCCATACCCAAATATCTAAAAACGGGGCTACAATGGAGCTGATCCAGATTTGCCATCCGCTATGACGTTATTTACGTCATTGTTAGGTTCAGAATTCCAGAAAAGACAGACAACTTCTAAGTTGAACTATTTATTGTAAAGAGAGCAAAAGATATATATTACTTGGCCAAGGACTCATCACGTCTTTGGGAATCACAGGCAGCAAAGCTGTAATCTGTAACCACCAAATCCGTCAAGAGCCTCGAACCTTGTGCGACAATACATTTTATTACACAGGGCGTTGCCCGTACATTTTTTATTGGTCAAGACTAGCTGAAGAGATACCATGGTTTAGACTTGGTTCTCTTTGGTTGGTGCGCAGACTCAGATAGAGTCTCTTGCCAACACAATCCTCCAATCAGCATTCGGCCGGCCTGTGGAAGTCCCTCCCTACTCTGGCACCATCATACTAATTTGTTTTGAGGAAGCTTCTACAGAAAAGTGTAATCTTGGTTATACTGATTCCCAGCTATGCGTGGACGCGGAGCTAACCCAGGCGGCCAAGGCCATAGCCTCAATAACTCTGTTTTTACAGTGCCTGCATCTGGCTTCTGCTACTTTCTATTGCAAGCTGAAAACTTTCTTCTGACTATTACCCCCGTTGGTATCTAACCCATCAGAACCTGGGATTAGTGATTGTGTCTATTTATTCTATAGTCATAGCAATCTCATGAGCACAATAATCATATAATGTAATAATAAGAATCAGTCTTGTAATGTTATATAAAAATAGACTCTACAAATTCATAGCGGATGGCACCCACGTGGTGGACCCACGGCTCTATCAGAAAGTTGCTATCAGAAACAATGCCCGACGTGTTTTGGATGTAATATGGCCTTTGTTTACATTAGCAAGCATCACTAACACTCAGAGCTAACCTGTACTGGAGAGCACATGTGTGTGAAGAAGCAGGAAATAAAAAGGAACTCACCTTGTGGTAAACCAGTAAGAGAGAAAGCCTTTGAGCTCCATACTGTTTCAGAAATAATCCTTGATAATCCATGATATGGCGTTTCATCACTGCAGTATTTAGTTTAGACAGTAGCTGCCCGTCCCGCATGAGCTCAGCCCCCTCCTCCTTTTTTTAAAAAGCTTTATACCCCGAATCAGCACTTTAGAAACAGGAAGTGAAATAGAGGGATATGAGGCATGGCTAGAATGGGTGATCTGTTTGGTATTTTTGAGCAAAAAACTTCATAGACATGATTTTTATATATTTGTATATATCTGAGACCTATGCTATTGCCTAAAAATAGCATGATAGGTCCACTTTAAAGTGTTTGCAAACCAAAGGATGTTGCACTTTTGTTCATATAGCAGTACTTTCAAATAAAAGTCCTCATTACAATACTTTTGAATTAATTATAGAATTTTGCGCATTAACGTTGAAAAGATTTTCTGCGAATAATCGCGATCGAACATTTGAATCGTTGCCCAGCACTAATCTTATTTTGAAGCTCAGCCCTTCTTCCCCGGCCTCCACCTCGGCTGTGCCCTCAGACGCTGTCAGGTCTGACTGATGGCTGAGCGTTCTGTGTTGTCGGGGTTTGATTTCAAGGGTCTTGTTATCTGTCATCCGAGTGAAGGGGAAACTAAATCTCAGTTTCAGCCACAAAATGGTTTCCCTGGGCAACGCCCCTCACATTGGAAACAACACGTAAAGTGTCGCTGCTGCCTTTGATCTAACCACCTGCTATCTGTCAGCGTCAGTCTGTACTGTGTGTGTGTGTGTATGTGTGTGTGTGTATGTGTGTGTGTGTGTGTGTATGTGTGGAAGAGAGACATATTGTCTGTGTAAGATATATGGAAGATAGTGTGCCCGTATGTCATTAATCAGGATGAATGGCAAGGTGTTTTTACTTTGTGAAAAGTTGTGTCTTTGTGTTTGTGTGTATGGGTACTAGTATGAATAGAGGAAGGAAGGAAGAAATAAAGGAAGGAAGGCAGGACAGTAGTTATACACATGCTGTTTCAATCACATTAGTATGCATACAAAGTGACATGCCCCCAATTATGCAAATGAGCTTTGAAGTTATGTTGTCTGTCCCCTCACAACCCCTTGTAGTCTAAGCCTTTGATGTGAGTTGTTATAACAGGTAGGTGTGAAAAGCCCCCCTGTGTAGTGCCTTTGTTGTCTAATTCTTTGATGTGTTGATTAAGGCAGTCTCTTTGAAGTTATGCTGTCTGGTCCCCTCAGGGTTGTATAATCTAATTAGCCTTTGATGTGTTGCCCTTTGATGTGGTGTGTTATAAGCCTTTGATGTTAATCTAGGTGTCTCTTTGAAGTTATGTTGTCTGTCCCCTCACAACCCCTTGTAGTCTAAGCCTTTGATGTGAGTTGTTATAACAGGTAGGTGTGAAAAGCCCCCCTGTGTAGTGCCTTTGTTGTCTAATTCTTTGATGTGTTGATTAAGGGTTGTATAATCTAATTAGCCTTTGATGTTTTGCCCTTTGATGTGGTGTGTTATAAGCCTTTGATGTTAATCTAGGTGTCTCTTTGAAGTTATGCGTGAGACTGTCCAACCCCCTCCCAGCCCAGGCCTCTCCCCCCTTTCTCCACCCCCTTCCTTTTGGGCTATGAGCCCCGCAGATAGTGGGGGGTGGAATTAGGTGAACTTAGAAATAAGCTCAAAACTAATTAAAAAGACAGTAATTTCCACTTACCAAGTCACCTTGCAAAAAAGAAAATTGGCCAAGAGACGCCTGTGACAACTTACCGCCATCTGTCCGGAGCGCCAGTGAAGAAACGAATGCCACAGCTGTGCGGGGTTCAGACACCTACAACCAGAGATCTGTGCACAAACTTATCTCGTGCCCTCTTTTTGTCATGTGAGCGCGTTCATGTGTGCTGGAGGAGGGGCTCTGTGAGGAAGTGGCAGATTTTCGGTTGTGTACTTTTCAAAATACGTAAAGAGGGAAACAAATAAAACAATTTAAAAAAACATGATCTTTTGTCTTTTTTATAATTACTTTACACCACTATAAGAATTTCCTGAATGCAACAAAAAAGGTTTGACTGGTGAAAAAGACTCTCACTTTTACAGGGGGGCTCCGCCTCCCACTCAACATAACAAGTCCCGCCCTCCTCACCAGATCATTTAAAAGTAAGGGGGTGGAAATAGATGAAAAAAGAAATACGCTCAAACTAAATAACAAGCCAGTCATTTACGCTCACCAAGTCACCTTTTCAAAAAAAAAGAAAAATGGCCAAGTGACGCCTAGATATGGGTTTAACCTGTTAACCTCTTAAGCCCATCGTTTTTTTATGAGACTATGTCTCAGGGCTTCTTAACATTTATGAAACTATTAATGTTCCATACCCTTTTAACGCTAAGAAACTCCGCTAACTGACAATGTGAACCATTTTTAGCTAAAAGAAACACAAGAGTAATACCAAGCCTTTGAATTAGCATGGAGCGAAAAAATGCTAACTAATGCTAACGGATTTTGCACAGCACTCACGGTAGAAATGCCCTTATTACTTATCGTAACTGCACAAACAAGATATACGATTTAAAGCTGAGACTCCACAGATTCCACACATGTAATATCATCACTGTAGGCCCCCGAATTGCGGAGCTATCAGCCAGAAAAGAGAACGTAAACAACATCCGGTTTCAAAAATATTACAATAATTTAGTTTTACCTTTTTTGATTTGTGATCAAAAGTTGTGTTCACCGGAATAAAAACGCCGCTCAAGGTTAATCCAATGTCTTTGTGTCACGTAGAAATTTTGACTGATAATCCTTCATCATATTTATGGCAATATACTGGGTATAAAGTTTCGCCGTCCAGGCGTGCACTTTTAGATATGCTTTGTCCGTTTCTCTATTACGTCCGCTATGGTAATGTTTACGTTGATTTGGGAACTGCCCATCGATTCTATTGGTTCTGATGGTTAAGAAAAAGGTGTAAATCACACGAATCGACCAATGGGTTCCAGAGATATGGTCCTGCGTAAAGTATAAAGAATGCCAGCCAGTTTAAGTACTTTACGCAGGCGGCTTCATTTATTGTTTACTACATAACAGCAGGCATTACAGCTATGAGCAGGACCCAGAGCGCACGGAGCCCAGAGCGGACAGCAGATAACGGAATTGCAGTTTTATTGCTTATAGATTATCAGAACATTTCAAAGGGGACACAGCCACATTGGATATTAACCTATGGATTAACTACATCATCGTTTTTATCGTTTTAATGCCATTGAAGACCAGTTTAGACCAGGCAAAGACGAAGGTAAGCCATTAGCCTAGCGCATGCTAGAACCTAACTCCACTTGTTTTGATGTACGTTTTTGTTGATAACGTCGCAAGTTTGTATCTTTCAGTGTTGAGGTGGGCACCGTTAGATTCTGTGTCTTTACGATCAAAAACGATGTGTTGGATGTGCAGCTAGGATAAGTAATAAGGGAGCTAGGATAAGTAATAAGGGAGCTAGGAGTGATTTTCGGTGCAGTAATAGGTTAGCATTTTTCGCTCGGGGCTAATTCAGATGCTCACTGTTAGCATTGTGGTTTTTTTGAAAAAATAAATGAAAAAGATCAGTTAAATTAGTTTTTCCCCGTTATATGGATATAAAATATTCATAGTTTATTAAATAGTAAGGTTCCTTAGACGTTGTGTCCTGCAAATGACGCGATTTCGGTCCGTGGGGCCTATAAGTGCTATATAAATAAACTTGCCTTGCCTAAGAGGATAACAGAGTATGTTCTTATATTTTATTTTTATTTTTTATTTTTTTCACAACAGTTGTATTTGGATGGAATGAATACCTATAGTGAAAATTCAAAGTAATAAAATGATTTTTACAGTGAAAAAGTTCAAATGGAACTGATGGTTCCCAAATTACCCAGAGGTGAGTCCGCCTGGACTTTATTTTTCTAAACCTCTCTAAAAAGGTCAAATTTAACTTGTTTTGCATCAATCTTGATACAGGGTACTTATTATATGTTATAGTTTGGATTCCTAAAGCTTTTAGTCTACTAACCCATCATTCAAGGGTGGTTTTTACTATAAGTAATGGGTATTTTTTAGGCGGACATTAGAATTTACATGTTTTTACTATGTTCCATCTGAATTTACTTTAAAATAAAAACATCTATATTGATTCTGACACTTCTACATCCAACTCACAGATGTAACCTTGCTTTGAGAGAAAAGATGATTAATTTACCCCTTTTAGAAGTGAAGATATAGTCTTTGTTGTGTTAGTGGCATTTTCGAGCCTGAAACCTGAAAAACAGGCTCAGGGCTTAAGAGGTTAAGCCCCAAGGTCCCCGCCGGCCGTGTCTCAGGGCATTTTAATATTTAAAATCCTATTAATGTGTGATACCAGATTAACGAGAAGAATCTCAGCTAACTGACGATATGAACCATTTTTACTGAAACAAAACACAAGTCTCACAAGAAGCGTTAGCATTAGCCCTTAGCTAAAACGGGCAGATGCTACTTCCAGTGCTAACTAGCAAAAACGAATGAGTTACATTTTCTAAATGAATGGCCAGTGAATGAATATATATATGTGTTTACTTATTTATTTGGTGTAATATTATTCATTTATAGTCCAATATTATCCTTTTTATATATTACTTTTGTGTTTGGTGGAACTTTATCACAGTGTTAGCTTAGCCAACAGGAATGATTGGGCAAAATGCTAAATAGTGTTACTTGTCTTTTTGGAGTTACATTTTCTAAATGAATGGCCAGTGAATGAATATATACATGTGTTTACTTATTTATTTGGTGTAATATTATTCATCTATAGTCCAATATTAGGTATAAGCCAGTGAATTAATCTAATGTCTTTGTTTTTTCCACATTTGTTTTCAGTGATGCAGTTGAGTTTGAAATGGCTTCTGGACCCCCATCTGCCACTCAGCCTGTCTCAACAACGCCACGACCATCCACCCAGCCTTCCCCACCCTCACATCCACAGCCGTCTACTTCCACTCAGCCTGCCTCAAGAAATCCACGACCATCCACCCAGCCATCCCCACCCTCACATCCACAGCCGTCTACTTCCACTCAGCCTGCCTCAACAAAGCCACGACCATCCACCCAGCCATCCCCACCCTCGCATCCATCAACGTCTGCTTCCACTCAGCTAGGCCGTTCCACTCGAAGGGTTTCTGCTCCCCCTCCTCAGCCATCATCTTCTGATTCAGAGACACCCAAAGAGCTGCCATACAAAAGGAAAGGAAAAACATCTCTAAAACCCAGGAAGCGTGGCCGAGGTGGGTCTTCCTCTTCCAGAACAACAGAGGAAGAACTCAGGTGGCACAACAGAGAGGAGAAAGACCGAAGACCAGAGCCATTGAGGTTCATACCAGCCAGGATCCCAGGCCCAACCGTTGACAGCACTGCAGCATGGTCTCCCCTCTCCATTTTCAGGCTTTTTTTTAGCACTGCCGTGGTTAATATAATCATTGCGAACACGAACGCCCACGCCCTGAGGAGATTACAGGCAGGAAAGAAATATCTTTGGAAAGTGCTGACTGAGAGGGATTTTTACACTTTCCTGGCCATTATCATTTTCACAGGCCTCGTCCACGTTCACCAACGATCGGACTACTGGAGGAAGAAATGGCCGTACTACTTCTCATTCCCATCTGATAGGATGTCCCGGCAACGCTTTGAAGGCATCATGTGGTCTTTGCACCTGAGCAACCCTGAAGAAGACGAGGAAAACGATCGCAAAAGGAACACCGCAGAGTACGACAGACTTTTCAAAATCAAGCCCCTGTACACTGACATCATTGCTGCCTGCAAAGCACATTTCCAGCCCTATCAGAAGATTTCCATAGATGAAAGGATGGTTGCTTCCAAGGCCCGCATCAGCATGAAGCAGTACATGAAAGACAAGCCAACAAAGTGGGGATACAAACTGTTTGTGCTGGCAGATTCCTCAACGGCATACACCTGGAATTGTTTTGTGTACACGGGGAAGAGTGAGTTCACCGAAGGCAAGGGACTCAGCTACTCCTCCGTGATGGACCTCCTGCCACTCCGTCTGCTCGGTGGGGGCTACACACTCTTTGTGGACAACTTTTACTCCAGCCCCACCCTCTTTGGGGATTTGTCCATAGAAAACATTGGCTGTTGTGGGACCATTCGGAAAAATCGAGTTGGTTTTCCACAAACTCAGTTCAACGCCCTTCCGAAAAAGGCTGAAAGGGGAGATTTGCGGTGGATAAGGAAAGGCAAACTCCTGTTTGTGAAGTGGATGGACACCCGTGAAGTGTCCATGTGTTCCACCGTGCACGAGGCCTTCAGCGGTCAGACGGTCCAGCGGAAAGTGAAACAGGCTGGCGTGTGGCAAACCAAGAACGTTCCCGTTCCTGACGCTGTGGTGGACTACAACCAAAGTATGGGCGGCGTAGATGTGTCCGACGCTTTGATCGGGTACTACAGCGTTCTCCACAAAACCATGAAATGGTACAAGACTTTTTTTTTCCATTTCATGGACATTGCAGTGGTGAACAGCTTCCTTCTCCACAAGGAGCTGTTCAAGATGAGGAGTGACCCCAGCAGGACAAAGCCACACACCCAGAAGACTTTCAGGGAGTAGCTTGCTGCAGAATTGTTGGAGTTTGCTGAAGGCCCTGCACCTCCACCACCCCCTCCTCCACCACTCACATGCATGCCCGAGTATTATGGGGAAGATGCCACCAAGGTCAGGAAGAACTGCAGGAGGTGCCTAGATGCTGGACTCAAAAGGGTGAAGACACCTGTGTACTGCAGGAAGTGCCAGGTCCCTCTGTGCTTCACTACCAAAAAGAACTGTTTCAGGGAGTGGCACGACCTAAATACTGGAACATTCAGGTAGGTATAAAGTTCAGGTAGGTATAACGTTTTGCGAGTGTTTATTTTTTTTTAAAATACTGTTTTTATATACCTAGTGTGATTTTATTGTATAGTACGTTGGTAAAATGTTTGTTGTTTTTACAAACCTACAGTGGTTTTATTGTATAGTACGTTGGTAAAATGTTTGTTGTTTTTACAAACCTACAGTGGTTTTATTGTATAGTACGTTGGTAAAATGTTTGTTGTTTTTACAAACCTACAGTGGTTTTATTGTATAGTACGTTGGTAAAATGTTTGTTTTTACATGCCTATAGTGTTGGTAAAATGTTTGAAATAAATCTGCCCCAGTTGGAGTCAAATGTTACCTATGTTTCCGTTTTTTTGTATTGTGCAAGTACACCTACACACACTGACCTACAGTGTAGTTTTATTGTATAGTGTGTTGGTACAGTTACATACACACACACACACACACACACACACACACACAGCTACACTTACACATACACACCTACACATACCCACACAGCTACACTTACACACCTACACATACCCACACACCTACACTTACACATACATACCCACACACACACCTACACTTACACACACACCTACACTTACACACACCTACACACACTCACACACAAACAAATATTTAAAAAAATATATATTTAAAAAATGTTTTTATTTATTTTTTAAATATTTTTTTGTTTTGTTTTGGGTGGAATGAATACCTATAGTGATGATTCAATGTAATACAATGATTTTTATAGTCTGGTACCTGAAAAAGGTCAAATGGCACTGATGGAACCAAATGTGCCCAAATGTGCCCAAAGCTTATTTCGCCTGGACTTTATTTTCATAAACCTCTCTAAAAAGGTCAAATGTCACTTGTTTTGCCTCAATCTTGATACAGGGTACTTATTATATGTTATACTTTGGATTCCTAAAGCTTTTAGGCTACCAACCCATCATTCAAGGGTGGTCTTCACTATATGTAATGGGTTTTCTTTAGGCGGAGACAGGAATTTACATTTTTTTGCTATGTTCCATCTGAATTTACTCTGACACAGAAAAATCTATATTGATTCTGACACTTCTACATCCAACTCACAGATGTAACCTTGCTTTGATAACAAGAATTATTCATATAAACCTTTTAGAAGTGAAGTTATAGTCATTTATTCTGGGAATGTAATTTTCGAGCCTGAAACCTGAAAAACAGGCTCGGGGTTTAACAGGTTAATCAGCGAGACGCCTGTGACAACTTACCGCCATATGTCCGGAACACCAATCAAGAAACGAATGCAGTATCTGGGCCGGGTTCAGACACCTCCAGCCGAGGAACTTCATGAAGAATGGACTCTGAAAAATGGCGATGTTTGGGGTTATGTATTCAACTATATGGCGAATGAACTGCATTTCTACAATCTGAAGAATGGAGAAACGTATGGACCCCGTAGTGTTAAAGCGACACTGACCTCAACAGATTGGGCTGTGTTAACTCTGGTGTCTTCCAGAGATCTCCACGCAACCACTGTATCGGAAGAAGTAGTGCATCAAGAGACCATAGTGGAACCAGCGGTGTACAAGATATTTGCAAAGAAAAGCAAAGAAACGCAGACAGCATGCGAGATCAAAGAAGAGTTTTCACCGCTGCCCCTCAATGTGAAGGAAGAAGAAGAAGGAGATATCCCCCCCGGCCAGAAGTGAGAAGAGTCCTGACAAGCACCGTCTGGGAAACTAAAAGCGGACCATCGGGGCGATGGTATTACCGTGCAAGCCGTTTGGTGACGCTGGGGAAGGACCCCTCTGATGATTTTGTTTTGGAGTATTTCAACTCTACATGCAGGGTTTTTCAGACATCCTTGCGGGTGCCTCTGACTGCTTAGCTGAAAATGATTGATGGAAAAGCTACAAAGCTTAAAGAACTTTTTAAACAGAGTCAGACATCGATGGACATTATACTGGTGAAAAAGACTCTCACTTTTGCAGAGGACTCAGCCTCCCACTCAACATAACAAGTCACACCCTCCTCGCCAGATCATTTAAAACTAAAGACCCCCTCAAAGAAAAGCATTGTGTTTTCTACCTATGTAAAAGGTCTTATGAAAATGTGTTATCTCTGTATCAAGATGATGTGTTTAAAAATGAATCTTGTGAAAAATACCAACGGTGTGAGAGACGTCATAAAGACACTCATTTTAACCACAGTGTTTTGGTCTCTACAAATGTTTAAAGATTGTTACAAAATGTAAAAAATAAAAAAAAGGTATGGAGATAAAATTAATTCAGGTGACTCTGTCTTTATTAGGAAAACAAAAATATAATACAAATGGTTTAAGTGGTAAAAATGTAACCATCTTGGACTTAATATTCTAACAAAATACTTTATCTGAATACATTTTCTTTTAAACGCACTTTTTTTGAAATTATTTATATATTATTTCAGTGGAACAATCCAGTTTTTGTTAAAATCAACGCTTTTTTCTCTTTTCTTGTGTTACTAAGATACTTTTCGACACACTTTGCAACACTTAACAAATGGTAGATTATGAAGTATTTTTGTAAGGAATTTGGTTTTCTTTTAATGGCAGGGTTGTTTTTTTTTGCTGTAACTTGTTCAGTTAAACGAGGTTTTTTTTCTTTACTGATAACCTTACATATTTTAGTTATTTTCTGCTACCAAGATACTTTAAGATACACCTTGATGTACGCAACACTTAACAAAGGGTATAATATGAAGTACTTGGTAAGGAATGGGGTTTTCTTTAAGGGGTGCAAAACTTTAGAACTGGGTAAAATATTCATTAATTTGTAATGAATAGAGTTTCTTTCTTTTGATTTTCAACATACTATTTTGTACACAATGACTTTTCCATATTTCTGACAAACTATACTTTTGACTTTTTCCGCAAAATCTTGACAAACTATTACTTATTCTTAAATTTGACCTATTGCTGCTTGGTTGGAAATGATAGATGAAAAAGTTACAACGCTTAAAGAACTTTTCTAAAAACGTTCAATTCTCAAGATGACTCCTCCCCATTCAACGCAATAAGTCCCACCCTACACTCAGCAAATCATCTAAAACGAAGGACCCCACTAAGACGACCGTTGTAAACTAGCCATGGATCTGAGAAAAACCAAGACTCCCCCCACGAGTTGCAGCCAGGAACAGACTCCTGGACTACCATCATCACCATCATTTTGGACAACCGAATCTTGCAGTATTACTGCTGCTGATGTTACTCCGGGGGCCAAGACGTCTCTGTTTATCGACACAGTGAAATCGGTGTTGGTTGATATTGTGGAGAGGGTGATACATCGGTACAGAGAAGAAATCTGCAACGGGTGCCGAGTCAGTCACCCCGGCCAGAGGCAACACGATTTTCAGAATGACATGCCCGATTTTTTCTTCAGAAACAATTACAAAGCGTTAATGAAAAGACTCTGGCTCACCGACTTCATTACTGAGATCGACCAGACTCTTATTGATAAAGACATTTTCACGGATGATTGGAGGATCCAAGGCGCTTCGGAGGCTTTTCTTCACAATCTCAAAAATTGCAGACGCCTCAAGGAGAGACTTGAAAAGATCCATGCCGAGTTGGATGGAGAAGAAGAAGACTAATAACCAGCATTTGACTGAAGCCAGGGATTTGTTCGATACATTGACTTTTTTCTTTAAAGTAAAATAAAAATGGGAAACTACTATGCAAAACGCTCTGTATATATTGATCATAATGTATTCAATACCCTTTTAATAAGTGTGGTGATGGGGACGATTGAAAACAGAATGAGTAGTGACCCCCGTGTAAAAAGAATGGCTGAAGTTTGTAAACTAGAAGACATTTTGGATATCGTTCGTTCTGGCAGTACTATTCCGGGTCATTGGGAAACGATTGTAAACGAGACATTTAATGTGGTCCTGGAATCTTCATTTTCCGAAACATTCTGTAACATTACCAAAGAAATGAAACAAACATCAAAAGTGTATCATGTGGTCTCATTGTATGCTCTGTTTTGTAGATGTAATGCATCTTTGTGTCGAAAACAGCATGCACATGAATATTTTGACTGAAGTGAAAAAACTCCACCATGATATTTCCAGTAATATGGGGAATTCTAAGCTGGAGACGGTCCTGGGGATGTTACAATCAGTATAACTATTGATTTTTGTGTGTGAAAAAATAAAAATGTAAATAGGACATTTTTCAAAATAAAAAAAGTGGTTTTTTTACATTTAAAAACTGTTGTCTTCATTATAGCAAGGAGAGCGGGTCTAACACATGTGTATTACAGTCCTTCACATGCACTGTTGTCTTCATTATAACAAGGGGAGGATAACAGGGAAGATGTAGGATAAATGTGTATTGAAACGTGCGTATTATACACCCACAGAAACACAGAAACACACAGAAACGCAGAAACACAGACACACAGAAAACACTAGTATGGTTTTTGTGTTTTCAGTGTTTTCTGTGTGTCTCTACACACAAAGCACAAATCATTTAAAACAAACCCTGAATCAAATTTAGAGAGGACCATTAAGAGTCAGATGCTTGACGAAATCTACTAAAACAGAGTACTTTCATGGTAGTGGTCAGCTTTTATACACAAAAGTGTATCTTTCAGTAACTTTTCTCAGAGAATTTAAGCATAAATCTGTCAAATGTTCAAAACAGCCTTCACTGAAATAGCCTCAAAATCACAAACTGTCATTAAGAGTCAGAATCCTAACGAAATCTACTCAGAGTACTTCATGGTAGTGGTCAGCTTTTAAATACAAAAGTGTATCTTTCAGTAACTTTCTGAGAGAATTAAGCATAAATCTGTCAAATGTTCAAAACAGCTTTCACTGAAATAGCCTCAAAATCACAAACTGCCATTAAGAGTCAGATTCTTAACGAAATCTACTGACACAGAGTACTTCATTATCTACTTTTCAGCTTTTTATACACAAAAGTGTATCTTTCAGTAACTTTCTCAGAGAATTTAAACATAAATCTGTCAAATGTTCAAAACAGCCTTGTTTCACTGAAATAGCCTCAAAATCACAAACTGCCATTAAGAGTCAGAATCCTAACGAAATCTACTCAGAGTACTTCATGGTAGTGGTCAGCCTTTAAATACAAAAGTGTATCTTTCAGTAACTTTTTGAGAGAATTAAGCATAAATCTGTCAAATGTTCAAAACAGCCTTGTTTCACTGAAATGGCGTCAAAATCACAAACTGGCTGAAACTATACAGTGAATTGGAGAAATTACAGCACAGAGTTTTCTACTACGACACAGATAGTATAATCTATGTGACAAGACAGGGGCAGTCTCCAGTACTTTCATGGTAGTGGTCAGCTTTTTAAATACAAAAGTGTATCTTTCGGTAACTTTCTGAGAGAATTAAGCATAAATCTGTCAAATGTTCAAAACAGTCTTCACTGAAATAGCCTCAAAATCACAAACTGCCATTAAGAATCAGATTCTTAACGAAATCTACTGACACAAAGTACTTCATTATCTACTTTTCAGCTTTTAAAAAAGAAAAGTGTATCTTTCGGTAACCTTTTGAGAGAATTAAGCATAAATCTGTCAAATGTTCAAAACAGCCTTGTTTCACTGAAATAGCCTCAAAATGACAAACTGCCATTAAGAGTCAGATGCTTGACGAAATATCATGGTAGTGGTCAGCTTTTAAACATAAAAGTGTATCTTTCAGTATCTTTTTGAGAGAATTAAGCATAAATCTGTCAAATATTCAAAACTGCCTTGTTTCACTGAAATGGATAAATGTATCCGAAAATAGTGTCTCTTAAAGCGGATATAGTCCCCTGATAACTCCCGTTACATTCCTCCAGAGTCAGAAATAGTGTAAGTTAACTTTTGGAAGAACCAGAGAAAAGGGTGAAAATGGATAAAATATATCCGAAAATAGTGTCTCTTAAGGCAGGTAGAGCCCCCTGACAACTCCCCTTACATTAATTCAGAGTCAGAAAAAGTCTCTACGTTATCTTTTTGGGAGAACCAGAGGAAAGGGGTGAAAATTGAGAAATTGTATCCGAAAATAGTGTCTCTTAAGGCGGGTAGAGTATGGGAATTGAACTGTAAATGAAACGCGGAGAGAAGCAGCAGTGCAAATCGTTAAGTCTATTACCTTGTATGCACTACGACACTAACTTGGTACTTGTGTTTTTTTTTTAATGAAAATGTGTTGAATGTTTTGTTTTCAATTAAACAACCATTACAAAATGAAAATGTGTTTTATTTATTTTTTTGCTTTCTTATATATTTTATCCATTTTCACCCTTTTCTCTGGTTCTTCCAAAAGTTAACTTACACTATTTCTGACTCTGGAGGAATGTAACGGGAGTTATCAGGGGACTATATCCGCCTTAAGAGACACTATTTTCGGATACATTTATCCATTTCAGTGAAACAAGGCAGTTTTGAATATTTGACAGATTTATGCTTAATTCTCTCAAAAAGATACTGAAAGATACACTTTTATGTTTAAAAGCTGACCACTACCATGAGATTTCGTCAAGAATCTGACTCTTAATGGCAGTTTGTCATTTTGAGGCTATTTCAGTGAAACAAGGCTGTTTTGAACATTTGACAGATTTATGCGTAATTCTCTCAGAAAGTTACTGAAAGATACACTTTTGTATTTAAAAAAGCTGACCACTACCATGAAAGTACTGGAGACTGCCCCTGTCTTGTCACATAGATTATACTATCTGTGTCGTAGTAGAAAACTCTGTGCTGTAATTTCTCCAATTCACTGTACAGTTTCAGCCAGTTTGTGATTTTGACGCTATTTCAGTGAAACAAGGCTGTTTTGAACATTTGACAGATTTATGCTTAAATTCTCTCAGAAAGTTACTGAAAGATACACTTTTGTGTTTTAAAGCTGACCACTACCATGAAGTACTCTGTTTGAGTAGATTTCGTTAGGATTCTGACTCTTAATGGCAGTTTGTGATTTTGAGGGTATTTCAGTGAAGGCCGTTTTGAACATTTGACAGATTTATGCTTAATTCTCTCAAAAAGTTACCGAAAGATACACTTTTCTTTTTTAAAAGCTGAAAAGTAGATAATAAAGTACTTTGTGTCAGTAGATTTTGTTAAGAATCTGACTCTTAATGGCAGTTTGTGATTTTGAGGCTATTTCAGTGAAGACTGTTTTGAACATTTGACAGATTTATGCTTAATTCTCTCAGAAAGTTACCGAAAGATACACTTTTGTATTTAAAAAGCTGACCACTACCATGAAAGTACTGGAGACTGCCCCTGTCTTGTCACATAGATTATACTATCTGTGTCGTAGTAGAAAACTCTGTGCTGTAATTTCTCCAATTCACTGTAAAGTTTCAGCCAGTTTGTGATTTTGACGCCATTTCAGTGAAACAAGGCTGTTTTGAACATTTGACAGATTTATGCTTAATTCTCTCAAAAAGTTACTGAAAGATACACTTTTGTATTTAAAAGCTGACCACTACCATGAAGAACTCTGAGTAGATTTCGTTAGGATTCTGACTCTTAATGGAAGTTTGTGATTTTTAGGCTATTTCAGTGAAGGCTGTTTTGAACATTTGACAGATTTATGCTTAATTCTCTCAGAAAGTTACTGAAAGATACACTTTTGTATTTAAAAGCTGACCACTACCATGAAGTACTCTGAGTAGATTTCGTTAGGATTCTGACTCTTAATGACAGTTTGTGATTTTGAGGCTATTTCAGTGAAGGCTGTTTTGAACATTTGACAGATTTATGCTTAAATTCTCTGAGAAAAGTTACTGAAAAATACACTTTTGTGTATAAAAGCTGACCACTACTCTGTTTTAGTAGATTTCGTCAAGCATCTGACTCTTAATGGTCCTCTCTAAATTTGATTCAGGGTTTGTTTTAAATGATTTGTGCTTTGTGTGTACAGACACACAGAAAACACTGAAAACACAAAAACCATACTAGTGTTTTCTGTGTGTCTGTGTTTCTGCGTTTCTGTGTGTTTCTGCGTTTCTGTGTTTCTGTGGGTGTATAATACGCACGTTTCAATACACATTTATCCTACATCTTCCCTGTTATCCTCCCCTTGTTATAATGAAGACTACAGTGCATGTGAAGGACTGTAATACACATGTATCAGACCCGCTCCCCTTGCTATAATGAAGACAACAGTTTTTAAATGTAAAAAAACCACTTTTTTATTTTTGAAAAATGTCCTATTTACATTTTTATTTTTTCACACACAAAAATCAATAGTTATACTGATTGTAACATCCCCAGGACCGTCTCCAGCTTAGAATTCCCCATATTACTGGAAATATCATGGTGGAGTTTTTTCACTTCAGTCAAAATATTCATATGCATGCTGTTTTCGACACAAAGATGCATTACATGTACAAACAGAGCATACAATGAGAGCACATAATACACTTTTGATGTTTGTTCCATTTCTTTGGTAATGTTACAGAATGTTTCGGAAAATGAAGATTCCAGGACCACATTAAATGTCTCGTTTACAATTGATTCCCAATGACCCGGAATAGTACTGCCAGAACGAACGATATCCAAAATGTCTTCTAGTTTACAAACTTCAGCCATTCTGTTTACACGGGGGTCACTACTCATTCTGTTTTCAATCGTCCCCATCACCACACTTATTAAAACGGTATTGACTACATTATGATCAATATATACAGAGCGTTTTGCATAGTAGTTTCCCATTTTTTATTTTACTTTAGAGAAAAAAAGTCAATGTATCGAACAAATCCCTGGCTTCATTCAACTGCTGGTTATTAGTCTTCTTCTTCTCCATCCAACTCGCCATGGATCTTTTCAAGTCTCTCCTTGAGGCGTCTGCAATTTTTGAGATTGTGAAGAAAAGCCTCCGAAGCGCCTTGGATCTTCAAATCATCCGTGAAAATGTCTTTATCAATAAGAGTCTCGTCGATCTCAGTAATGAAGTCGGTGAGCCAGAGTCTTTTCATTAACGCTTTGTAGTTGTTTCTGAAGAAAAAATCGGGCATGTCATTCAGAAAATCGTGTTGCCTCTGGCCGGGGTGACTGATTCGGCACCCGTTGCAGATTTCTTCTCTGTACCGATGTATCACCCTCTCCACAATATCAACCAACACCGATTTCACTGTGTCGATAAACAGAGACGTCTTGGCCCCCGGAGTAACATCAGCAGCAGTAGTACTGCAAGATTCGGGTGTCCAAAATGATGGTGATGATGGTAGTCCAGGAGTCTGTTCCTGGCTGCAACTCGTGGGGGGAGTCCTTGGTTTTTCTCAGATCCATGGCTAGTTTACAACGGTCGTCTTAGTGGGGTCCTTCGTTTTAGATGATTTGCTGAGTGTAGGGTGGGACTTATTGCGTTGAATGGGGAGGAGTCATCTGGAGAATTGAAAGTTTTTAGAAAAGTTCTTTAAGCGTTGTAACTTTTTCATCTATCATTTCCAACCAAGCAGCAATAGGTCAAATTTAAGAATAAGTAATAGTTTGTCAAGATTTTGCGGAAAAAGTCAAAAGTATAGTTTGTCAGAAATATGGAAAAGTCATTGTGTACAAAATAGTATGTTGAAAATCAAAAGAAAGAAGCTCTATTCATTACAAATTAATGAATATTTTACCAAGTTCTAAAGTTTTGCACCCCTTAAAGAAAACCCCATTCCTTACCAAGTACTTCATATTATACCCTTTGTTAAGTGTTGCGTACATCAAGGTGTATCTTAAAGTATTTTGGTAGCAGAAAATAACTAAAATATGTAAGGTTATCAGTAAAGAAAAAACCTTGTTTAACTGAACAAGTGTTTTTACAGCAAAAAAAAAAAAACCTGCCATTAAAAGAAAACCAAATTCCTTACAAAAGTACTTCATAATCTACCAGTTTTTAAGTGTTGCATACGCCAAAGTGTGTCTAAAAGTATCTTAGTAACACAAGAAAAGAGAAAAAAGCGTTGATGTTAACAAAAACTGGATTGTTCCACTGAAATAATATATAAATAATTTCAAAAAAAGTGCGTTTAAAAGAAAATGTATTCAGATAAAGTATTTTGTTAGAATATTAAGTCCAAGATGGTTACATTTTTACCCATTAAACCATTTGTATTATATTTTTGTTTTCCTAATAAAGACAGAGTCACCTGAATAAATTTTGTCTCCATACCTTTTTTTAATTTTTTACATTTTGTAACAATCTTTAAACATTTGTAGAGACCAAACACTGTGGTTAAAATGAGTGTCTTTATGACGTCTCTCACACCGTTGGTATTTTTCACAAGATTCATTTTTAAACACATCATCTTGATACAGAGATAACACATTTTCATAAGACCTTTTACATAGGTAGAAAACACAATGCTTTTCTTTGAGGGGGTCTTTAGTTTTAAATGATCTGGCGAGGAGGGTGTGACTTGTTATGTTGAGTGGGAGGCTGAGTCCTCTGCAAAAGTGAGATTCTTTTTCACCAGTATAATGTCCATCGATGTCTGACTCTGTTTAAAAAGTTCTTTAAGCTTTGTAGCTTTTCCATCAATCATTTTCAGCCAAGCAGTCAGAGGCACCCGCAAGGATGTCTGAAAAACCCCGCATGTAGAGTTGAAATACTCCAAAACAAAATCATCAGAGGGGTCCTTCCCCAGCGTCACCAAACGGCTTGCACGGTAATACCATCGCCCCGATGGTCCGCTTTTAGTTTCCCAGACGGTGCATGTCAGGACTCTTCTCACTTCTGGCGGCGGGGGGATATCTCCTTCTTCTTCTTCCTTCACATTGAGGGGCAGCGGTGAAAACTCTTCTTTGATCTCGCATGCTGTCTGCGTTTCTTTGCTTTACTTTGCAAATATCTTGTACACCGCTGGTTCCACTATGGTTTCTTGATGCACTACTTCTTCCGATACAGTGGTTGCGTGGAGATCTCTGGAAGACACCAGAGTTAACACAGCCCAATCTGTTGAGGTCAGTATTGCTTTAACACTACAGGGTCCATATGTTTCTCCATTCTTCAGATTGTAGAAATGCAGTTCATTCGCCATATAGTTGAATACATAACCCCAAACATCGCCATTTTCAGAGTCCATTCTTCATGAAGTTCCTCGTCTGGAGGCGTCTGAACCCGGCCCAGATACTGCATTCGTTTCTTGATTGGTGTTCCGGACATATGGCGGTAAGTTGTCACAGGCGTCTCGCTGATTAAACCCATATCTAGGCGTCTCTTGGCCATTTTTCTTTTTTTTTTGAAAAGGTGACTTGGTGAGTGTAAATGACTGGCTTGTTATTTAGTTTGAGCGTATTTCTTTTTTCATCTATTTCCACCCCCTTACTTTTAAATGATCTGGTGAGGAGGGCGGGACTTGTTATGTTGAGTGGGAGGCGGAGCCCCCCTGTAAAAGTGAGAGTCTTTTTCACCAGTCAAACCTTTTTTGTTGCATACAGGAAATTCTTATAGTGGTGTAAAGTAATTATAAAAAAGACAAAAGATCATGTTTTTTAAAATTGTTTTATTTGTTTCCCTCTTTACGTATTTTGAAAAGTACACAACCGAAAATCTGCCACTTCCTCACAGAGCTCCTCCTCCAGCACACATGAACGTGCTCATACGACAAAAAGAGGGCACGAGATAAGTTTGTGCACAGATCTCTGGCTGTAGGTGTCTGAACCCCGCACAGCTGTGGCATTCGTTTCTTGACTGGCGCTCCGGACGGATGGCGGTAAGTTGTCACAGGCGTCTCTAGGCCAATTTTCTTTTTTGCAAGGTGACTTGGTAAATGGAAACTACTGTCTTTTTAATTAGTTTTGAGTTTATTTCTATTTTCACCTAATTCCACCCCCCACTATCTGCGGGGCTCATAGCCCAAAAGGAAGGGGGTGGAGAAAGGGGGGAGAGGCCTGGGCTGGGAGGGGGTTGGACAGTCTCACGCATAACTTCAAAGAGACACCTAGATTAACATCAAAGGCTTATAACACACCACATCAAAGGGCAAAACATCAAAGGCTAATTAGATTATACAACCCTGAGGGGACCAGACAGCATAACTTCAAAGAGACTGCCTTAATCAACACATCAAAGAATTAGACAACAAAGGCACTACACAGGGGGGCTTTTCACACCTACCTGTTATAACAACTCGCATCAAAGGCTTAGACTACAAGGGGTTGTGAGGGGACAGACAACATAACTTCAAAGAGACTGCCTTAATCAACACATCAAAGAATTAGACCACCAAGGGGTGTGAGGGGACAGACAACATAACTTCAAAGAGACTACCTTAATCAACACATCAAAGAATTAGACTACAAAGGGGTACAGGGGCCAGACAACATAACTTCAAAGAGACTGCCTTAATCAATACATCAAAGAATTAGACAACAAAAGCACTACCCAGGGGGGCTTTTCACACCTACCTGTCAGTAATGGCTACGCCTCTCTATTTGGACTGGTAGATCTCGGCAGACTGGCAACTTTAAAAGTAGCTCTCGGTTCAAAAAAGGTTGGGCACCACTGGGCTAAGGACAGAGGGTGTCGTATTGTCATACTGATATTCTGTACAAACTGTGAAGTCCACTGAGACAAATGTAACATTTGTGATATTGGGCTATATAAATAAACATTGATTGATTGATTGATAAGAAACCAGTATTTGACCAATAAACAAAACAATTGACACAACTTTGAACTATGAAATATATTAAACTTTGGTGAGCTTCAGCGGGGTAGAGTCTGTGGGGGCCCCTCGAACCAGCTTTCATCACCATCAGTGGCGCCCCAACACACTCTCCCCCCCCCCCCCCAGACGGAGCAAGGCAACAAAACTTATAATAAGAAGCAGCATTTGAAGGCGTGCTATGAATGGGGCCGCCTTGAGGGGGTTTCCCGACATGTCGCTGCAGTAAATTAAAGGGTGTTTCATGTTGTCGTTGCTGTGGACCTTCTTAATACCTTGAAAATTCCGTTTAATACTTTTAACCAGTTTAGCCCTAAGCCTGTTTTTCAGGTCTCAGGCTCGAAAATAACATTCCCAGAACAAATGACCATATCTTTCCTTCTAAAAGGGTTAAATTAATAATCTTTTTTCTATAAGTAATGATAAACCTGTGAGTTGGATGTAGAAAAGTCAGAATCAATATAGATGTTTTTATTTTAAAGAAAATTCAGATTGAACATGGTAAAAAACTGTAAATTATAGTGTCCGTCCAAAAGATATTTTCTACTTAAAGTGAAAACTAACCTTGGATGATGGGTTAGTAGACTAAAAGCTTTAGGAATCCAAAGTACAATATATAATAAGTACCCTGTATCAAGATTGATGCAAAACAAGTGATATTTGACCTTTTTAGACAGATTTAGCAAAAGAAAACTCTTCTGGGGGCATTTGGGTGGATTTTCCTTATCTCTGGCCCCCCTTGTTCGATTTTGACATGTGACATCTCTTTCTGACCGTTAGAGCCAATAGAATCAAAGGGGAATCTCCCCACACACACACGTTAAAAAAAATACTATTATACTATATTTGAACAGTATATTATAGGGCCATATCTATACAAAACATGTCTATGAAGTGTTTTACTCAAAATACCAAACAGATCACCCATTGTAGCATGCCTCATACCCCTCTATTTCAGACCTGTTACTAAAGTGCTGAGTCTGTGTCAGGCCCTTTAAATGTAACCGACCCTTTGGAGCTGCTGCTGGCCACGCCCCTTTGTCCGCATGCAAGCAGGGAGCTCTGTGAAGAGAAGGCTGTCTACCAGCAGAAACTCAGCTAAATGCTGCCGTGATTAAACGCCATATATGTTCCAAACCACATCAAGCATTATTTCTGAAACAGTATAGAGCTCAAATGCTTTCTCTCTCGCGGGTTTACCACAAGGTGAGTTCCTTTTATATCCTGCTTTTTTACACATATTCTCTTTAGTACAGCGTTACCTCTGAGTGTTAGCGATGCTTTCTAATGTAAACACAGACCATATTACTTCCAAAACACATTGCACATTGTTTCTGATACAGCACATAGCTTGACATGTTCTTTATTCAGTGTTTACCACTAGAACAGTGCCATTATATGTATTATATATATAACAACTTTATAGTCCCTCTCGTAGACATCCTGCTGAGTACACAGACACACAGCTGAGGGAGGGGATTCAGCTAGCGACTGTATATGGGGACGATAGGTTGGGGTGGAACGTTGCCAGGAGTTAACAGTAAAGCCAGCCCACATTTTAGTAACGTCGTCATGACCGAAGTAAATCTGGATCAGCTCCGTTGTACTGTACCCCCGTTTTTAGAGATGTGGGTAAGGAGGAAAAGAGAGAGGGTTGTATTTTCTGACACTTTGTGAGTCTCCTTACACACCGAGGACAATTATTTATGTATAAAAGACGTCAAAAAGTGCATTTTGCATAATAGGTGACCCCTCAAGAAGAACACTCAAACTAACTTTTGGTGCAGCTGAGGTTTTGATATTAGCCTCCACATGTGAGGGTAATATCAGAACCTCAGCTGCACTAAAAGGGTTAATCAATGAAAATCAGAGGAAAATACATGTCTCCTCATTACGAATCAATCCATAACAAACCATACATGTTTCGAACTAGTAGGATGAAAACACTAATATCAACCAAGTACACATTGTGTTTCAGCAATTGTCAACATTGTCTTCCAGCCTATTAATTGAAATAAGTAATCAATGAATCAATGTAATCCGGAACACTGTTTTGTGTACCCGGATTACTTTGACAAATGAATGAAAATATGTGGTCGTAATAAAGTCCTGCAGTGGCGACGTCTTTTTAAGCCAAAGATTAGCATGAACTAATCTTGAGGACTGTCTAGGCCGTTCAGTTGGACTGCAGAAAGCACCATGTTAAAACATGATTCTTAGGATATATATATTTTTTATTCCCCATATAATTACTCCAAATACATCTCATTCTATTGAGACTTTTTGATTGATGAGCTGTCCCGGTGTGCAACTGCATCATTAACATGCAGTGCAAAACAATTGCTTGAGCATCTTCTTATCAGGTCGGATATATCACTGGCTGATTGTGAGTGCTGCTGAGCCACACGGCATTTCATCTGGAGTCAGACTATACTGCCAGGAAACTAGGGATCAGCTTTAGATCATTTTTCTAATTTCTTATTTCATTCACTGAATTGTAATCAATTGGCTGACTTGCAAATTCGCAATCTCTGTTATCTTCAAACCTACAGCAGCATGCCTTCAGTTGTATTTGTCCTCCAACATTTGAAAGTCCTTAAAAATAACACATTTTAACACCCCAATTGTAACAGTGATACTCCATCAAAAGACTATTAACCCCTGATCAGTGAATTATAAATATTCAAACTGATTTTGACTTTGTATAATAATAATGTAACTATTTTTAAAACAATATGGGGATAAAATCTCTTTTACAATGGCGATCTGGCCAAAAAGGCTTAAAATAGGACAGAGACTGAGCCTGTGGTGTCTATTAGGGCTGCACGGTATTGAAAAAAACTGACATCGCGATTTTTTTCCCCCCCCCTGCGGTATATATTGCGGTTTTTTTAACCTGTTAAGCCCCAAAGTCCACGCGGGTACTTTACTTTTTTTTCACAACAGTGTCTCAGGGGATCGTAATATTTAAGAACCTATTAATGTGTTATACCAGATTAACGGAAATAATCTCAGCTAACTGACGATACAAACCATTTTTACCAAAACAAAACACAAGTCTCATAAGAAGCATCTAAATGACCCCTGAGCGAAAAATGCTAACGCACTTTGGCACAGAACTCAAGATAAAAGTATCCTTATTACTTATCGTAGCTGCACATACAAGATATCCGATTAAAGCTGAGGTTCCACAGATTATTTAGGTATATAGTATCATCACTGAGTGATCTGAACTCGGACAGGGGAAGCTAACACAGACATCACAACACGTACCTTTACGTAGCTTCTAGGGGAGATGTCTCACCGTAGCTGTCAATCTGATCAAAAGACGTGTTCAATGGCATTAAAACGAGAAAGAAAAAACGCGGCTGAATCGGTTAATCCATAGGTTTTTAACGTCTCGGTATAAAAAAATGATTTAATTTATAATCCATAATTCCATTTTTATGTAAATATCGCAGAGCAAAATTTAGCTGCTAATGGTAGCCACCAGAGTGGCTGCTGCTTCCGGTCTTGGCTATGCGGAAGTCTCACACACACACACATTACCAAATAAGGACTGTGTGATTTCCTCTCGATTCCATTGGCTCTGACGGTCAGAAAGAGATGTCACATGTCAAAATCCAGCAAGGTGGGCCAGAGATATAGAAAATCCACCCAAATGGCCCCAGAAGAGGGTTTTTTTGTGCTAAATCTGTCTAAAAAGGTCAAATATCACTTGTTTTGCATCAATCTTGATACAGAGTACTTATTATATGTTGTACTTTGGATTCCTAAAGCTTTTAGTCTACTAACCCATCATCCAAGGTTAGTTTTCACTACAAGTACAAAATATGTTTTGGACGGACACTATAATTTACAGTTTTTTACCATGTTCAATCTGAATTTTCTTTAAAATAAAAAACATCTATATTGATTCTGACTTTTCTACATCCAACTCACAGGTTTATCATTGCTTTGAGAAAAAAGATTATTAATTTAACCCTTTGAGAAGGGAAGATATGGTCATTTGTTCTGGGAATGTCATTTTCGAGCCTGAAACCTGAAAAACAGGCCCGGGGTTTAACAGGTTTTAACTATATTTAACCGGATGAAGGATTTTAGTCACGGACGTCTGGTTGACTCATCATACCTTAAGTCATGATCTAACTATGATAATGCATGTTGCTTACCCTCAAATAAGGGGGTTCATCTGTGAATGAAGAAGAGTGGTAAGGGATCCAAGAGATTAAACGTATTTGTTACGACCCATTAAACTATAGGATGCTTCATTATCACATTAGGGAAATAACATACGTGACAAAATAGGTAATTTAACTTTTTATTCCACAATTAAAACCGTTGTTGTGCAAATAGCAGCAAAGTAGTGGACATCTTTTAAACAACATTATCAAAATAAACTTAAGAACAGCTATACACCAGCTCCCTGAGTGGTTTACAAAATTACAACTTAAAATGAATATAGTTTGTCATAAAACAAATAACTTGTAATAAAAATTGAACTACTACAATATCAACTTGTGAACCATTTTGTTTCACAGACCTTTTTTTAAATCAAAATGTCTTAGCAACAGTCAGTGCAAAGGAAAACAAAGTGTTCTTGGTCATCATGGCTAGCCTAAACAAATAAAGATCTGCTTTCTTTCTGAACAGAGCACCTAGCAGTTGAATCAATCTGAACATTTCTTTTTCACAATTTCAACTGTTGCATAATGTAGTCAAATATAATAATTTGACTTTTAAAGCATCTGTATGCATTGCTCAATCAGGCTTAGAGGTTTTTGGCCAAGAATACTAGTGTATCCACGAATGCAGGCTTGAGACAAGAACGTTGGCAAGTGACGATGTTGCCACTTGCACTGAAAAGCCTCTCTGAGGGGGCACTTGTAGCAGGTATGCATAGGTACTTGCGGGCAAGCTTGGCGAGTTGTGGAAAGATTACTTTGTGCGTTTTCCACCATGCAAGTGGATCTTCCTCTTTGTCTATTGAAGGTGTTAGCAGGTAGCTGTTTAACTCTGCTTCCACAGCATCCTTTAGGTACTGAGACGAATCAGCCTTTGCTGCAGCTTCGCTCTGTATAAAGAAACTTCCTAAAGACCTCTTGCCAGCCACTTCGCACTCCACTTCAGTGCTGCAGCTTGCAGCTGCAGTCTCCTGGCATGTCATGATTGTCGTCATCATCTCCGATGTCACTCTGGCCTTGACTTGGGGCTTGCTGTCTGCAGTGATGAAGTCCATCTTGAACCGGGGGTCCAAACAAGATGCCATATCTAGCAGCTTCTGAGTATCTTCATCTTCATATTTCTCATTCAGGTAATCCCTCATCTCTTTCTTCAATTTCTTGCTCAGGTCTGTGTCTTCTTCTCGCATTAGCAGCATTGACGAGTTGAAGAGATGAAGAACTGGCTTCACATAGGAGACACTAACGTAGTCTTCCCCTGAAAGTGCGTCTGTGAACTCCAGCAATGGGCCCAGGGACTTGCTGACAGATTCCAGGACATCTATATCTTGCCAGTTTGGAATTAGATGCCGCAGCTTCTTGTCCACAGACAGGACCTGACTTAAAGCTTTCTGCTGCTCCAGTATCCTGCTGATCATCATCTGCCTGGAACCCCATCTTGTTTGGCATTCTGTTATGAAGGAATGTGATGGCAGATTGAGTTCCTTCTGGGCTTTTTCAAGAGCACTTCTGGCCTTCCAGCTGTGAGAGAAGTGACCCACCAGCTTCTTGCACACACCCGCAGTACGGTTGATGCGGCCATCCTTTTTCACTGCATTTTCTAAGGGGGAATAAATAAATAAAAAGTAAAGATTAAATATTATACACATTTATATTAAATATACATTTACAAGTGTGTGTGTGTGTGTGTCCTCCAGTTTGAAATTAGCTGCCTTCAACAATGAATTATAAATATTATATATATATTGCTTATAAAACGTAACATTTATGAAACTCATTAAAATTAAGAAAACTGTTGCATTTCAGGACAGGTTGTTAAGCACTCCTGGAAAATATAGCATTACTCTCTCTGTTACACTTCCCTGAATAAAGGTTATTAAAAAAAAACACACACACACTCGACACAGACACAGCTTAGTAAATAAAGCGTGGGCGGGGTAACTTACCAACTGCAAGATGAAGTCTGTGGCCAAAGCACTGCAGCCTGGTCCACTCGTTCAGGGAGGCAGCCTTCACCATATTTGCAGCATTGTCTGTTGTTTATGTACGGCTCCGTTGTCCGGCTGGACCACAAGTCCGTTGTAACAGCATAGTATTCCACTTTAGACAGCTCTGTTTCAACTTTTGCCCTGCATTTCTTGTACAGGTCGGGGATGGCGACTTGAGAAAAATAGGTGCGTGACGGTATTACGTACCGCTTATCAAGTGAGTGGATCATTTTCTTAAAACCCTCTTTGGTAACGGTGTAAATTGGTACCATGTCTTTTGCCAGGTGAAATGTTATGGCATCTGTGATGTCTTTATGCCGTTTTGAACCTTTCTCATATGGTGTAACACCGGCAAAGGCATCTGAAATAGTTTTTTGCTTTGGCTGTGGATGGCAACCAGATCTGACTCTGCACTCGTCATGCAGAGATTTGTGGTGTCTATACAAATGGGCGAGTAAATTCGACGTGTTGCCTCGGCTTGCCGAAACAATTGCATGGCACTGTCTACAAAGTACCTTTGTTTGGTCAACATCAAGCTTTTTGTATCCAAAATAGTTCCAGATGGCAGATGTTGCTTTTCTTCTTGGAAGTAAATCTTCATTCTCTCCGGTATTGTCCTCCTGTGCCTCGCTCATTTTTTACCAGTGTTTTGATGGTCTGCAAACTAGCGGGGCGGGGCCTGCTGTGATCTGATCAAGAATGATTGTGATTGGTAGTTTGCTGTGCATGCAGGGGAAGTTCTACACACACCAACACATAAACAAATAAGGAGTGAGAGTGACGCGTAGCCAAAACCGGAAGCTGCATACACTCTGGTGGCTACCATTAGCAGCTAACTTTTGTGCTCCGATTTTTACATAAAAATGGAATTATGGATTATAAACAATTGCTTCAAAGCCACAGATACATTATCAACCTATGGATCAACCGATTCAGCCGCGTTTTTTCTTTCTCGTTTTAATGCCATTGAACACATCTTTTGATCAGATTGACAGCTACGGTGAGACGATCTCCAGTAAAAGCTCCGTAAAAGGTACGTGTTGTGATGTCTGTGTTTGCTTTCCCTGTTGCGAGATCGGATCGCTTAGATACTATACTTAAATAATCTGTGGAGTCTCAGCTTTAATCGGATATATTGTATGTGCAGTTTCGATAAGTAATAAGGGTATCTTTATTTTGAATTCTGTGCTAAAGTGCGTTAGCATTTTAAAAAAAATGAATAAAACCGCACGTCCCTGCGGTGTGAATACCGCGCATGCGCATACCGCGGTTATCGCCATGACACGGTATATCGTTCAGCCCTAGTGTCTATGTTTCTTCCAAGTCTGTGGGCCAGGACTCTCTGGGGAAAAATAAATGTTTAATCTCAATGAGACCTATCCTGGTAAAATAAATGTACAATAAAACAAATATATAATGCTCCCTGTATGGTTTGCAAACTTTTAGAATTACACACACGAGAGTCCAGCCTAACATGACATACTTGATGAGCTCGGTTTTCTCTACCTGCCATCCTCACATCTAACAAGCCTACAGTATGTGGAGGCTGCAGTGTTCTTTCTGGTCTATTAGTTGGTGGAAGCAAAATGAAAAAACAAGAACCATTAAAAGGAATGAATAAGATTGAATAAGACAGAACTCACCGTAGAGCATGCTGCTTTATTTTCCTACTGGACAACTATTTCCAAAAGTTTGAAGAGCTTCATCCATCCAACTTTCATAGATATCCTGCAAAAAGAAGAGCATTACAACATTACGATCAAACATCCATCCAAAGGGAGAGCAGTGTTTCCCCTAGGATGGAGTCATAGCAGCGGTGCTAAGGCACGTGGGCCCAGCAAAATGTGAGCGCGTGGAATGTATTGATGCGTGCGAAGTGCGCTCAGCCAATATGTCTCTATGTGTCTGCCAGCACAAGAACGGCTCTTGAGGTGTATTTTGCTAAATCACCTTTATTGAACATACAGTAACACAAATACTACACATCCACATAACAAACAATCAAAATAAAATGTATGCAATTTAATTATTTTAACCTGCTTTATTTGGGGGTGGACCCCACCTCCTCTAGGGGGGTCCGGGGGCATGCACCCCCGGGAAGATTGTTTTTTAAATGTTGAAGTTAAATGCATCAATCTGGTGCACTTTGAGCACAAAATGAATTTATGGATACAGCTCTCAACACTCAGATGAAAGGGAGCTGTATACTTTTCAATGATCCAAACATCTTTAGAATATGATCACAACCAATAACAAATCATTTAAACTGGTTTATTCTTATCTTATGTTACCTAGTTAGCATTCTTTCTTTTTATTTATGCATATTTTACTAATCACTCCCCTCTTAAACAGTTTTTTTGTACTGTCCTATAGTCAGGGCTGCACATAACTGGTGCGCAGGTGCGCATGCTCACCTCCGCCAAAAAACGAGCACCGGATCATTTGAAAAAAGGCGCATTTGCGCACCAACATTGAGAGAGAGGGAGAGAGAGAAGAGAGAAGAGAGAAGAGAGGAGAGAGAGAGAAAGATATTTGCGAGTTGCATATGAACTCAGGGCCGGCCCGTAGCACTGGCGTTATAGATGTTCGCCTAGGGCGCCAGATCTGGGGAGGCGCTGCGCTGGCAGTTCTGGGAGGGAAAAAAACATTTTTGACCGTTGGGGCTCATCCTAATTTTCGGCCTTGATGTAACAACATTCATAATTAAGTAAATGTAACACCCTTTTCAACCCGGTTACACTTTTCATTTGCCCTGTACGATGGGCGCTGTAAGTGATGAAAATGGGGGATGTTGGCTTATCTGGCGCTCACAGCCAAAATGTGAGGGAGGGTGCACCGGTTCCGGTGCTGTTGTTATTAGCATCTGGTGCTAGCTGCTCTAACGGATATAAGAAGAAGATGTTTCTACAATAATGTGGAGGAGAGCTCTCTCCAGTTAGACTGAGAAGTTGATAACTACAGCTCAGTGAGGTTAAGGACTCTGAGTGTTTAGATAGTTCACTTTAGTCTCAGTTATCTCAGTGGGTCTCAAACGGTTTGATCACAATTTATGTAAACACATATTTCCAAGGCACTCCTTTATAATGATTGGGATAAAACAGGTTTGAAATCATTCCAATGTATACTATAGGACAGTAAACCAGACATATCGTTTTAAACTGGAGAGATACAAAAAAATGCATAAATAAATAAATGTTAAGGTAAAATAAGATATGAACAACAAAAATAAAATAAGTTACATTCATTTGTTATTGGCTATGGTAGGTTATTGGTTATGTTCACATACTTATTTGATTACATCCACTTGTCTAAGATGACAACAGAGACTTTCGACCCAAAACCAGCAGCTAATCGCAGACTCAACCAGAGAGAAAGTAGTAGGCCTACATCATCAGCTACCATGTCTGACAGAGAGGAAGACAGTGAGGAGAACAGTGAGGAGGGTAGTGATGACAGCTTGTAGGATTACTGGTCGTGCTAATGTTGTCTTGTGTTCACCTCTGCATGTGTGTTCTGTGTTCACCTCTGTGTGTTCAGTGCCGTGTGTCTGGCAAATAAAGACCCCCTCAAAAGTTACGGTTTATTTCATTTTAAGGATGAGCACCAAGCAACATCTCCAGGTGCTCCTTTGAGAACCAGGGCAAAAAAGGTATGTGCACCCCTGCCTATAGTACACATTATTATTTCTTACTTTATTTTTTACAACTATATTAAATAGATAAAGGTGTGCTCTCTCTCTCTCTCTCTCTCTCTCTCTCTCTCTCTCTCTCTCTCTCTCTCTCTCTCTCTCTCTCTCTCTCTCTCTCTCTCTCTCTCTCTCTCTCTCTCTCTCTCTCTCTCGCTCACAGAGGCTGTGTGCTCCTCCGTGGCGATGATGCGAGCGCCACGTATTATTATTTGAATGCAGCTGCGCCGCTGCTGAAACACCAGGGGAAACACTGGGAGAGGGAGAAACAATTCAAAAATTACATTGTGAGGGCTGCCACATCTTCACTCCCAGTCCCAATGAACCTCTGAAGGCCTTAACACCTGAACCCTGAGAAACCTTACAAATGAAAAACTTAGGTCACAGGCTCCGTCTTATATATCTTTATGTTGCATTGTTAGAGGAGCCTGTGACTTCAGTTTTTCGTTGCACTTTAGCTGTGTATATGACCATAAAGCCATTTGAACCTTTTCATAGGGGTGTCACGATTCTCCAAATCCCCGATTTAATTTGACTTTCGATTTGAAGGTGGTTATGTATGGAGTTTGGAGTTTATGCAATAACACTTATTTCTCAGGTCAGGCTACACAAAGAAGCCACTAGATGGCAGAATGACATTTTAAAGATGGAGTTTCCACATCTGTAAAAGGCCAATAGAGTCTCAACTGTAGTTTTTATTCCAGCTTCACGCAGGGAAGCTGTTGGATCCATGTTCAGGACTCAGTGCTGTGTTGCTGTCAGGGTGGTTCTCTTCTAAAGCAAACAGATATTGTTCTAAACTGTATTAAAGTAAACAGGTATTATCTTGAACTGTATTGAAGTGAACATGTATTATTTGGGACTGTTTTAAAGTAATCCTATATATATAACCCTTTTTTACTTACACTCAATGACCCAGATACCCTGACACACACACTTACACCTCCTGTCTCCAGCACACACACTTACACTCACTGACTCAGATATCAGCACACACACACACATACACTTTCCCCCCACCAGCACATGCACATGTTCTTATTCAAGGTTCTTCCTGGGGCCAGTATAATCTCAAGCACCAATATCTCTGTGTACAATGTTTGATTGTTTTGGGAAATAATAGTTTGTGTGAAATCTTCCCTGGGAAAGTAAAGGAGTGAAGTTAGGTGGAAGATAAAAAGTGATTCTGACCTTGACTAGTTCCGAGGCTCTCACGCTTCACTTAGGAGTAAAATGGGATGGAAGAGCCGACCCACATATCCGCCCCAAAAATGTCCATATATACTGTTGTTTATTCATGCAAAGGGCCCCCTTGTTTCTGACTGGCTGGTCCCGATACCTGTATCGCACAGCAGTAGAGCTGGGAGTCCGGAGTACTCTGTAATTTGTATTGGTGTTTTTTACCATTAAAATCAGATTATTGTTATAACTTTTATGCCGGTGTTTTGAACTCCTTCTCTTATTAATCTGACCAGGCTCATCTAACGAACGGCGCGGAGCAGAGGTGGGCTTTAAGCCACCACTACTGTGTTTGCTTCAACAATCTGGTGACCTCCCGACGTGATGAGTGCTGGTCTCTAGAAGGACCACCGACAGCCAGCGGACGAATTTCTGTCCAGGGGAGGACACCCGGGACACCGTTGACAACTAAACCAGGACGTCCTACATAATACAAAGGTAAAACAGATACCTGTTGATTACCAAAATCTGTGATTTGGCTTTGCTACAAAATTTTAGAGTTGTCATCTGCGTTCTCAGTGTTCTTAGTCACGGTAAAAAATACAATACTTAAGAAAGTGTTTGTATAAGAGTCAGGTGTATATTCCTGGCCTATAGGACACTAAGTGTGTATAAGAGTCAGGTGTATATTCCTGGCCTATAGGACACTAAGGGTGTGTAAGAGTCTGGTGTATATTCCAGTCCTTAGCTCACTAATAGCAAAGTCGGTGCTCAGAGTTCGGTAGGGCATTCCGGACCGGGCATCGAGTTATATTTGTGTAGAGTCAAGTAGAGCATTCTTGACCTAGCAAAGTGAACCAGTGAGGTCTCCGTGAGGTAGTCTAGTCCTGCACGGCTGACTCGCTGGGGAAATTCTGTAATAAATTGTGTTATTTTTTACGTCAAATCTGTGTAATAATTGAGAGGAAAGGGCAGAAGTATAGTTTAGTGCAGAACAGGAGACAAGGTTTGCAGAAGCTGGGAAGTTCATTCGTGGTCAGCTGCTGCCCTCTGGAGGCGAACAGGGTGTACAACCATATGCTGTGTGCACGTCTGAATTAAGAACATTCAAATAAATAGAATAAGGACATTAAGTAACGACAAGATTTGTCCAGTGTATTAATAAATACAAATGAACACATATCAACCTAGTCAGATAATAGATACGAAGTCAATCATGGAAGAAGAGAAAGATCGAGTGATCTGAAGTTGGAGTGAATACATTGAAAATTAATTGATCAATGTGTGATTTGAGGTGGTAGATATTGAAATAAATAAGAAACTATAATTTGTGTTTTTAGCCGTTTTTGTGGGACACAGTTACGTCACTTTGTGGTTTTATGAGAAGTTTTGAGAGTAGGAAGACGCAAGCTATTCACCACAATTGTATTTTTAGGTTATGAATAAAACAAAGAGTAGTAAGTGATAAGCAGAAGGGTTTTTGAGCTCTTGTCGGTCAGAAGGAATCTTGTGTGTGTATGACAGGGGTGCTTATGCCCGCTTCGGTTTTCAATGTCCGCCATCACGTTAAAACCATGGTTAAAACGGAGGATTGGTGGCATTTTCAGTTCATTGCTTACTTCCACACGCCTTTTCTCCTCCTTGTCTCTTTCATGACTTTATTTAATGCATTAGAACGATTGTTATCGTAACTTTCCGTGTTTCTAGAAGTCAAGCTCACTGTTCACATTACGGAGTATATTTCCGGAACGGCCTTTCAAAATAAAAGCCACAGGCCGCTGTTCACCAGAGATGCCTTCACAATAAAACAGTAATTAGCTTAACAATATATTTAACTTATATTACGTCGTTAAACATTGATTTTAATTCATTACAGTTTTCAAATACGGCGCGGATTGAATACAGTTATTTGTGTATTCTGTTACAACCTCACCATGCTTGTAACACAACTTAGATAAACAATTTGAAAATGAATAGAATAACCAAGTAGATAAAAGATTAATCTGTGGTTAGGGAAAGTTTCCTTGTTTTGCCTATTAACTTAGAACTGAAGTAATAAAGAATAGGCAGACTACTATCATTAGTTTGTTTTAACATTCACCTGTTTCAGCATTACTGACCTCAGCCGTTTTATTTTGTAACCCGTTGGGAGAGAGATTTAAATTGAGTTTTTCTCAGTAGCTGAATGGCTGTGATTACAGCAGCATTGGATAGCTGTGCACCACCTTTTGGGTTCTCTGAATCAGTGTGTTGGTGAAGAGTTGCTCACTGCAAACAGAAGAAGTGTGCAAAGAACGCATCTCTGAGGAGATATTGACATTATGCTTGTGCCTCGTTGTCAAGGCAACAGTGGTGTGAAGAGGTACTGCGGTTTTGGGGGGATTTCTGCTGAACAGAGGACAACGTGTGTCTGCCAAGTGATTCCTTCCCTCATCCCAATGCCAGGGAGAGTTTCCTTGGAGGCCACTGACCAGGGCCGGTCCTAGATTTTTTGGGGACCCTGCCACTGACTACAGCTGCATCACTGACTGTGCTCATTATGACAAGATCTTGAGACATGCTTGTCTCAGATGGTTCAGACTCTGAAGGAATGATGCAATGATTTTACAGCATAATTGTGCAAGAGTTTCCCAGGGGGTGGTGTAGAAACCTTAATGCTTAGTGTTTAGATAAGAGGCTGCTTGTTTAAATGATGGTCTGGAATACTGAAAAGAATAAAGTTTATTATTCTTGTTTAGCAAACAAGACATCTGATTATTATGTCACACATAATAATCTTGACATAGAAACTAGCTATGGGTAAAACGTGTGGTTGTTATACCATTGTTATCATGAACAAAAGATAAATAAGGAAATAGTAACTGCTTAAAGGTGAACGGATTTCATATCCTAGAGAGGATTAGTTATTGTGAATACTCCACAAGGTATCTACTAATGTATTTTAAAGAACCAAATTTAAAGAACTTGAATTGACTTGATAAATAAGTGAAGATAAGAAGATGTATTAACCATGAATTAATCAATTGGTAAATTAAAAATAGCAGTAAAGAGGGAAACTATTAAAGTAGAATGAGAATCATCCTAAAACACACTGATGGAAAAGGGGGGAGGCGTGATGGAAGTATGCACTAGACTTTAAGTAGTGGGTGTTTGGGAGTTAGGAGTACAGTGTAGAACCATATTCTTCAATCTTTTCATCATGTTTACAAATTATTCTTTAAGAGTTTTTATTGTGTGAATTTGGTAGTGTTTTAATTTGTTACAGTATTGATCAGTTCAAAGGGAGAGTTTTAGTAACATCTCTATAAGATCAGACAAATATTTATTTATATAGGCCATGTTGAAGAGAAAGTTAGTTCTAAACAAAATATAGTATTTCAATTTGAGGTATTGGCTTCACCATTGTAGCATATATTACTACAGGAGAACTTTTTATGGGGAAATAACTGTTGTTTGTCGTTCAAAATGTAGAGTTTAAAATTAAATTAAAATTAAAAACAGCTAATTTCATTTTGAAAAAGCAATATAATTGGGAGTAAACAAATGTGGGGCCTTGGATCACCCATTGTAAAGGTGCATATTATTGACGACCAATAGGGAGAATGGGTCACTCGACCCACCCTGCAGTGGTTTTTAAAATCTTAGTTGCAGCTTCACAGGGAGCGCACGGCACCAGATTATGAGTTTAAAAGACAAGCGTCACCACCTCCTAATGGACATCCATTTAATTAGTAATTAACTGACATTTAGAGTTGTTAAAAAGTAAAAACATACCTAGCATAAGTGATAATTCCTAAATTCAACTACAAACCATTGATGAAATTACTTCTGTTTTTAAATCCTTAATAAAGGAAGGAGTGATTGTTACATGTTCGTACCCCCAAGGTTCCACTCACTGTTAGGGAGGTTAAAAGTTTTTCTTTAAGTGGACCAGAATTGAAGATAAATTAATATGAGTTATGAAATACATGGCAGAGCTTTACAGATCCTAATAATGTTTTGACTCAAGATAATAATTATATGCACAAGTTTCTGAAATAGATCTATTAGACATTTTAATATAGATTAGGTGTTAATAAACTGCAGTAGTAGTACTATAAGGAAGTGACATTTTTGGCTAACACATTTCAGGAAATGTGGGAAACAGCTGTCTCAATGAAAAGTTAGAGATATCTGGAAAATTATAGTTGTAATCGTGAATTAATAAATGATGGCGCTCCATATATGACAGATTTTTGGAGACAAAGGATACTGGCCTATGCTGAAATATCGAAGTCTCTGCAGAGCACGACACATGGCCAAAAAGACTGAGACCAACTGACCTTTGACCCTGACCGACAGTGTAACTTGAGAAGGCACTGTCAATGACTGACTCTGGGGCGAACCTGACCAAACTTGACTTTACAACCTGACAGTGTGAATGTGAATGTGAGTGTATGTCTGCATGTGATCAGTGTAACTGCATGATTCTAAAACAATAACTAACCAAGCATGTTTTTGGACTAACATATTATTACCCGTTTCTAATCTACTTGATGATATTTTACTCCCACAGGAGGTGGCAGTTTGCAGAATGTGAAACTCAAACTAAAACATGAAGATTCTGTTTCTTTTAGGACTGAAGGATGGAGAGAAACACTTAATTTCACTGAAGTGTTTACTGTGGAAATGATGGATGTACATTTGGGAAAATGTTTGGTATTTTCTTATAATCCATGGTTACACATGAGTTCATGTGTAAAAAGGGGGAGTGTAAAATTCACAATGTACATTTTTCATTTAGGGACTGAAAGGAACCTGCTGCCCCAACTTGGATGTTCAATCTGACCATTGATTGACAGTTTTAGAATTGACCTGCTCCATATCTGGGGATAAGATACTGTTTGATGAATGTTGACATGTTTCTAATATTGATTGAGTTATAACAGGTATCATCAGTGGCCAAGGGGCTACTGTGAGAGATCTTGATAATATCTCAGCACTGACAGGTAAAAGCAGTATCACCAGGAAATCATTCATTTTGTCAGCATCATGATTTTGGTTGTTTTTGAATCCATAACATTAGTGTGTTTCTTTACCAGAAACATTAGCAGTTCATATTATATTTAGATTTTAAATGGGATCTCAAGGATTTCATTTAAAAATAAACACAGATGCTTGTCAGAAATTCAGAGCTATTGAAATATGTTATTTGGTTCACCTAGAGATGTTGGAGTTTTGTTTTGTTGCCACAGTCCAAGTATTAAGATTCTGAAGCTGCACTGGCAGACAGGAGGTCTACAATCAATTTAGAAAACCTGTTCACAGACGGCTGTTGTTTTAAGACACCCCACCAACAGGCTCCAAGCGGCCTACGCAGTGGTGGGTCAAACAGCGGAGGGCCCAGGAGCCCTGAGCGTAGGCTTGAGGGATTTGTATCAGATTTCTCCACACAGGTTGGTGACGCCAAAGAGGGACCCAGGAGGCCGACACAGCGGAGTTCGTCTGACTGAAGGTCATCAGGACAAAGTGGCTCAACCCCAGGCTCTCCGGCCCCGACCGAGTGACCCAGCGGATCTCTCATGCCGTCCGTCTAGGAGGAAAGGGGGACAGCTGGAGCCAGTGTGCGGCGGGGAAACCACCTGCTAGGACCGTGGACGACATCAGGACGGACGTGGCCCTCGACGAGGAGGTCGACTCGGAAGCAGCCAACAGCGGACTGGAGGAGCAGGATCGGGAGGACATCTCTCCAGCAGTCGACCCGGGAGGCGTCATCAGCGGACCGGAGACGGAGGATCGGGAAGACATCTCTCCAGCATCGACCCGGAAGCCGCCATCAGCGGGCCGGAGGAGGAGGATCCAGAAGACATCTCTCTAGCAGGCAGCCCAGAAGCCGCCGTCAGCGGATCGGGGGGACAAAGACACGGCAAGCCAGGACGGCACAGGGGACTCCACTCTCCGCTGAAACAGGTTGATATAGCCGGTGTGGAGTTTGTTTTAATATCCCATTTTTGAGGAACTTTAATATCCCATTTTTGAGGAACTTTAATATCCCATTTTTGAGGAACTTTGTTTTTCCCATTTTTTGAGGAACGTTGTTTCAATATCCCATTTTTGAGGAACTTTGTTTTTCCCATTTTTTGAGGAACTCTGTTTTTCCCATTTTTTGAGGAACTCTGTTTTTCCCATTTTTTGAGGAACTTTGGTTTAATAACCCATTTTTTGCGGGACTTTGTTTAATAACCCATTATTTGAGGGACTTGATTTATCCCATAATTTAAGGGATTTGTATATTTTTAGCCCATTGTTTAAGGGATTTGTTTTTATTCTACAAAAATATACGGTTTAAAGATACCAGAAGAATTGGAGCTAACAGCATAATTATGTACGGGCACTGGAGAATGGTAGCAGGCCTGGGCCTCCTTCTTACCATTATGGTAACGATAATTTTCATTGTCTGTGAAACTAATGATGTTCTTTCTCCAACCCCCGCCCCTGAGGAAGAGATAGTAAGGACCAAAAGAGGGACTAGAGTAACAAGCCTTATGTCCCCAAAAATAACATTACATGTGGTTGTTGTTGTGTGCCTTGTATCCGCTCATTGTGTGTTAGACTCATCAGTTCCACCATTGAGGGAAAAGCTGCCCCTCCCCCTTCGTACCAAATGCCCTTGTTGGCTTACGAGTCGGAGGGGGAGGAGCAAGAGGACTCAGCCGACTAGGACGAGTTTTTTTAACATATTTTGGTCTCCCTCCACTGTCATAAGAAGTTGTTATGGTGGACTGTTCCTAAAGGTTTAAAGTGCTCTAAATCCCAGCGACTGATGGATTTATATAAATGTTGGGGAACAGACAGTAGACAAGAATGACGGTGGTTATGTTTCAAATGCTGTGTATAAGTTGATCTCTGAGGGTGAGATCAAAAGAGGGGTTAAAGCAAACAGATATTGTTCTAAACTGTATTAAAGTAAACAGGTATTATCTTGAACTGTATTGAAGTGAACATGTATTATTTGGGACTGTTTTAAAGTAATCCTATATATATAACCCTTTTTTACTTACACTCAATGACCCAGATACCCTGACACACACACTTACACCTCCTGTCTCCAGCACACACACTTACACTCACTGACTCAGATATCAGCACACACACACACATACACTTTCCCCCCACCAGCACATGCACATGTTCTTATTCAAGGTTCTTCCTGGGGCCAGTATAATCTCAAGCACCAATATCTCTGTGTACAATGTTTGATTGTTTTGGGAAATAATAGTTTGTGTGAAATCTTCCCTGGGAAAGTAAAGGAGTGAAGTTAGGTGGAAGATAAAAAGTGATTCTGACCTTGACTAGTTCCGAGGCTCTCACGCTTCACTTAGGAGTAAAATGGGATGGAAGAGCCGACCCACATATCCGCCCCAAAAATGTCCATATATACTGTTGTTTATTCATGCAAAGGGCCCCCTTGTTTCTGACTGGCTGGTCCCGATACCTGTATCGCACAGCAGTAGAGCTGGGAGTCCGGAGTACTCTGTAATTTGTATTGGTGTTTTTTACCATTAAAATCAGATTATTGTTATAACTTTTATGCCGGTGTTTTGAACTCCTTCTCTTATTAATCTGACCAGGCTCATCTAACGAACGGCGCGGAGCAGAGGTGGGCTTTAAGCCACCACTACTGTGTTTGCTTCAACACTTCTCATGAGGAACATGAGTAGGCTAACCCCCTGATCGCACCGGAAGCGTCTGCGCTGCGCTGCGCAGCGGCTGCGCCGAGCTGCGACCTCCTCCTGCGTCATAACCCACCAGGCGCGTTTCAAAACGTTGCGGAAGCGGAGCGTCGTGTGTGCAGCCTCGCAGTTGTTGTTGATTTTGGAATATTTCCTGGACATTTGTACTTCTACAAGTAAGTAGGCTACGTAGTTAAATGGTTTATGTTTGTGTCTGTTTAAATCGTGTTTATTGTTGTTATTTCCTATTTTGTTGGGTTGTAGACTACAGACACAGTTAATGATAATTGTAATATTCCAGTTATAAACGACATGAATCAAAGATGTGTTGCTGTATTTTAGTGGTAAAAAAATATGCATTCATCATCATAATTATTCTATATATATATATATAATTTACAGTGCCTGTAAACCGGAGGAGAACGCTGGCATGTATTCTCCTACTTGAAAGACTACGGGGGTGGGGGGAGGAGAAGGAGCCGGTTTTGGGTGCACCCCCTCAACCAGCAAAGGAGATAACAAGGTGATTTTCATCACTTCCTGCCTGCGCTGCGCTGCGCCGCTTCAAAAATAGGATTCATCCTATATTTAGAAATTCCTTGCGGCGAGGAGCTTCTGGGACGCTTCGAGCCGCGGCGCAGCGCGGTGCACCGGGTCTGGTGGAATAGCACCCATTGACTAGAGTGGCCGCGATCGCTAAAAATGCCGCAGCCGCAGCGCAGCGCAGCGCAGACGCTCCTGGTGGGATTAGGGGGTAAGGTGGAGACAAAAACACTTGGAGAACTGCCAATGCTGCTTTGGTGATTAAAAGCTAATTCTGTTTGATTTTCAATTTATAATCAAAGTATGACATCCTTTTCAACTAATGTCATCTGTTTAATGTGTCAGTGTTGTGTGGCTGCAATGGTCTGAAATAGCATGAATACAGTTTGTAAAGAACTTTATAGGACCGTGCCGGTTCCTCGGGGAGAGTCTGTCAGAATGGACCTGACTCCTCTACTGGAGGCGCTGAGGAGGCTAGAATCACTACAGATCCCTTGGCTCATGTCCTTTTTCCTACTTTTGTGTTTTTTTGTAATGCTGACTTGTATAACCTTGTTGATAAGTGAAGTATGATTACTATATACTGAGTATACTATACTATAATATAGTACTATATATACTATATATATATACCATACTTATACTGAGTATAATGAAGCTGAATTCATGTCCCTAATGTGTTGCCATTTTTAATAAAGTTGTCTTTTACACTGTTAGTCGAGATAGATATCGCTAATGTCTGAGCAAATTAACATTTGTTTTTCATCCAAAAAATAGATGCTCTGCTATTTTTTGAGTAATTTATTTGTGTATACTCCGACAATAAAAAGGGCAGCGGTGGTTGAGTTTAAAAGACTTGAACTTCTAAAATATTTATTTGTTCTGCTCAGTCCTTTTCATGTGAAATAAAAAGTTCAAAGATCAGCTTTCCGATATTTTTCTTTTTATCTATTTATCAACGATTAGTTACCACGGCCAGGGTCGGAAACTCAGGATTAGCCACCTGTAGGAGAAGACTTAGTAGGATGTGACACATTTGAGTGGATTAAGTATCACATTTTCTTTCTTTCAGTTTCACCTCGAAATTGTTGCCGACCCCCCTTTGCTGTACTGACTCAAAGACAGAATGTGAACTTGATAAAACGCCCCCTGGAAACGATACCTGTCTTCATCTTTTTAAGTGTTATGTTCACAGGCAAGCAGTTGAATTGGTCCTATCTCCAGTCCATCAGTCTCTATGTTCACACACATCAATAAATAAAGTAAACCAGAACACTCTTTAACATCAGCAAAGCTTGCATTTCAGACAGGAAACCTAGATAACTGAAATCAGTGGAGACTGTTGATGTGGAACTGTTGTCCATGATCAGAGGCAGGACTGCAACAACTGATATGTGACCCTCACAGTCGCCATTCAAGCTCAACAGCATCCAACGCTGAAATTACATCCTACAGATGTAGCACCTCATTTTGGACGCCCCTACCCATGTGGGTCCGTGATCGGCACGGGGTGGGCCCCTGCTGAAAGGAAAACCCCCCGCAGGACTTGATACGCCCCCTTGATAAATAAATGTAATTATAATGAAACCAGCTGCAATGGATCATGGCTCCATCAGGGGGAGCAGTGATTAAAAAGCTGCCACACTGGAACTCATGTGAAATAAACAGCTGATAGATCTACAGGTATCTGATCGGATATTTGTTAAGATCCATATGTCACGGATAGGATCATATTCTGTGCTAAGTAAGAGACATGTAATCATTTACAAAACATCACCATGTTTTTATTTAACAAAATAATGTTGTTTAATCCACGTTGGCGTACTACACAAAACCATCGGTTTGTTTTTTCATCAGGAAATGCAGACCGGCTCATACAAACGATTTTTAATCATCATCCTCACGATCATTTAATGTATCATATGTTCGCCGAATTGACATGAAAGCACTAATAAATGTAGTTTAATCCACGTGAATTTACAACTACAAACATAATCGGTTTGTTTTTATATCACATCCGACGGGAGGAAATTCAGCAGCTCTCACTATCGATTTTTTAATCCTAATTTAATCATCATCTTCACCACGATCATTTATGTTTGCCGAATTTACATGAAAGCACTGACAAATATGAATATACTGTAGTCAACTTCATTAAAACGTTATTAACTTTCCCAAACTCAGTAATTCACTAAAAAGAGGTTTATTTTTAATGAAGCCTCGTCATCTCCCCACGGGCAAACGGGCTATAATATGATACTATTGTTAATAGTTTACTGTATTATTAGTGTTTAATATTACTGCTATAACAATCACACATTGAGTTTTTTTTAAATAGTCTGAATGAAACGGCAGCTCTCAGGTGATCAGCTGTGTGTTTACACACCTAATGGTCATCAGCCATGGCCCCCACCCCCCTCTGAGCGACAAGCTTACAGTTAGCTGTATTTGTGTATTGTAACCAGGGAGAGCAGTGATGGACGCTGCCACAATGAAACTCATATGAAATATACAGCTGATTCCTCACACACACAGTAGCCTGTTGTTTCTATGCATAAAATAGTGAGAAACATGCCTCTGGTTAATAATTATATAACTTATTTTCTCCATAAAAGCTGGTGGGTTGAAAGCAATAGAGAGGCGCAGTCCCTCCCTTTCCGGGGGACCTCCATGGGACCTTATTTCGGAAAAATTATGTATTGAAGTCAATGGAGAGAGAAGGAATATCTTTCGATTCCGTTTGAATTGTGCCACGAATTACACATATGATGTTTGTCAATTTAAAAGATAATTTTGTAAGTAAAAAAAAAAGAAATGTACATTAAAGCAAACTATTGTAAAGGTAAAAGTATGAGCATAAAAAATAAATAAGTGTAAACATTTACATTATTATTATGATTATTTAATATATAAAGACTATATATTATTGAATTACAATTAAGATAATAAGATTAGATATACTTTATTTGACCTAAAATATTGATGTTTTTTCGTTATAGTAGCCTGTGAAAACCATAACAAATAAGTGATTACATGCTCTTCAGCAAACACAACTGCAGAGCTGCAAACATTGCAAACAGACTAAGTTCTACAACACCAAGTTGTCTTTGTGTATTTGTGAATGAAGCGCCATCTCATGGTTAAATCAAATGGGGACATTTGGCAACGCCCTCTAGCAATTTGGCAACGCCCCCAGCCACTGGGATCCGCTGGGTTTTTGTTTGGAATCCGCTGGGTGGAGTCCTATCTGGAGTGCTACATCTGTAAGGATGGCTGAATTCAGTGAGAATTGATTTATTTTATTATTTGCAAGTGATCGGACAGATAAGGCTTAGGATGTGTCCAGACACCCCCAACTCATAAGTATGGATGGATTTGACCCCCCTCATTTTCCGAGAGTGCTAAGTCACTGTGCATTCGTTAACATTTTAGCATCTTTCCCCAAACTGATCTTACATAAAGAAACCTGAATCAATTAGTTGATTACTTAATTTATCAAACAGTAAAAAGGGAAATTGCAACTCTACGTTGTTTATACCAAAATTCCCAAACTCCTTACTGCCTCTTCTTCAGATCTGAGGGATGGCCAAAGTCCTGCACGGATCAAAGGTATGATAAAGACATTAACATTTACACAAGTTCCCTAGATATTTTATTGATGTGGAAATATCCCGGTTTTGTTTTTCTCATTTATTTCTTTATCCTATCCTTCATAAATATGGATTAGCCCTTTATTCAGTTTAAAGAAACCCATAGTTCATTGTTGAAGCCCCCGTCTCACTGTTGAAACTGAGTTTACTTGATTTAGAGTTCATCTTTCTGCTCAGCATCAGGACATTTGGACAGCAGCATCTCTGCTCTGCCTGGAGGAGAAGGAGATACATTGGGGCTGAGCTCCAGTGATGAATAGCTGTCAAGTCCTCAGGCTCTGCAGCTACACCTAAGCTGCTTCAAGCCTCACAAACTAGAGATAAGCTGCCGGCCTACAAGCCACCTCACCTCAGATTTTGTTCATAAATGCAGCCTACTTCTTATGGCGGAATTACCCTGAGGGGAGAGGGCTAAAGCTGAGAGAAGTTCAAATCCCGAACCGGATTAAGTGAATCAGAGCAGACCTCCTCCCAGCCTTTCATGTTCCCTGTACTATATCATTATAATTAATAGGTTTTTTTCATGACAAGATAACATGCTCTAACACGTTTACTGGTATTCTTAACGACTTCATGGACTTAAAGGTAGGGTAGGTAATTCACTTCAGAAACACTTTTTGTTATATTCCATGGAATGCTCTTAAAGAGCAACTTGTAGTTTTTTTTACTACATTTATGCTTAACCTTGCCTGATGTGGAGGCTATTTTTATATAACATTAGAAAGACGGATTCTTATTATTACATTATAAGCTTATTGTGCTCATTTATGTGGCTGTGAATTTGGAATAAATTGACGTATTTAGCATGCAATACTAATGTAGCAAGGTCAGGTGCAGACACTGAAAGAATACAAAGAGTTATTCATAAACAGGACATCACTCCGGCCTTGAGCTTTGGGTGAGCTCCACTCCCACACATAGCTAGGAAGCAGCCTTATGAAGATTCCACTTTTTCTGTAGAAACGTTAGCGAAAATAAATTACGTATGATGGTGCCAGAGTAGGGAGGGACTTCCACAGGCCGGCCGAATGCTGATTGGAGGATCGTGTTGCCAAGAGACTTTTTTCAAAGTCTGTGCACCTAGCAAAGAGAACCAAGTCTAAACCATGGTATCTCTTCAGCTAGTCTTGACCAATCATAAATGTACGGGCAATGCCCTGTGATATGAAAATGTATGCACGCACGAGGTTCGTGGCTTCTTTACGGATATGGTGGTTACAGATTACAGCTTTGCTGCCTGTAATTTCTATGACGTGACGGAGTCCTTGGCCAAGTGATATATATATTTTGCTCTCTCATAATAAATAGTTAAACTTAGAAGTCTTCTGTCTTTCCTGGAATTTTGAACACAACACTGAAAATTACAATTAAAAAAGTTAATGCAGGATTTCATATATTTTACGAGACATAAGGGCAGGAATTCAGAGGGGAAAGTAGCCGTTTTGAGCTCTGCTACTAAAAACTGTTTTATTTTAAGGTCATACGTCAAATGCGTCATATTATGTCACATAGGGGAGCAACTTTCTCGGACTCCTTCTCTGCCCAATTCACGGTAGTACTTGGTTTGAGCAGTTGTGATCTAGTGAGCTGGTATTTTTTTCAGTAAATTTACATTGCATTTCACCATTTTTAATCATGGTGAGCTATTGTGTTTGTGCAGGTTGCACAAACTCCAGCCTGTCAGGACATCAAGTCCACAGTTTCCCTAACAGGAAAAGGACCGGAGCTAGCTTTCGTTCCTGGGTGCGTTGTGCGAGGTGCATCCACCTCCCTGCAGCACATACTCTCTCCAAAGGCTGGCATGTCCCACACAAGCACCTATCAAAAAAAACGTTTATCAGGAAACCGTATTACATCTCTCTCCCCCCTTCGCTCCTCTCTCTCTCTCTCTCCCCTCCGGTACACAGCACCGTAAGACGTAGTGTGGAGTTGCATTAGGTAACGCGAGATACGACTGATACTTGCGCATTAGTTTCTGTTATGGATCAGTATCAACAGTCCTGCCAGTAACGTTACTATATTATCAATACTACTTTAGTTATAGCTTGATATATGATAGCTAACTTTACAATGTAGTGATGTGACTGACGTTAGCTAACATTAACTGTAGCTAACGCCGGTCACTCACCAAGACAGCTGTCCTGTTCTCCACTGGTTCTCCTCACACCACAGCTCCATTTCTCTCCGATGGGCGTTATTTCTTCTAATCCTTGGCTGCTCCTGGTCTCTTGGACGCCTAGCAGGCTCATAATTATGAGGTTGTGGTCCGTCATAAGAATATATATACGAATATACATTTTCAACCTCTTCTGTGTCAAAACTAGCATTGTGATCCATGTTTATTCATACGTTAGACCGGTTGCTCTCCCTGATGTGACGTCACACGCGGGTGGTCTTTAATTATGCGGAAGTAAAAATGTCTTACAAAAACGACGCCAGATGTCACTGTAGTGTATATTTCTGTTTTTTTTTGTTGAAAATCCAGAGTATACATCATTTTCCTACACATTTATTCACTGGGGTCTCTAACCTGCAAGTTGCTCTTTAACACCCCGATAGCAATGAATACATGAAATGCTTTGACAATAAATACAAAACAAAATGTCATCTGTGGAAGCCGTGGCGCTGTAAAAAGCATGACCAATCATTTGAGCCGGCCCGGCTAAAATAACTGAATGGCCTACCTGCCTGTCAGCTGTGGGCATAGATATGTCTCATAATTATTTGTGTGAACATAAAAATTATTTGTGTGTAAAAATGTGATTTGTTAATGTAAAACACCATCCACAAATGCATTTAAAAGATTTGCAAACTCACAAATACATTTGCAAGTCTAAAACGGATCTGCAAATATTTTCACAAATAAAAAAAAGATCTGTGAATATCTCATATTTACACACAAATAATTTTTATGTTCACACAAATAATTATGAGACATATCTATGCCCATAGTCAGCCTTCCATCGCGTGCACAAACGTATCTTGTGCCCATTGGTCATGTGCGCGTTTGTGTGTGTTGGAGGAGGGGCTCTGTAAGGAAGTCTGAAGGAAGGGGCAGATTTTTTTCCAATATTTCAAACTTGGGAGAATCCTACGATTTCACGTGATTTGACAAGGTATTAAAACGTGATGTTTTGGTGATGATTCCAAAACCACCAACTCAGCAGCAGGATCCTCTCTCTTAAAGATTGCTAATGAAAGTGTTTATGCTGAGAATATATTTGTTTTGTAGGATCGATGAACAATCAGACAAGTTTTAACACGCTGCATCCAGACTGTTAAACAGAGATTGTGAATTTGTTATCCCGGCCTGAAAACCATTTGGTGAATGGAATGCTAACCATGACACCCAAAATGAGAAGAGAGCACTGTGGAAGTCTGTGACAGGAACAATATCTATGGAAGCAACTAGAGCATGATGACGTGCAGCTGCTCACGCTGCAAAGACCTGTAAGGGCTTTGTCCCTATCTTGTTAGATTTTACTTTCAAAAGATGGGAAATATGATTAAAGTGGCCCAGGAATGTAATTTGCAATCCCCTTTACATTAGTTAAAGACCTAAAAGGGTCTTGTAAGTATCTGACGATAGAAGGCAAAGATACACATACAGACATCAAAACCGTGTGTGAATCAGTTTTCAGTTTCATAGGGAACAACTGCTCAACCAAATGTAAAGTGAAGTTATTCCAATGAGTGGCATTTTAAGAATTTTAAGCATATTTCATTGACTGCCTATAGTAAACCACAATATTTCTTACCATTCTGTAAGTACTATTCACTGTGTGTACTGAAGCTAGTAATGCTTATGAAACTCAGAGCAGCTCCAGCAGTAAACGGTCTGCAGCTCTGGTCTCTCACTCCCACTGAAAACACCATCACAGCAGAGCGTGACAGAAGTAGAAAACCCTTCTGAGCCATTATGAGACGGACACAGACGGGATGGAGTGTGGCCTCTCACTGTTCTCCAGCTCTTCAATTCCATCTGCTTTCCACTGTCTCCCCTCTCAGCACTCTGTCTGTTACCATCCCGATTCTCCAGCACACATCTCAGTCCCGTCTCATTGTGTCTACATTCCATATCCTTAACCCATTCTTCATGTTGAGTGCTGCCTTCTCCATAACATATTTATTTAACACTGCAGCATACCATTCTGAATCAAAAATATTATTATTTTATCAAACATATATATATTTCAAATATATCACTTGCAATGCCTAAATAAGCCTCCCCTGCATCAGTCATCGAATACAGAGCACTTAAACAGTATTTTATTTTATGTGACAAAGCACTGAAGTTGCCACAATAATTATTAGATGAGCAATACATGAAGTGAGGGAAGATGCTTTACTTTAGTCATTGACTGTATATGAGAAGGAGATGGATTGTTGGATTCTGTTTTAAAGCCTTGGGTTTGGCGTTTTGACTGGGGCAATCTTTGGTTTTGGTCGTTGCCATTTGTTTATTTGAAAACCAGAAGTAGTAGTAGTAGTAGTAGAACCTTTATTTAGCCAGGAAAATCAATTAAGAACAAATTCTTATTTTCAATGATGACCTGACAGGAGGCAAAAGGCTTTCTGAGGGGATGGGAGTTGGGAGGAAGAAAATAAAAAGACAGACTCCGAGCTGAGATATTATCTGTGCCCATGCAGTCATCTTTTATGAATTTTAAAGGTGGATAAATGCAGGAGGTTATTAGGATCCGTAGGCAGACTGAAGACAAGTCTATCCTGACATCAAGGTAATTCACAACATTATTCAAGCTTCACGCTTGCCACATTCTCCCTTATTGCTGTGTAACGAGTATGTAGGAGAGACACAGAGAGTTTATTTATGAATGTGGCTGTGGCTCAAGGCTGGGGGGCGAATATTGCTTCCTAACAGACTATTTTCCATGCCACATTACCCCTCTCCTCCCTCCCTCCATTCTCTCTGCCTGTCTTGTCTCAGGCCCAATATCATAGAATATCCCAGCATGCAATGGGCCAGTACTGCCGATGCAACTGTTTGTTGAGCAGGGACGTGCACAGACATTTGGAGGGGCTATTGCTCTAAACTGTTGTGTCACGTCAAATCTGTTAGTATTATTTCTCTGTGAGTCTATATTGTTAAGTCCGTGTCTGCCATTTCCTGTTTTACTTTGTCATTTCCCTTCTCATTTTAGGTAGTTCGACTCCTACCTTGCCTGTTTGTCCACTGACCTGATTACCTGCCCCGCCCTTATTGTTTGCACCTGTGGAGTCCCTTGCTTTTGTATATATTCTATGTGTTCCCTGTGCCAAGTGCCAGATAGTTTTTGAACCTTGTGAATGTATTACCTTGTGAATGGATTACCTTGTTTTATCACCTAAAGTAAAACCTTTTTTTTTAAATCATCTTTTGTCTGGAGTCGTGCATTTGGGTCCTATCAGTTTTTGTGTGCTCCAGTCGTAACATAAACTGGAAAAGGGCCTCCCCCCGAAAAAAACCATAAAACCTTTTGAAAATTGTAACTTGTTTTTAATGTAAAAGAAGCCAAACGATTATTATATCAACTAAATTGAAGATTAATTCACATCTCATAACAAAATAAGCTAAGGTGACTACTTGCATTTGGTAACTTGATTTTAAAAAGGAAAACCAGGGAAATTCTTTGTTCTCATTCATAACACTCCGTTCGATGTCTCACTATGGGATGCGCCTCAACGCTTATGCATCAGAAGCATCAATCTCATTACGCCAATCCTGATTGGCTGGTGATCTTGACGACTACGTCAGGGAATCCACCCATCCTTTAAGTAGCTTGCGCTACGTCGCAGCGTCATTCAAACATCTCTTCTCGCTTCGGAGCACAACTCAAAAATATCAGTAGCCGGGCTAGCTTAACTGTCCACAGACTGAACCACAAGCTAACCTTTGGTCGCCGGACGCTTGCCGACTAATTTTGCTTCGCACAAAGATTTGATTTATTAACACACCAGTTAATACTAAAATCTGCCCCGCCGTTTTTTTTCTCCTAAATAACGGTAAGGTTTTTTTTTCAAACGGTAACATACCTGTTACTGGTTTGTCCCTCCACGTCGACACCCCGGCGAGCGAGGATGGACCCTTCTCTCCCTCACACCAGAGGAGACGGAGGCTCGGAGGCTCGACTCTGCGGCTGCGGGTTCAAGATTTCGAGCACGGACTCACACCAGGTCTGCTCGTCCTGCCTTGGGCTGGAACATGCCCGAAAGGCTATCGACGCCCCCGGTTCGTGCGGACACTGTGCCCGCTTCACCACCAAGAGCCTCCGCTGACGGCTAGCGCGCCAAGCTAGCCTGTGGGGACACGACCCCTTCATGCCTGTTGATTTGCCGGCCGCCAATCAAGGCATGGTGGCGACCGCTGCGGCAGTTGAGCCCCGCGCTGTGTCAAGCTGGGGCTCAACGGCGGCAGCCGCGGGAATGGAGCCCCGCGCTGTGACAAGCTGGGGCTCCCAACTGGACCTCACCGTGGTTCCACCCGCGGAGGATGTCCTGGAGCTGGATTACATGGAGGAAGATGAAGAGGATACCTCTGAGTTCCTCTTATCCGACTCAGACGAAGATGACATCTTCGTCCCATCTGCTCAGGCTGCCAAGCCGGAGGCGGTGTCCGCTCCCCCAGGCAAAAGCGCGCCAACTTCGCCCCGCCTCAGCATGGACTTGTAGGCCGTGTGCCAACGCGCTGCATCCAGGCTAGACATCCCCTGGCCTGAAGTAGCCAAGGAGACCTCCAGATCTCGCTATGAGGGGAATAACTTGCCCCAAGCCGCGAGGATGACGAGGCAGCTTCGCCCAGTCTTTCCAGAGCTGCCGGACGAGGTGTCTGTCTCGTGGAGAGACCGCCCTTTCAGCAGCAAGGCCCCAATCCAGGGAGGCTCCTCTTTGGACTTTGAGGGCATGGAGAAGCTCGGCTTGCTCCGCGTGCCGCCTATGGAGCCGCTTGTGGCAGCCCACCTCCAACCGCGGCTGTCTTCGGCACCTAGCAGGAACCCCACGCTGCCGACAAAAGCAGAACGTTTCCAGTCAGCAATGACCGAACGGGCTTACAAAGCGGCAGCTTTGTCCGTCAGGGCGCTCAATGTCTCGTCAATGCTGACGGCTTACCAGGCGGAGCTCTGTGAGGACATGACGAACAAACCTGAGCCTGCCGTGTGGGACGAAATCACAGCGATCACGGACATTTGCCTCCGTGTGCAACGCTGTGCAGTCCAAGCCACGGGCAAATCACTGGGGATGATGGTGGTGCAGGAGCGAGCCAGGTGGCTTAACCTGACGAACCTTCCGGATCGGGAAAAAGAGGACGTCTTGGACATGCCAATTGTCCCCGAGGGCATATTGGGCACCGCTCTGGCTTCAATGCAGCAGCGGTGTGAGGCCAAAAAGAAGGAGGATGAGGCTCTCCAGCTTTGTCTTCTCCGAAAGGTCCAGCCGCCGCCTCCAACGACCCCGCAACAGATCTTCACTCAGGCTGCTTCACGTCCTTCCCATTTCAAGATCCCGAAATGGCAAAATCCACAGCCCGCCCCGGGTCTCCCGCCCAGACACGAGCCGAGGACGAGCTGGCCAAGAAAGTCCCCGGTTCCGGCAGCAGCCACACAGGCACAGCCGGCCCAGACCTTCGGCCATCAGGTGAGGAGAAAGAAGAGAGCAGCCTGACAGTCTTCCCTCCTCTCCTCGGTGAAAGAGCTGGAAGTTCCCTGTTTTCCAGCCCCAGAACGTGTTCCACAAGTTCGCGCCATGAGGGAGATAGACTTCACGTCAAAGACAGCAGGTTCTGCTGCTCGTTCAAGTCACACAAACACATGTCCTTGTTTTCTAATCAAACATTTTCCACTGTCGTTTCCAGGCTTAAAGCCAAGGGCGCAGTCAAAAATAATGAAAAGAAAAACAATAAACAGTCAGGTGACTGCTCCGCTTCTGAGAGTGGCTGTTGCCTCTCTCAGAATGCGGACGGTAACCGAGTCTGTGAACGCATCATCGCCGCGCACATGCGCAGTGTCGACCGAGGTTGTTAGCCTGGGATACCACCGTGTTCAGACACTAGAGGGCCCCATAACACAACCAATAAAGACACAGAGAGCAGACAACAGGGAAGTGATCACATCTTCACTCGCTCTGAGAAGCGAAAAGTGGAAGGTGCTCACAAGCTCTGCTTGGGTTTTCAAAACGATATCACGGGGCTACAGACTCCAATTCGCTGTCACCCCCCCTCACTTCTCGGGCATTGTGCATTCACAAGCCCGGGGAGAGTCGGCTCATATTCTAGAGCAGGAGATTCTCTCGCTACTAGAAAAGAAAGCCATATCCATAATACCCTCCGAACAGAGTCCGAGCGGCTTCTATTCCAAATATTTCCTCGTTCCCAAACGGGGAGGGAAGGGAATTCGCCCTATCCTAGATTTAAGGGCTCTGAACAAGTATCTCAGAAAATACAAATTCCGAATGCTCACTCACACATCTCTGCTGCGTCTCGTACGTCAGGACGATTGGTTCACATCCCAATATATTATCCACACAGGAAATATCTGAGATTCGCTTTTCAGGGTGTCTGTTACGAGTACAGAGTGCTTCCCTTCGGTCTGTCTCTCAGCCCACGGGTGTTTGTACGACGTACGGAGGCAGCAATAGCCTCGTTAAGGCAACAGGGTATTCGTCTGGCAACCTATTTAGACGACTGGCTCCTTCTTGCACTGTCGCAGACGAATATCCTCGTGAAACACCTGCTCGACCTGGGTTTCGTAATAAACACAGAAAAGAGCATGTTGTCCCCAGCCCAGACTGTACTCTTCCTGGGCTTACGTCTACATTCGGTGCCCTTTACAGCCCGCCTGTCAGCAGAGAGAGTGAACTCCTTCAGGGCTTGCCTCGCTCATTTCCAGCCACGCAAATATGTTCTCTTCCGATCATGTCTGCGGTTACTGGGGCTCATGGCGTCAGCCATCCTGGTGGTACGACTGGGCCGCTTACACATGAGGGATTTTCAGCGCTGGGTAGCTGCCCTCAGACTGGACCCCGTGCGTCATGGCGCGCGGAGAGTGATGGTCACTGTGGAATGCGTAATGGCACTGCGCCACTGGCTGCACCCGACTTTTGTAGTACGGGGCGTACCTATGGGTGCTGTCCTATCGCGGAAAGTGGTCACCACAGACGCATGTCTGACGGGCTTGGGGGGTATATACGAAGGTCGACCTGTGAGGGGTCTCTGGAGCAGAGATCTCCAACGGTCACACATAAATTATCTGGAGCTTTTAGCGGTGTTTCTCACCCTGAAACGCTTTCTGCCTTTTCTCAAAGGACATCATGTCCTCGTGAGGACAGACAACACGACCACAATATCGTCTATAAACCGTCAAGGGGGTTTGCGTTCTCTCCAGTTACACATGCTGGCATGCAAACTGATATTATGGAGCTGCGGACGTCTCCTCTCTCTGAGAGCAACGCACGTACCGGGAGTGATGAACCTCGGGGCAGATCTGCTGTCCAGAGGTGCACCATGCAGACTGGACTCTACATCCAACAATTGTGAGTCAGCTGTGGGTGCGTTAGCCGCGGTAGATCTGTTCGCGTCAAAAGAAAATGCTCAATGTCAGCTGTTCTTTTCAATGCGCTATCTAAACGCACCGTTAGGCCTGGAAGCGCTCGCACACGTTTGGCCTCCGGTCTTTCTGTACGCGTTCCCACCCCTGGCTCTAATACCCCCAACTCTGGCCAGAGTGAGAAAACATCGCCACACACTGATCCTAATAGCTCCGCACTGGCCTGCAATGTACTAGCTGGCGGAGATATATCAGCTGCTGTGCGGGCAGCCATGGCAGCTCCCGTTACGCAGGGACATACTATCTCAGGCGGGGGGGACGATTTTTCACCCACACCCAGAGTGCCTGGCACTATGGGCCTGGCCCGTGAGTGGTACAGTGGGGCTTCCTCAGAAGGTGATAAACACTATTCAGAGTGCAAGGGCTTCCTCCACCAGGTCTCTCTATGACTGTAAGTGGAGGGTGTTTGAGGAGTGGTGCCTTCAAAAGGGACACATCTCTTTTCAATGTCCTGTCGGTGTGGTTCTATCATTTCTACAGGACCTGATTGATAAACACAGAGCTTTCTCTACGATTAAAGTGTACCTGGCTGCTATTGCCGCATGCCATGTGGGCTTTGAGGGAAAGACGGCTAGCCAACATCCCTTGGTCTGCCGTTTTATGAAAGGGGCTCGCAGGCTCCTCCCTGTTTCCAGGTCACTGGTGCCCTTATGGGACTTGGCAGTGGTTTTAGATGGGCTCACTCGACCTCCATTTGAACCCCTGGAAGAAGCTGACATAAAACACCTGTCACTAAAGACAGTGTTGTTACTGGCTCTGGCATCTGCCAAGCGAGTCAGTGACATTCACGCGCTCTCTGTACATCCTTCATGCACTCAGTTTGCCCCTGGACAAACAAGAGTGTTGCTGAAGCCCAACCCTGCTTTTGTGCCCAAGGTGGTTGGCTCATGCACCCCCATTGACCTTGAGGCATTTCCTTCACCGCTATGTTCCTCTGAAGAACAGCGGCCGAATTTGCTGTGCCCAGTTTGTGCTTTGCGCACCTATATGGACAGGTCAAAAGAGTTTCGATGCAATGACCAACTCTTTGTATCCTGGGCTAACCCTCATAAGGGCAAGCCCGTTACCAGGCAACGGCTCTCCCACAGGATTGTGGAAGCGATAGCTCTGGCTTATACGAGTCAGGGTTTGCAGGCACCAACGGGCCTGCATGCTCATTCTACTCGTGGACTGGCTACATCCTGGGCTTTGTTCAAGGGTGTTTCCATCATGGACATTGTGCAGCAGCGAGCTGGTCTTCACCGCTCACTTTTGTCCGCTTTTACAGACTAGATGTCTCTGCTCCAAGTGTGGCCCGTGCAGTGCTGGGCCCCGTGTTGGGACAGGGTTCTACCTGTTAAGTGATTTTCGAGATAAGCATGTCTAGCAATACGGGAGTCTCAATATCCCATAGTGAGACATCGAACGGAGTGTTATGAATGAGAACTATAGGTTACTAACGTAACCCCAGTTCTCAGAGTAACATGAAGTGAGATGTCTCACCAGACGGCCCTTCTTGCTGAGGCGAAGCGAGAAGAGGTTCTTATTTTGAATGACGCTGCGACGTAGCGCAAGCTACTTAAAGGGTGGGTGGATTCCCTGACGTAGTCGTCAAGATCACCAGCCAATCAGGATTGGCGTAATGAGATTGATGCTTCTGATGCATACGCGTTGAGGCGCATCCCATAGTGAGAAATCTCACTTCATGTTACTCTGAGAACTGGGGTTACGTTAGTAACCTATAGTTTTGCGGTCCATATCTCATTAAAATATCTAATGTTAGTAACTATTAAAGACAACATGGGGACAATTCAGTTTTAATGTAGTTTGACCAGACCATTGTAACTGCTGTGCAGTCCAGACATAGCCTACTGATAAAATAGGGCCTCTAACTTAAATAAACTCACTAATTAATTAAACCAGTTCAATACGCATTATTCTTATCATTCTTTATGAGCGCAGTAAACGATAAGGTATCCAATGATTTATTTATTTAGTATTCCATAACTTAATAACAGAGATGGTCAAACTAAAGTGGTATAGACATGGCAGAAATCCTACAATGAAGCGGGACATTGAACTGTTCACCTGTGAGAGGGCGATCAAGAAAAGAGAGCGAGCGGCCCCGTTGAGGGAGTTTACAGATGAAAAACACAGAAAGACAGAAGCACAATAACAAGTAGGCTATATTTAGGTGTTTTTTTTATAAATAACCAACGGTATCAAGAGGAAGTAAAGTCCCCAGGTTTGTCCCTTATACCCTAACTGCCATGAGACAACTCAAAATCAAGTTTCCAAAATCCGACACTGAGGTGGTCTTAACGCACCAGCAGATGACAGTGGTGACAAAGTGTGTTTCCCGCAGCGAGACGCTCCAATACTAATTGTGGGCTTATCATGTTGATTCGGTCACAACAGAAAAAAGAAAGAAAAACAAACTCTCGCTCTCTCCAGAGGGGCAGGTCAGCCAAAAAGGCCAAACGGGCCGTTGCCCGGGCAACATTAGCCCATACCTGTGCACGTCCCTGTTGTTGAGCACGACTGATCGATAGAGGCCTGGTTTATTTTCCACTCATCTCCATCCTGTTGTACAGAGCCATTGATCCAGTCACTACAACATGCTTCCCAGGATGCAAAGGTGAGCAGGAGATTGGCAGGAATACAGACAGGTGGTTCTTCAAAACGTACCGGAATGCCAGAGAGCGAAAGCCATTTCACATTGCTCACTTATAATGATCATGACAGCTGGGAACAAGAAAAGTATTTCTGCTCAGAGAAGGCAAGGAACGAGAAGGCATCTCAACGCAGGCAGCTGAACATGTGACTGTGCATTTTATCAACTGTGTTCAGCATCCCCCACCTTACCCATCACAAAGCACCATTCCAATTGAAAGAATATGCCACCACAACTGTGCAGGAGGGCATTTCATCAGAGACCAGAGATGACCCTGAAGGACTGCGAGATCAGAGTCTCTGTCCACAGGAACGCTTTCAGCCGTACACTCCACACAGCTGAGCTTCACGGAAGAGTGGAAAGAAAAAAGCCATTGATAAGAAAATAATATGAAACTCATTTGGACTCGAGGGACTGGAAACCTAGTCAGAATTAAGGTAATGATAACATGAACTAAATGCAGGAACATTTCTGAGGAAAATGGGAATCAGTCTGCCAGGCAAATTCAATTTAAACTACAGGTTTTAATGTTGAATGCTGAAGTTGAATACTGTTTGTGTTAATAGATCAGGAAATAAAGTGAAACTTCTAATATAAGAAAAACATTTGGGATATGATGTTTTGGACTTCATTACATTTAAATTGAGCTCTGTGTTGTTGTTTGTGAATAGAACATTATTTACAATTATAATCCAAGAAATAGACCCTGTCTCTGGGGTGGCGGAGGAGCGGAGACTTGGGACGGAGCCCCCGCAGCCGCCGAAGGATGACCCTGACACGTTGCTGCGGGTGCTGCTCTCTTTCTCTTCGCTGCGGGCGCTGCTGCAGTAGGCTGGAGCCAGCTGACATGCTGCCGGATGTCGTGTGCCTGCTCTGCGGCAGTCTTCATGGACACCACCATGGCGTGGATCTGGGGTCCGAACAGCCCGTCCGGGCTGATTGGAGCATCCAGCACAGGGTTCCTGCAGGTTTCACCAACTCAAATGTAAGAGTTTTTAAGACCACTTTGAATAGAATGTAAGACCTATTTCACGGCAAGAAAGTATGAAGGAAAATTGCTATGAAAGAAGAAATACGTACATGAAATGTATTCATGTTCAACATAAGAACGATGACTGAACATAAGAACATAACCAACCCAGTCTCACAGCATTTCGTGTTATAGTCACGACATTTAATCTATTGATTGGTGTTCACCAACACGATGTTCCCCTTTTTTCCGTGTCACACAGAACGATTTTAAAAGCAATGTATGTCTATTGGTAGTATGTTTCGTGCCTGTTTCATATCGCATTAACACCATATCCCTACGTGCATTGCGGCTAAAACATTCAATCAGCGAGCTTAAACCATAGCTGAGGATCTTGGGTAATCAGTTCGGTGGCTGTGTATCGCAATGATGCTCGAAATGTCCCTTATAGGCCTACGTCTGTTTCCGGTTATTTTTATTTTGAAATTCAGTTCCTGACGGACGCCAAAAAAGCCCGAGATTATGGAATCAAACAAATAAATAAAAACAAGGATAATTGTGTATTATTGGTGAGTAAATAACAGTATGTTATTTTGAAAAGAATAACAAATTAGAAGGAAAAAAAGATTAAAAAAACACAGATTTCAGTATTCTGAGGCTCTGAGCCCCATTTATTTTCCTCACAGACCACAAAAAACGTCCGACATTATACGATTTAAAATAAAAACAATAATCGTAGCTTGATATTGAGTAAGGAGATGTTTTTATCAACCCCACAGCTTCCGGTCTTCCAAGACCCGAACGGACAAAAAGACGTGCTGCAGGCACGAAACATAATACCAATACATTGCTTTTAAAATCGTTCTGTGTGACACGAAAAAAGGGGAAAATCGTGTTGGTGAACACGAATCAATAGATTAAATGTTGTGACTATAACACGAAATGCCGTGAGACTGGGTTGACATAACAGTACACAGAATTGTGTTAGCGTGTTAGACAAAAAGTGTGTTTGTGTGTGTGTGTGTGTGTGTGTGTGTGTGTGTGTGTGTGTGTGTGTGTGTGTGTGTGTGTGTGTGTGTGTGTGTGTGTGTGTGTGTGTGTGTGTGTGTGTGTGTGTATTGCTAGATCGTATACCTCCTGGGTTTTAGGCGGCGGACAAGAGACGAGCATATTAAATGTATTATTTTCGGTTGTGTATTTGTGTTTCCAGATATAACAATCATAATTTGTGGATTAATTTCATTATGGTATTTGAGTTTGTTTCAGATTCACTTTTGTATTTGATGTTGCAATTTAATGTCTCCAAGAGAGACACAAATCACTAAAAGATCTGGTGGATATCTGACCAGTATTTATATATATCCTAAATGTTCGTAGGGTTTTATCCACAGATGCAACACAAATAAGAAATGTAAGTATATTTCACACATTTTAATGTTGTTATAGAGTCTATAACAACATTAAAATGTGTGAAATATACTTACATTTCTCCGATAAGGGGCCGGGGGAAAAGAAGTTAGTGATTACTGGTTCCATGTTGATTTAATTCAATACAAATTGTTGGGGGGAACTGAAAGGCTATTACCGTACTGGTTACTTTGCAGCCCGGACATTTCCCCCAAAACACATTTAGACGTGATCGCAACCCATCATTTTTAAGACCTTCTAAATCATATTTTAGAGCTTTCTTAGTCATATTTAAGACCTTTTTAAGGCCTTAACCTGTTAAGCACTGAGCCTGTTTTTCAGGTCTCAGGCACAAAAATAACATTCCCAGAACAAATGACCATATCTTCCCTTCTAAAAGGGTTAAATTAATAATCTTTTCTCTCAAAGTAATGATAAACTTGTGAGTTGGATGTAGAAAAGTCAGAATCAATATAGATGTTCAGATTGAACATAGTAAAAAAACTGTAAATTATAGTGTCCGTCCAAACTTTTTTACTTGAAAAACGTGAAAACCACCCTTGAATGATGGGATAGTAGACTAAAAGCTTTAGGAATCCAAACTATAACATATAATAAGTACCCTGTATCAAGATTGATGTAAAACAAGTGACATTTGACCTTTTTAGAGAGGTTTAGCAAAAAAAAACACTTCTGGGGTCATTTGGGTGGATTTGACCGATCTCTGGCCCCCCTTGGTCGATTTTGATGATTGACATCTCTTTTTAACCGCTAGAGCCAATAGAATCGAGGGGAAGTTCCACATACACACACGTACCAAATAAGGAGTGAGAGTGACGCATAGCCAAAACCGGAAGCTGCGCTATAACCTCTGGTGGCTACCATTAGCAGCTAATATTAATTCTCAGATTTTTACATAAAAATGTCATTATGGATTATCAATAATTTTTTCAAAGTGACAGACACATTGGATTAACCTTCAGCCGCATTTTTCTCGTTTTAATGCCATTGAACACAACTTTTGATAAAAAAAACAGCTAAAGGTGAGCATATCTCCGTGTTTTGCTACCTAAAGCTACTCGTGTGTTGTCTGTATTTGCTTCCCCTGTCACGAGTTCTGATCGCTCAGTGATGATACTTATATTTCTATAATCTGTGGAATCTCAGCATGTTAGCTAAAATTGTTTGTGCAGATCCAATAAATATATCGATCGATTTATACCTAGAGTTTTGTGCTAAGTGCGTTTTTTTCGCTCAGGGCTCATTTAGACCCTTCTTGTGAGACTTGTGTTTTGTTTCGGTAAAATTTTTTCATATCTTCAGTTAGCTGAGTTTCTTCCCGTTAAGTGGGTATGACACATTAATAGGTTGTTAAGCTGCCGGTGGGGGCTATGGGGCTTAACAGGTTAAGGTGGCTCCCTTTGTGTGTGTCAAATAGGGACTTTAAATACAATGAATAATCATGAAAAAAGGTGAGCGGCATTTAAATGTTAAATTTGAATTTAAATGTCAACATTACCAATTAAGTATTTAGTTTAATTTATTCAGTAAGCAGATCCTGAACCATATTTTTGAACATGTGTCATTTGAATGAGGCCGCATCATTTTTAAAAGTCAGATTGTGAATAAGGTGTTTGGTAGTTTGACCTCCTTGTTTGGTTTGCATTTAGTTTCTAGTAATAATGACTAGATTGCAGTTCAGGGAGTTCCCTGAGACCTAAAGATCCAAAGGACTGAAAGATGCTATCAGACATTTAATGAGCGTTATGTCACTCTGACTTCTACACCAGCTAACTGTTTATTCATCTGCACCTATACTGTGTAGCGACTCTGCCTGTCATACCAAACATAGTCCACAAGCCATTAAAGGGGCATCCGGCATCAATCCCACAGCATCATTAATTACATTCAGATAACTACTAACAATGAAAACACTTTTTTTGTTTAATGGTGACGACATAAAAAATGACAGACATCTATTAATAACCTCAACTGAAGCTTTAAATGTAAAAGACGTTGGATACAGCCCTAAACCAGTAACAGTAATCCAGTATCACAATGGATACAGGTTAATGAAAAACCACACACACACAAATGAATTTGATTTAAATGCTGGAAATAAATGTTAAGACAAATGTATGTGAAAAACCACACAGCTACACTCTGATGTTGAAACTGCCTCAACAAGAAAACAAGAGACTTCAACCCAAGGAAAGAAAATTGACTTTATTTACTTCCATCATCTCCATTACATCCTCAAGTGTGGTATCATGCAGTGTTCGAATTACCCATTTGCTTTCGGGGGAGACCTATTTTTCAGTGCACATCCTGCTACTAAATATGTCACACGCACGCTCTGTTGACTGGCGCAGCAGCGCGGATTCGATCAATTGCTATAAAAACACTCTGCTACTACTACAGACGGTGTCAAGCGCATAGGGTAGGGTTAATAGGGATAGGGTCAACTAAAAGTTGATCCGTTCACGTTGTAAATGTTAGACTCCTTCGCTTCTGAATCCAAAAGCTGCGAGGCTTGGCTGTTTTTGTTTCGCCATATTTTTTATTATCGGTACACCTGTATACAACACCGTGATAGAAAAGAGGTTGTGTGGGTTTGTGTTAAACACGTTGCATATTTGTCTATTACAGAACTTTGAAAAATCATGTGGCATGAGCACAGCCTATAAAATAAAAACCCTGTCAGGAGTGTGACATTGTTAGAAAATATAAAATCCTCAGCCTGGAGCTTTGAATTAAGAACAATAAGGAGTAACCAGAACAAAGTGGCAACGGAGGTTATGACATCAACGGAGGGAGATGATTAAGTGATATAGTCATTCAGAGGCAGACCTCTGGCAGATGAATGCTTCAGGTTTCTCATCATCATCATCATCATCATCATCATCATCATCATCATCATCATCATCACAAACATCTGCTTTGTCGCGATTCTTGTGTTGTGTCACGTTTTTAGTTTTGTGTGTCTGGTAGTGGGTGTTTTGCTTTTCTCCTTGTCATGTTCTATTTCGTATATGGCTTCGCCCTCTAAGGCTATCGCTATTGGGTAATCCCCCTGCACTGAAAATGTGTAGTCCACGCCCACCCGCAAGGTGGGCCCCACCCTCGGGCCTCCTTCCGGTATAAATAGGAAGGAGGCTCTTGCTGCTGCGGCCGAGGAGGACGATTGGCCCGTCCAGGCTTACGAGCCGCGGACGGGGCCTCGTGTCCCTGGGGCCGAGTGCCGGGCAGGAGTCCGAAGAAAAGCAACTCCTGCCCCGCCTCCCTCCACGGTTCACCGTGCGGTTCTCCCCTCCCTCCTCTCCTCCGGACGGGGGAGACGGAGTCGGAGCAGGGTGCCAGCTTGGCGGCCGAACATGCTTTCCCCCTCTCCGTCACCACAGCGCGGCGGCAAATAACATCGCGCTGCTCTCCAACTCGGTGGTGACACTGGTAGAGCGGTCCACCACCGAGGCAGAGGAAATAAACAAGGCGGCCAGCACGGCGCTCATTCTGTGCGCGTCCGTTGCTGTCTCCCAGGCGAGTATTTCCGCGTGGGTGACACAGATCCAGCGCCACCTCTGGCGGAAGCAGGCGTCTGTTACGGAGACGGCCAGAAAAATGCTACTGGACGCTCCAATCAGCCCAGACGGGCTGTTCGGACCCCAGTTCCACGCCATGGTGGAGTCCATGAAGACGGCCGCGTTACAGGCGGACGGCATTCGTCAGCATGTACAGCTGGCTCCAGCCTGCTGAGCGCCCACAGCGGCACCAACGCCCGCAGCAGCTACACGCCGGCCACTGGAGGCCGCAAGCGGAGAGACGCCCACAGCAACCTCCTCGGTATCAGACTCGCCCTTCGGCGGCTGCAGGGGCTCCGTCCCACGTCTCCGCTCCCCCACCACCCCAGAGACAGGGTCTCCCGGCGGCGAGTCAAAGGGGAGTGAGGCTCCCCGCTCCTGGTCTGCTCCGCGAGAGCCTCCGAGGAAGCAGAGGCGGTAATTAAGCCAGCTGCCACTAATCTGTTGATTAAGTAGACAACAGGGCTCCCTGCAGAAGCCTGCCGGTTTTAACCTATCGGTTAATAACCTGCAGAGCTCGCGGCATTCCTCTGTCCGAGATACGCCTCCTACACACGGTCATAATAACCCATGAGCGCCATTATAACGCCTCATGTGGACAGCACTGCGCACACCTCCACTCATCCCCTGAGCGTGTACACGCCTCATGATGACAGCCGGAGTGAAACGCAGCGTGTGGAGGCTTCCTCGCAGCCCTTTCGGTCCAAGCACACCTTGGGTTGCCTCATGGGCAGCGCAGGAATGCATACTTCCACGTACCCATCATCCCGAAACACAGGAAATAGCGTTTGGATATTTCCTGGCTCCTTGCATTTTTTGTGTATAGAAGGCTGGAGCCACTACACAGAGGAGGGATGAGAGTGTGTTTTCCTCTGGACGACCTGCTATTTGCTGGCTCGCTCCAGGGAGGAAGTCGCTTTACAGACGTTACATTCGTATCGCATCTGTCAAAGCCTGGGTTTCATAATGAATTGGAAGAAAAGCTGTCCTCTTCCCTCTCAGACAATCGTTTATCTGATAGTGGAATTAAACTCAGCCAGCAGCAGAGCGCAGCTCTCGCGGCAGTGAGTGGAGAAACTGACAGCTCTCCTCTGGCGTGTCACAAACCCGCACAGCCCTCTCTGTGACTCAGCTGCTCGGCGTTGGCGTCAGCTGGTCACGTGATGATCCCCCTGGGTCTCCCCCACAGGTGGAGTCTCCAGAGGTGGTTCATTCGCTGCAGAAGCCTGCTGTTTTAACGTATTGGTTTATAAACTGCAGAGCTCGCGGCATTCCTCTGTCCCAGATATGCCTCCTACACACTGTCATAATAAATCCACGAGCACCGTTATAACGCCTCGTGTGGACAGCACTGCACACACCACTACTCATCCCCTGGGCGTGTACACGTCTCATGATGAGAGCCAGAGTGAAATGCAGCGTGTGGAGATTCCCTCGCAGCCCTTTCGCCTCAAGAAGCGCAAGCGGCGAGGGCGTGGCTCGTCACCATGACGACCATTACAGCATATCTCAGAGAAGCCTCTCCATGGGATACAAGAAACACTCCTTTCATCCCAGGAACAGTGTCTTGTGCTCCATTCAGCGCTGCAGGAACTCCTGTTGAAAGAGGATATTTCCAGGGTTCCTCAAAGGGAGGAAAATCAGGGGTTTTCACTCCCGTTATTTTTCTAATCCCGAAAAAGACTGGGGCAATGAGACATCCTCGATCTGTCAGTATTCCACATGCTGACAATCAAACAGGTGCTGGAATGTGTTCACCAGGACGACTGGTTCACTTCCACCCAGGGGTGAAAAGTTAGGACGATTCTAAGGGCCCGTGACTGACAAGGGGCCCCAAAATGTTCAGAACATTAAGAAAAAAAATGTAAGTAACCTTTCATCAATCCTCACTAATTAACATTAATAGAACGTTATATTGATACATTACTCACTAAACTTACGATTCATTTAACTTATTTTCTTCCAAAAGTTAATTACCCAAAGCCTCTGTACACCCCCTTCTATGTACATGTAATGGTTTGGTCCGACTCCTGCCTCCAAACGCGGTGCGGCACCAGCACTTGCAGAGAGTGAAAGCATGTGAGGAGGGATGTGTTAGAAATTAAAATCAATGTTTTGATAGCATAATGAACCATAAAACATACCGTCAGTTTAAAAGCTGTTTTATACTGAAAAACCAGAAGTTCCTGTGCACAACCAGTTGTTAAGCTTTTATTCTGAAAATCCTTCATCTCCGGTTAGCATTTAGCATGAGGCTAATATACCATTTACTATAGAGGTGAATTTAGCAGCGAGATGATATGATGTTGCACCGAAACCTACTGATTTCAACACTACAACTACAGACGTCGAGATATTATTATTGTTGTTGAATATTAAATGAAGGTACAGTTTATTTGAGTACGTTATTGTTTACAGATGTGAGTAGCATGTGACAACTTCCGGAACGACCAGAAACCAAACTGCCGTGGAGTATTTCCTGTATTTTTTGGAGTATTGATTACAGCGGTTAGAATGTGTTAAATGAAAAGTCATGAAAGAGTTAAGGAAGAGAAAAAGCCGTGTTTAGATATATATTGAATGTACAATGTCTGTATCCTCTGATATGCCGAAACAACGGACATTAAGACGTGGAGAGCCGCCCGCGGGAGGAGCCAGCAGAGGGATATATAAACAGCGGGACCTGGGGGGGTCCGGGCTCTTTCTTGACCTGCTAGCGAGAGCCAGAGACAGCTGTTTTTCCTGTCGAACAATATTCTGCTTGTAACACTACCGCGCCTTTCTTTTTAATTAAAGTACCAATTTGAAACCATCTCAGAGACTCCATTTAGTCTCCTTTTAAGCTTCTCTCCTGGAGGCGAGAATAACCAACACGGATAACAATTTGGTGCCCCCGAGGGTGATTTTCGTTGGACCGGAGAGACTAGACATCCGGCTGTTGTCCGGAGCCGCCAGCAACCCGTTCGGCACACAGGGAGCTCAAACCATCGGTAAGAAGAAGCCTGTTATGTCAAATTCTTCAATAGTTTATTCAGGACAATCTTAGGACTGTGTGTTGGACGGCTGCTTCCGGTTCCTGAAAATAGCTGGGCAATTAATGTTAAAAAAACCAAATTTATAACAATCCTATAACACGTGGCGTTGTTTTGTCGCAAGCAGGGTGAGTTCAAATTTCTTCTTTTCCTTGCATTTAACCCTGCATGATATTAATTTGTGTGTTTTATATTATTGTGTGTGTACTCAGTTTAAATCTGATCATACTTCTCATACTTCAAGGAGGTGTCTCTTCTTACGCTTTTAGGTTTAAGTCCTATAACGTAAATGATTTAAGTTCATTAAACAGTTTAAGTCTGTTAGAATAGAGGAGACATCGCGAGTCAGTTTAAGGCTGAGGAAATTGAAGTGAGTGTTTGTCTAGCAGCAGTTTAAGTCTGTTCTAAAAAAGTCCTTGTAATAGGCCTGAGTAAAGTTTAAGTCTTTATCAGTGTTTATTCTGTTCTATTTACAACCAGACATTGCGAGTGGATTACGACGAGAAGTGCGGCATTCGTGCGTCAGATAGACGATATTCTCCTGATTGTGTTTGATTAGCGTCTTATTTTGTCCCATTATAGCGTGTCTTAATAGAAACGGATAAAACATAGTGACTTTAAGTCAAATATTACGTAAAAGGGTTTAAGGCCTATAACGTAAAGGGTTTAAGGCCTATAACGTAAAGGGTTTAAGTCCCATTAACGTAAAGGGTTTAAGTCCCATTTTTTGTAAAATACATAGAAGTGTTATAATTTTAAACTAACGGTGTTGGGTTGTGTTGTACGCTCTAGATCACAACATATCTCACCAGTGACTCCTTATGCTACAGTAAAGATCAACCAGTCATTATTCAAAACCCCCCTGTGAAAGCCAAGTGGTGTATTTTCAAATTCCTTTGTTCTTCAGGTTGGGGTTTTGGAAAATCAGTTGCCATCTTGTTTTCACCACATATTGACAAACAAACACAGGGCAATCGCCATTTCGTGAAATGCAAATTCAAAGCACTCCTTTGTTTGTTCTTATGCAGCTGGTTTCACTCCAATGAGGCATTTTCCTGACCTCCATCTTGTGAAGAACGAATCATATTTCTTGTCACAGTTGTAACTAGAAGGCTAAATCAGGTTTGGATATTGAAGGGAAGGATTGTTGTATGTTCTAAAAACTCCAAACAGAGTTTTGAAGTATTTAACCAGGCAACAGTGTATATTCTGATTTTTGAAGTATTCCTGTTTGCACATGTGTTTTGGCGGTTTTGTGCTGTATTGTTTAACCATATTGTAATTTTCTTCCCATTTTAAAGATATTTTTAAGGAAAATAAGCTACTTCTTGTTAAATAGAGGTTAGTTTTGCAACAGTAATCCCTAGTGGATTAAGCTGGAAATTACAATTGCGCACTCTGCTGGTAGTACAGAATTATTACATAGAGGAAACACTCAATAGCATTTTGAAGTTTAATTTTAAGTGTTATAAATAAACACATGCTTCATCGCCGAGATAGAATTGCAAGTGGTTTCTAATTATAAGATAAGAAACTTTACATAATACTTTTTCAAAAAAGCAAACAAATGTATTGAAGCAACACAAGTTATGGCATTTGCATAATTCCATACACGTCGGTATGCACTGTACACGCTGGATTTAGATTTTCACCCGATTTCAAATTTTCATATTTCAAAGTCAAAACTATACACTGTACAATTTTTATTTTTAAACAATTCTGATTTTTAAAATTTGCATAATTTTGATCTTTTAATTTACTTTATTAATATTAAAAAAAAAATCTAAAACTTAAAAAAAAAAATAGAAAAAATACTTTTAACAAACTAAACAAACCCCCCAGATTTAAAGTTAAGTTCGGATGACATAGGATATTATTTATCAGGAACGAAGGTGCTAGTCGGAGGATTAGTGTTTCAAACTTTGATAACTGAATAATATTCATTCGAATAGGAAGAGAGCATGTCACCGAAAGAAACTAAGTTGAGACCAGACGCAGAGCCAGGCTCAACTGCAGATATCAAGGCAAGGGTAAAAATCTGATCAGATGCTTTAACCTTTCCAATTAAAAGACAGAAGACATGGAACCAAATAGAGAAACTGTTGGAACAGTGGCAAACAAGAGGACTGATTCCAGCAGATGATCAACCTGGACCAGCAAAAGCCCATAGAAGAGCAGTACTCGACTATGAGCACGAACAATGCCTACAACAGCTAAGTATATGGAGGGAAGCTGAAGAAAGATATATAAGAGTTACAAGTCTGATACTCCATCTGGAATATGCCAGCCTATTGGCACACAGCATAAATGTGGTCCGAGTAGCAGACCTGCCAGTGAGGGAAGACATAGCAGAAAAAACAAAAGACACCGTAGCTTGTAGGAACAAGACAAGGAGAAGGGAGGGGAAACTTCCAGAGAAGGCAGGGCAGACACCTCCAACAATTCAAGCTCAGGAAGAACCAGAGAATGCAGGGCAGACACCTCAAACAGTTAAATCTCAGATAGTGCCAGAGAATCAGAACCAACAACCAGGAGGTTTCCAAGGAGGCAAAGGCAGAAGACGTTTACGGTTTGAGGGATGTTACCATTGCAGCCAAATGGGCCATCGGGCTAGAGATTGTCCACAACAACAAATGAAATACCCACCACATGCACCAAACAACGGCCCTCCATGCATTAACCCAAGGGAGGTTTCAATGATGACAACGGAGGCAGGGGGTCCCAGAGATGTCAAAGACAAACAGGGGTGCCAAACATGACCCAAATGCCACTGACGCCCTGTATCAACCACAACAATGAGGAAGCTTAGAGGGTCAGACCACCAGGTGATGCATCTTCAGCACAAGGGTATTTTGAAATCCAGCTACATTGAGCCATATCTGTCACCACAGGAGGGAGAGGTTGAATGTTATTCAAAAGATAGTGAGTAGCATATTGAATTTACACATAAAGCATCCACAGAATAGAACATTTAGCAGACTATTATTATGAGAAGGAAAGAGATTACGAGTGATGTTGTTCCCCTACACAGACAACTATTGTGTCCACACAGCTAGTGAGGTCAAGACGACGGGTTTCCACTAAAAATATGAAGACGGAAACCTAGTACTCGCCCAAGACGGAGGATCCTTACCAAGTCCTCCTGTTTACACCGACTGCAGTTCAAGGGGCGGCGATACACCTGACGTGGAGCTGTTGAGACCTGAAAACAGAAACTCGATTCTGCTGTGGTGAAGTCTGGCTACAAAGGGGGTGTCCGATAGGGTCGCTTGTCTCAAACCAGTGAAGAAGTCAACAAGAACCCAGCAGAACTAGAGAGTGACTGTTAGCGGGAGAACAGTGACGGATCGACAGAGACTGGCACAACATTTTCCAGCCAGTACATAGATAGACCCCGTCAGAAGACCGGGGCTGTGTTTAAAGGGGAACTTCATTTATTGTTAGTGGAAGTGTAGTTTTTTAGTCAAACAATTATGTGATTTATGGAGTCAGATTACATTTTTCTCATAAACAAATGTTATAATCAGTCTGAAGTATCTGTTTTAAGGCAATGAGCTGCAGATTAAATAACATAACACTGATTGAGAGCTTGGATGACAAAGTTGTAGGGTTTTTACAACAGTTTCAAGAATCAGTTTTTATTTATTTATTCTTGAGTAACTTTACTGATTTATAATGTAGTGCGTAAGGCAATATCTCATTTTGAGTGAGGGGCACCAGCCCTCCATACATGTCACCCTCTGTGAGAATAGTTCGTATTTTCCCTCTAGTTTAGAGAAATATTATTTTATCATATTGTTCAGCAGTATCAACCAATCCTCTAATCCTAGAATTATTGAGACGCATTAGCGACACCAGGGGTATTGTTTTTCACAGCAATGATGCATAACACCAGGACAAAAGCCATTATTGAAACAAGTAAACAATTTTTTGTGCTAATGGCAGATTTGAGTTAAAATGTTTTTATACCATCAGAAAACCATACATCATACGATATTTTTTGTACGCCTTATGGGTACACGGAAGTTATATTTATTTAATGCAACGTTAGGGGTTTTACATGTCCTGTTCAGAATAGGGTAATCATTGCAATATTAATTGAGCATGTTATGCTCAAAGGAGGGAGTGTCATGATTATACAGATATGTTGATTTCAGTGACGTTGTAGTTAATAAATAATAACATGTAGTTAACAATAGGTCTCATAACAACAAGAGGTATGCCAAAGCTTGGGCCTTCTCCAAGGAGGGAGTGGTCCAGTTTTAGATATTAGACGAATAAAAGTAATGAATATGTCAGAACTCTGAGTAATATTATCCAAGTTTTGTCTACACAGGCTAGGAAAGCTACAGAGATACCAGACGAGACACCAGAAGAGACTCCTGTTCGGCCAGGTGATTGGGTGAGGGTGAAAGTTCACAAAAGACAGTGAGCTGATCCCGGTGGACGGAACAGTGAGAAGTTGTAATGAACTTCACACGCGCTCCGGTTTAAAGGTAAAGAAAAAGGAGCAAATTGACACCACCTCACACATTGTCACCCTTCACTGGCAACTTCCAGAACATTATTGGGAGTTAGGACTGATTTGGCAGAGCTGGAACAAAACAATAAATATAAATAAGATAAAGATAGAAACAGCTCAAAAGACGAATTGTCTATAGATTTTTATAGATTGTACACTAAAGTGAAAACCTATTTTTTGTTTTACATCTGAAAAAGAGTCCAATTTTTGTATACGTTATTATAGTACTCATTATTTAAATTCTGTAACTGACACAACCAGGGATAAAATAGAGATGATGTCAAGAACAAAGCCAAAGCAATTGTGGGGTCCCCTAGGGATAAGAGTCAGAATAGCATTGTTGATTGTGCTCATTACACTTGGCACCTTTCTGGTTGGATGGGGAGTACAATATCAAGTAAGACATGGATCCATTAGTCCACTCATAGATAATGCCCACATCACTAACAAAACTCCAGCTGTGTTTCAGAGACTTTCACTTATCCCCAGAGCCAAAAGATCAGCTGAGCAACAAGAGGAGGATTTAGAAATACTCGTTCCCAAAGGTGAGGCGGTTACAATCAAGATGATTCACCCCCCATATATGCAGTTCTTGTATCAAATGATGAGATGGGTTTAAGTGATCGGGATAATCAGTGATGGGGATTTACAGATTAGGGGAATCTCCAAATACACTGGATCCATGTTTTAGTCTGTACCAGAAACACCCCCTGTTAAGTTTATGGACAACCGACCGGTGACCTGAGCAAAATTATTGAAAATGATTACAGTAGAAACAGGCTACTAACCCACAAGTACAGCTTTGTACGTACAAACTCTATGAACAAAATTCCCCAGCAGATTGTGGCGACATTGCAGATATGTCCAGTCACAGAAGTTACTTATGTTCTAAATAACAGTGAGATTTAAAGTGATGGAGAAAATATGGGGACGTTCTTTTATAGTGTGTGAAATATGTGGTGCTTGAAACATGTAGGTATTTTTAATTTATAGAAGAAAATGGTTTCCTGAAAGAGTTATTTGGAGTAGCCATGTTACAGTGGGTGGAAACAATGTTTAGGGATATGGCACAACCATTAGTAGACATTAATTGGGTTTAGATGACATTTAACATCTAAGACAGATAGTAAGATTAGGAAAATAGCGTGGAAAGGATTGGATATATTTAACCTCAGTGTGTTAGAATTAGCTATAGGTAATGCGTCCCGAGATCTCTCTCTCTCTCTCTCTGCCTGTCAGAACGCTACGACCCCATCTTCAGACAAATGACCTCACCACAGGAGACTCCTCCTCCTCCATCGAAAAGACAGAGAACCCGAGCTGAACCAACAACGACCTGAGGCATCCAGAACCATCTCCACCTGAGGGAACCATCTCCACCTGAGGCATCCAGAACCAAACCAGCATGCTGACAAAGAGGCAAACTCTCATCGGTCCCAGTACAGGACATGAAGTTCCAGCCTGAGCCACGAGATTTGGCACAAGAGCAGAGTGTGGGACATGAGAGCGGAATACGCCCTCCATGCAACAGCATAGAGACTGAAAAGGAGGAGATGAAATGCAAAGCAGTTGGGCCACTGAAAAGAGTTACAGCGGGAGGATCTAAGAGCGGATGGACTGAGGAGAAGACAGGACGGAGCAGAGGACGGAACCAGAGGAGTTGCGTGGTCCAGCAGAACGTGAGGGGGTCGTGGCTTGACAACCAGAGGGGAGAGAAGGAACACGGGAGTGAGTGAGTTTACACATAAACACACTTATTAGAAAACAATCCTAAAAACACACTGAGGGTAGAACATATTATTCAATCTTTTCATCATATAAACAAATTATTCTTATAGAGATTCTTATTCATGTGAGAATTTGGGGAAGATTTAATTTGTTACAATATAGATAGCAGGCAAATCTTTATTTGAATGGAAAATGTTAAAGGTAGAGCTAGAACCAGGCCAAAGAAAGTATTCCAATCTAGCATGGTTATTACCATAGGAGAACTGTTAAGGTGGAAACAACATTTGTTTGTCGTCCAAGATGTAGAGTTTTAAAAAGACACTAGGCAAAGAGCGATTGAAAATTTTAATTTTGAAAAACTAGTATAATTGGGAGTAATACATGCGGGGCCTTGGATCACTCATTTTAATGGTGCATATTTTCGACAACCAATATCGTTCAGGGAGAAGGGGTCGCTCAACCCACCCTGCAGATGTTTTAAATCTTACTTGCAGCTTCAGAGGGAGCGCACAGCACCAGAGTAGGAGTTTTAAAAGACAAGTGCCACCACCTCCTAATGCTCGTCCATTTAGCCAGATGACCTGACATTTAGAGATGTTATTTAAAAGGAGAAACATATCTGCCAAGAGTGAAAATTCCTGAATTGAACTACAAACCATTAATGAAATGACTTCTGTTTTTAAAGTCCTTGTTAAAGGAGGGAGTAATTATCACATGCTCGGGCACCCAAGGTTCCACACACTGTTAAAAGGGCTCAGCATAGTTATTTAAGTAGACCAGAATTGAAAATAAATTAGTGTAATGCGTTATTGATATTACACCGGTTTTCACACCATTTCAGGGACTTTATCACTGCATTAGAACAGACCACCCAAAGCCACCAAGTAGGAACTTTTAAGTGATGAAATTCTACAACTGTTGTAATTGACCAAAATCTTCTCCCAGAAATGACTGTCTAAAGTGCCGTACCCCAGAGTAGATGTTTGGTGGTATCATGGAACTAAAACCTTGTACTCAGTCTTGCCACAGGATTGGGCTGGGACCTGTGCACTAGCACAGCCAGTGATGTTTTTAAACAACATGGAAACACCCCAAAGCCAGTAGGGCTAAGAGACCAGTCCCAGGGGGAGTTTAGGCTCCAGGGTACAAGGATAGCATAGGGGCGCCCAGGGGAGGCCTAGATGTTGCATTAATTCCATGTCCTAAAATACCGATTGATCACAACGGCCTCTTCTGAGAACATATTACTTTCATACCTTAAATGGTATGAAAGGAGGGAGGGTACATTTCTCATGAGGAGACAGTTACAAATGCTAGTAGAACAGGACGATCCACCCCCATATACAGATGTTGATGAAAATGATGAGTTAGTTTGAATGAGTTTAAATGATATGGATGTTCAGAGATGAGATTGTTCAATGAATGTCCAGCCGATGTGATTCTCTAAATGATGAAATCATGTGAAGAAGTGAGCAAAATAAAATGCTAAAATAGTGAATCCATTTCAATTTACTTATACTATTCCAAGATAGTGTATTTTTATTTTTATTATTACATACACTGGTCCAAGATAATTTATTTCATTTTTATTATTTTTCACTGTTCTATATGATAGATTTCATGCATTTTAGAATCATTACTATTTTAAAATGGGTTGTTTCTTTTCACTTTGTAAAAACAAGTGCCTTAACACTGAGCGTGGTATGAGAACGGTTTCTGTGAAAGGAGGGAGGAAGAAATGTTCTTGATACCAAGCCCATTGCTGCTATTTTGAAGAACCATATTGAATGTTAACACTAGAAGTTATGCACAAGGGAAAGCTTTTATGTTTGAACAGTCAAAGTATTTTTGTAAAGTTGAGGCTATTCGAAACATTCCATTTTTATTGTATGTTTTTGATATGAGTTATGTACTATGCAGAGTTCAGATGAAGAACTCATTGATTTCAGTATTATACACACCTTTTAGGTGTGTAAGGAGGGACTGTTAGAAATTAAAATCAATGTTTTGATAGCATAATGAACCATAAAACATACCGTCAGTTTAAAAGCTGTTTTATACTGAAAAACCAGAAGTTCCTGTGCACAACCAGTTGTTAAGCTTTTATTCTGAAAATCCTTCATCTCCGGTTAGCATTTAGCATGAGGCTAATATACCATTTACTATAGAGGTGAATTTAGCAGCGAGATGATATGATGTTGCAAACCGAAACCTACTGATTTCAACACTACAACTACAGACGTTGTTGAAGTGAAATATTTGTATGTATTCATGTTAGCAAACTATGAATAAGCTTAAATGGGAAATAATCTGTGTAAAACCGTGAGCTGGATTCAGGGCCTGCTGACATGTGTTTTTGGAGAACAAAGGATGCTTGGAGTTAACAGGTTTTATTGCCCTGTGGGGGAGGGATGAGAGTTGGATGAGAGTTCCTTCTGCTTAAAGATCTCCAGTATGTCATGTTTCAGGGAAGTCATCATATCTTGAATAGTATATGTATGTGTTTGATTACTTTGTATTCATATGAGGGTATTAATATGTATTATCTTTGTGAACAAAAGGGATACAGCTCAGGCCTCTGGAATGTGCAGGAAAGTGTGTGCGTGAAAGTCTATGCAGGGAAGTGAGATAACGGACGCCAGATACATTTTATTACCCTCTCAGAGACACGGGTTTATTATCCTGGCTAGCTCGTGCTGATTCGCTAAGAAAAGTCATCTTTTACATCTTCCAATGAGATAGACTGACTCGGCTCCTCCGGTGACTTTTGGGTATAAAAGTTGTGTTTGAATTCAGTTCATCCTCTTTCTCCTCTGGCTGGCTGCAGGTAATGTAGGGATCCCATAGATAGCTGTATTGAATTTGTACTGTATTTGATTGTATTGCATTGTCATATTACCATTAAAGTGGATTATTGTTTAACGATTACTTGGTAGCTCTGGATTCCTTCCTGTGTTTTTAACCAGCTTGATAAGGACGCGCGGAGATTTGAAATGCGGAGAAGATATCCCATATAATCTCTATCAGTTGGTGACCTGACGTCGAACAATGCTGAGGAAGGATCCAGAACGACCGGAATAGGTCGAGGGCGAACGCTTTCAAACATCTCAGACAATCAGCAGGCCTGCACATTTCTCTACACATAAGGTTGGCAGACGACTGTTTTGAAAATCGAAAGTCTGTAATTGGATATACTAAAAAGTTAGGATTGTCTGTGGACGTTTCACGGTGTTTTTAAAGTTTAAATGGAATATACAATGCATATTTTAATATGTTAGGAAAGTTATATACAAAACGAGAACGTTGATCGACAGGTAGAAACGGAAAGTCCTGCGTAGCGTAAATAGAGCAGTTTGGCGTGGATCTACAGGTAGTTTATTCCTGAAGTGACGTGGAAACGGTGCAGTTTGTAGGTTGCGAGGTGAAATTCCTGCACTACTTAACCTGGAAACTCGATTTCAGATCGGGTCGCCGTTTAAAACTGGGGGTAAATAACAGACCTCGGCTGAAAATAGCTTAATAGGCTAGAAGTCTGTTATATGTTAAATCCAGGGAGAGAACGCGAACCTCACCAACAGTGTGACGTGGACGGATCTTGTTTTCCCTGTGTCTGTAAACTTAATTTGAAAAGCTAACGTGTGATGAAGGTTACGTCACATTATAGAAGCTGGACAAACTGTACGGGGAATAAATCTGTGTTGATTTTTACCTAAAAATACCTGTGTGAGCGGTGGTCTGCTGAGCTCGAAAAAGTGCACTCAGAAGGGTGGAGCTCATTTGTGGTCTGCTGCTGCCATCTAGTGGTTAAAAGGGGGTAACACCCCTTTGACATTTTTATACGGGGAACACGTTAATAGTAACAACGACAATAGCCCAGTATATTAATACAAGTGAACACGTCAGATGAAGAGATGCGAAGTCATAATGGTAGAATACCATGGGTTTAAGAAAGCCCCCCTTTCTCCACATTTCTGCTCTAATTGCTGGACATTGCTCTGGAAAATGGATGCTGAGCGTTGAATTTAAAGCAAGGAGTGAAGGATCAACGAGTGATCTGAAGTTGGAGTGAATAACATTGAAAATTAATGGATCAATGTGTGATTTGAGGTGGTAGATATTGACATAAATAAGATACTATAATTTGTTGTTTTTAGCATTGAGGGATACAGTTGCGTCACATCGTGGTTTTTATGACTATTACATTAATTGTGAATTTCATGCTATTTGTCATTAACTGGGAATTGTACTTCATCATATTTCAAAAGAATTTAATTACATACAGAAACATAGAGGGGAAGTAAAAAGGGATTTACTGAGAGTTTGTGAAGAAAGAGTAGAAAGTAGACAGAAGGTTTTGTAAGTTTGTCAGTCAGAGAGAAGCTGTTAAATGTTAAAACACAGAGGTGATACTGAGTCTTCTCGAGTAATGGATTATGATCTATGCCATGCTTACATGGACTCGTATGTTTTATTTCATATCTAACAGAAGTGACAGAAGAAAGAGATGGGAAAGTGAGAAAAGAAAGAGGGATGGAGAAGAGAGAGAGACAGAGAGAGAGACAGACAGAGAGACAGAGACAGAGAGAGACACAGAGAGAGAGGACAGAGAGAGACAAGGAAATATGATCAAATGATAGGATTTTTATTGAAGCCAGACTACAAGTCGTATGGTTTAAATTTTTATTGAACTCAGTCTAGTCAGTTACACAATCTTGTGTAGGACAAATCAGTGTTCTTTTGTCACATTTTGAATTACGTAAGATTTCATTTTGCTAAATCAATTTATCTATAAATGATGTAGTTGGAGTTTGGTGTTTGCTAACATTTTTAGGAACGAAATAGGCCTACACTTGGGTCAAATTACATTACTGTGATCTGATTAGTGTGCTCTGCAACTTTACAATTGTTGCTAGATAGCAGTGGGATTTTTTGAATACGGAGGGGTTCTTTCATAGTGTGTGGAATATGGGATGCTGGAAACATGTGGGTGTTGAGAAACTTAGTTTGGGTAAATATGTCACAATGGATGAAACGATTATTAGAGGGAGTTTATTGTGTTGTTTGGATGGCATTTAACTACTAAGACAGATAGTATGATTAGAAAGACACGGGGTGAAAAAGGGGGTTGATCTATTTCGCCTCAGTGTGCTAGAATTTTTATAGGTTATGCGTCCCGAGACCTGGACTCTCTCTCTCTGCATGTCAGACGGCTAAGACCCCGATCCGCTTGAGCAAACAAAAGCCTGACCCAACAGGAGACTCCTCCTTCTCAGTGAACCAGAGCTGAACCAACAACAACAATAAGAACTGCATCCAGAACTATCTCCACCTGTGGCATCCAGAACCAAACAGCTTGCTGACAGGCAGAGATCTATCAGTCCCTCAAACAGAGCAAAGTGTGGGACATGAGAGCAGAATCCGCCCTCCATAAAGCAGCAGAGAGACTGTGAAGGAGGAGATGAAGTGCAAAGCAGTGCAAGAACAGTGGCATGATGGGGGCTGCAGATGTAGCTGGGCAAATGGCTTCCTCAAAGAGTGACAGCTGATGGACAAAGGGGGAGGAGTCAGAATCAGGGGACTTGGTCGAGCAGAATGTGAGGAGGCCGGGTCACGGCTCGAGATAAACCAGAGGAGAGGGGAAGGGAATCAATCGGAATGAGTGAGTTTGCACATAAACACACTTATTCAAATAAAAGAACCAAATTTAAAGAAATTGAATTGACTTGATAAATAAGTGAAGATAAAAAGTTGTATTACCCATGAATTAATCAATTGGTAAATTAAAATAGCAGTAAAGAGGAAACTATTAAAGTAAAATTAGAATCATCCTAAAACACACTGAGGGATAAAGGGGGAGACATGACAGAGTAGAACCATATTCTTCAATCTTTACATCATGTTAACAAATTATTCTTTAAAGAGATTTTTAATCATGTGTGAATAAAGTAGTGATCTAATTTGTTACAATATTGATCAACATTAAAGGGATAGTTTTAGGAACCACTCTATAAGACAAATCTGTATTTGTATGGTATTTAAAGGGAGAGCTAGTGCCAAGCCAGATATAGTATTCCAATCTAAAGTATTCGTTTCACCATTGTGCCATAGTGATTACCATAGGAGGGCTTTAAGATGGAAATATGAAATGACTTCTGTTTTTAAATCCTTGATAAAGGAGGGAGTGATTGTTGCATGTTCGGACACCCGATGTTCCACACACTGCTCAAGAGTTTAACATTGTTTTTTAGGTGGACCAGAATTGAAGATGAGCTATGAAATGCAGAGCTACACAGATCCTAGTAATGGTTTGACACAAGATAATAGTGATGTACACAAGTTTCTGAAATAGATCTATTAGACATTTTAATACTAATTAGGTGTAAATGAATTGCAGGAGTAGTACTATAAGGAAGTGACATTTTTTGATAACACTTTTCAGGGAATGTGGGGAACAGCTGTTCCGATGAAAAGTTAGAGATATCTGGAAAATTATAGTTGTGGTCGTGAATTGATTGATGATGGCGCTCCATATATAACGGATCTTTGTAGACAAAGGATACTGGCTTATGCCGAAATATCAAAGTCTCTGCAGAGCACGACACATGGCCAAAAACACTGAGACCAGCTGACCTCTGACCCTGACCGACAGTGTAACTTGGGAAGGCACTGTCAATGACTGACTCTGGGGTGAATCTGACCAGACCAAGACTGTACAACCTGACAGTGTGAATGTGAATGTGAGTGTATGTCTGCATGTGATCAGCGTAACTGCATGATTCTAAAACAATAACTAACCAAGCATGTTTTTGGACTAACATATTATTACCCGTTTCAAGTCCACTTGATGATATTTTACTCCCACAGGAGGTGGCAGTTGGCAGAATGTGAAACTCAAACTAAAACATGAAGATTCTGTTTCTTTTAGGACTGAAGGATGGAGAGAAACACTTCATCTCACTGAAGTGTTTACTGTGGAAATGATGGATGTACATTTGAGAAAATGTTTGGTATTTTCTTATAATCCATGGTTACACATGAGGTTCATGTGTAAAAAGGGGGAGTGTAAACTTCACAATGTACATTTTTCATTTAGGGACTGAAAGGAACCTGCTGCCCCAACTCAATTGTTCAATCTGACCATTGATTGACAGTTTTAGAATTGACCTGCTCCATATCTGGGGATAAGATACTGTTTGATGAATGTTGACATGTTTCTAATATTGATTGAGTTATAACAGGTAACTTAGATGCAGAATCAGTGGCCAAGGGGCTGCTGTAAGTTGACCGGTGAGTAATGTTTCAACAGGTATTGAAGTAACTGAGGTTTGAAATGTAGAAAGAACATATTACAGTTAAAGCTAAAACATAGTAATGTAATGAGACATAATTTAATTTGGACAGCATCATGTAACTAGCCTGGTAAAGAAGTAAAAGCCATAGACTCTATTGTTTAGGTCATTATGGGGATATACATTTCATCTAAGTTCATAATAGAAAGACATTGGATGACAGTTTGTTGGAATTCTGTATTCATTTTTCAGCTTGATAATATCTAAGCACTGACAGGAAGAAGCAGTATCACCAGGAAATCATTCACTTTGTCAGTAACATGGTTTTGGTTGTGTTTGAATCCATAACATTAGTGTGTTTCTTTACCAGAAACATTAGCAGTTCATATTATATTTAGATTTTAAATAGGATCTCAGGGATTTCATTTAAAAATAAACACCGATGCTTGTCAGAAATGCAGAGCTATTGAAATATGTTATTTAGTTCACCTAGAGAGGTGGGGGTTTTACTTTTAGTATTTTTATCCAAGTATTGAGATTCTGAAGCTGCACTGGCAGATAGGAGGGCCCCGGAGCCCGGAGCGTAGGCTTGAGGGATTGGTATCAGATTTCTCCACACAGGTTGATGATGCCAAAGGGGGACCCCAGGAGGCGGACACAGCGGAGTTCGTCTGGCTCAAGGTCATCAGGACAAAGTGGCCCAACCCCAGGCTCTCCGGCCCCGATCGAGTGACCCAGCGGATCTCTCATGCCGTCCGCGTGGGAGGAAAGGGGGACAGCGCGTACCACGGGAGCCAGTGTGCGGCGGGGAAACCACCTGCTAGGACCGGGGACGACATCAGGATGGACGTGGCCCTCGCAGAGGAGGTCGACTCGGAAGCAGCCATCAGTGGACTGGACGACAACGACCTCGAGAACATCCTTACAGCAGACGACTAGGAAGCGGCTGTCAGCGGGCTGGGGGACTTGGCGAGGCAGCAGAGGAGTCTACTTCTCTCTGATCAGTTCCACCAATGAAGGGAAAGCCGCATCTCCCCCTCCCTATCAGAGGGGGGGGGAGGAGATGGTTCCTACACTGCCATGGAGAGTGGTGTTCTGTTCTCAAAGATTTCAAGTACTTTGGGTCTCAGTTTCTGACAGATTCATACAATATTGGGGGAAAGACACAGTGGAAAGGAATGACAGTAGTTAAGTTTCAAGTGCCTTGTGTAAGTTGGACTCTTTAGAGAGAGTCCAAAAGGGGGATTGTTGAAGTGAAATATTTGTATGTATTCATGTTAGCAAACTATGAATAAGCTTAAATGGGAAATAATCTGTGTAAAACCGTGAGCTGGATTCAGGGCCTGCTGACATGTGTTTTTGGAGAACAAAGGATGCTTGGAGTTAACAGGTTGTATTGCCCTGTGGGGGAGGGATGAGAGTTGGATGAGAGTTCCTTCTGCTTAAAGATCTCCAGTATGTCATGTTTCAGGGAAGTCATCATATCTTGAATAGTATATGTATGTGTTTGATTACTTTGTATTCATATGAGGGTATTAATATGTATTATCTTTGTGAACAAAAGGGATACAGCTCAGGCCTCTGGAATGTGCAGGAAAGTGTGTGCGTGAAAGTCTATGCAGGGAAGTGAGATAACGGACGCCAGATACATTTTATTACCCTCTCAGAGACACGGGTTTATTATCCTGGCTAGCTCGTGCTGATTCGCTAAGAAAAGTCATCTTTTACATCTTCCAATGAGATAGACTGACTCGGCTCCTCCGGTGACTTTTGGGTATAAAAGTTGTGTTTGAATTCAGTTCATCCTCTTTCTCCTCTGGCTGGCTGCAGGTAATGTAGGGATCCCATAGATAGCTGTATTGAATTTGTACTGTATTTGATTGTATTGCATTGTCATATTACCATTAAAGTGGATTATTGTTTAACGATTACTTGGTAGCTCTGGATTCCTTCCTGTGTTTTTAACCAGCTTGATAAGGACGCGCGGAGATTTGAAATGCGGAGAAGATATCCCATATAATCTCTATCAACGTCGAGATATTATTATTGTTGTTGAATATTAAATGAAGGTACAGTTTATTTGAGTACGTTATTGTTTACAGATGTGAGTAGCATGTGACAACTTCCGGAACGACCATAAACCAAACTGCCGTGGAGTATTTCCTGTATTTTTTGGAGTATTGATTACAGCGGTTAGAATGTGTTAAATGAAAAGTCATGAAAGAGTTAAGGAAGAGAAAAGCCGTGTTTAGATATATATTGAATGTACAATGTCTGTATCCTCTGATATGCGAAACAACGGACATTAAGACGTGGAGAGCCGCCCGCTGGGAGGAGCCAGCAGAGGATATATAAACAGCGGGACCTGGGGGGTCCGGCCTCTTTCTTGACCTGCTAGCGAGAGCCAGAGACAGCTGTTTTTCCTGTCGAACAATATTCTGCTTGTAACACTACCGCGCCTTTCTTTTTAATTAAAGTACCAATTTGACACCATCTCAGAGACTCCATTTAGTCTCCTTTTAAGCTTCTCTCCTGGAGGCGAGAATAACCAACACGGATAACAGATGCTAGTACTTAGCCTACTTCAGTGGCGAGCCGTCAGGGCCCTCTAGGCCCTCTGTGAGGGCCTAAGATATTCTAAAAAATATTATTTGAAAACATAATTTTTTTTTTTTTTTTAAATATTATTTTTTATATTTTGTTGTTACATTTTTCATTAGTTTTACCAAAACAACTTGATTTAATTGTATTTAAAATAACATTTCCAAAGAAATAAATCCTTTGGATCTGCATGTTCAGTTTCTGTTGGAATGTGAAGGGTTAAATGCCGTCTCTGCGAGTTTCTGTGAAGACGGGAGGGCTTGTTGGTCCCTCTGTAGATTCACAGAGGGCCCGCTCTAGTAACTCAACGAGAGAGTAATGTCAAATGACAGTACAATTGACCAATCATATCTTCCCTCTAAATGGGTGGGCTTTATTTTCGCGGACTTTATGACAAGTTCCGCCCGCTGTGAGGTCTATGCAAGTGGTGCAGTGACGCGTCCTAAAACCCAGAAGTAAGCTGCTGGTTCCCTCGACAAAAAAGCAATGGGATTTCTCCATAGGGTTTTGGAAAATAGCTGGAAATAAGGTCTGTGGAAAACGAACCTGTTAGATAAATGCACGTTTTGTTCAGCCGGATAATATCCACATGTCTACCCTACTTTTATTATTTTCTTATCAATAGATTTATGATGGATAGATGTATGATTAGCATAAGTTTGTTCATGATGGCTCACTTCAGTGATAGTGATGACATCGTTGCGAAATTATTAACCGACTCATTTTCAAGATTGAGTTACAATGATAAACTGGAGTGGCAAAGGATCAATTGCATGACCCGCCATCAAGTGCTTCATCCAAAAGGACAGGAGGATGGACTTTGTTTCAGTGATTTGATCATCAAAGGTAGGCCTAAGTCATTTTCAATGTGGGCCGCCGTGCCGACTTAATTCATTTGTAATTGTTACTTGGCTGTGGGAGCCTGTCATGATAGGTGTTTATATAAATGGTGTTGTTCTGTGTGGTAGAGGGTCGCTGTCATTGATGCGTTTTGCACCCCGGGCCGCTGTTTTGATATTCCGCTGAAGTATACGTGTCGCCAGTAGGGATGGGATTTTTGTATGTCAAATGATGATGCACTATATTTACTGTGTGTATATGTATTTTAAGCAGAAGTGGGGACAAATGTGTGTTTCCATTCATAAAAGGGTTAGCCTGTCAGGTGGGCGGAGTATGTGTGTTGTCGCAGCTGGTGTGAATCAGCTGGATGAGGGCAGCGTGATTGGCTGCTGCCTGCCCAGCCTTCCAGGGAGCTACATGGATTGGCCGGTGGTTGGTTAAAGCGAGGAGCCGGGACATTTACCGAGAGAGCCGGGAGAACGGAAAAGGTGAAGCTACGAGGTGAAGAGGGAACGGGAAGCAAGGCTCTGGACGGATCGACGAGGAAGCGACCGTGAGGCGAAGGTCCACTGTGGAAGTTCTGCTGCACTGCGATTTGCTGTACGGCTGCCAGCCGCTGATCGACGGGTTGGTTAAAGGCAGAATTGCAACGCACTCAAGTTCCTGTCTATTGCAACACACTCAAGTTCCTGTCTATTGCAACGCGCTTCAAGGCAACATAGCTGATTGTTTAGTTTAGTTTAGTTTAGTTTATTTATTTTTTTCGAGCGTGTAAAACCAAGTAAAATAACCTAGGTTGAGACTCACACAAAGTCACACGAGAACTTCCCTGGTTCTGAGACACTATCTACAGCTCAAGGACAGGGGTCTAATAACAATGAGACCGTGTGAAGACAGATTTCTGAACTTCCCTCCCTTTCCTGTATATAAGCTTTGCTATTATATTGAACTGCGCACACTCCTGCAGACTATTTTATACTCTGTGAGACCTGTGACTTTGTATTGCGTTTTTGTATTTGAAGCTTCAAATAAATTAACCAGAAAGACAACTCTGTCCGTTTCACCATTTATTTGTTTAACCACTCTGACTTGTACTCTCCAGTATTGAGCTTGGATTTCCATAACAATTGGCGCTGCGAGCAGGGTCTCTGCAAGTTCGATTGGGGAACCGATTGACTTCACGAGATCCAACGAACTCAAAAGGCTTTCAATACTCGGTGAGATGTACAGTGTCTAAATTGTTTAAAGTTAAACGTAATTAAACTCCATGACATTTATGAGAGGGACTGCTCGAAAGTAGGATATTTGGGATATCCATCGTAGCCTGGGATTACGATCAGTTTTTGTGTGATTTGTACGAGAACAAATATCACATCACCGACGGGTGAAAAAGAGTGTTTAGGTAACACTTTAAAGACTTTGTTATGGGAGCAAAGCAGAGTAGGAGGCTTGTACCACCTCCTGAGAGTCGGATTGTAGATGTCATGCGAGCAAAACACGGTGAAAACAGTCTGTCTAAATTAAATATATGGACGGAAATGTTCGGATTTCCTAAGGGAGGTTCTTTGAGTAAATTAAAAATTAAAAACCTAAGAGATAAATTACAAGAATGTGAGGATGGAATGAAAAAGAAGAGTAAAATTAAAGTAAAAGACTTAGAAGAACTAGACACTCACAGAAAGTGTTTGAAATACTGGGAAGAGGAGGCAGAGTGCCGTGAAAGAAGGCAATTGGCTGCAGCAATAAAAAAGATACAGGCTGACTATAAGGAAGAGAAAAAGGGTTTTCTGTTTCCTCCCCCATATAAACCACACACTTCTCTCTATCCTCTTTGCACAGGCGTGGGTGACCCTCTCCTCGACTGTGGGTTTCCGTTCCCTCCCCTTCTTCCCCCCGTTCTACTGCCGGCTGAGGAAGCTGGTGCGGGGGCTGCTGCTGGAGAAGAGGTCTGCATACCGCCCCCCGCCAAAGCAGCTGCAGAGGAAGACAAACTGAGAGTGAGCAGAGACGAAGAGAGACAGAGAAAAGAGGATGAAAAAGAAAAGGCAAGACTGGAGAAGATCCGGGCCAAGGAAGAGAAAAAGGAAAGAGAAGCGAGGAAAGCAGAGGAATATAAAAGAAAGCACCTCCGCGGACAGGAGGACAACCAGAGCGACGAGGAGGACGAAGAGTTTAATCTCGCCTGTCCCATGATCCAGGTGGCTGGACATGCCGGTCCATCACTCGTCTACCCCCAAATATCAAAGGATCACCTCCCAGATGTTGAGTTAGGAGGTGCTAAATTCGCTGTAGCACTCCGCATGTTCTGTAGACAATTCTCCCCCACCATGCCGGAGATAAAGAAATTGTTGACTCTGAGAATGGGGCCGACACACGCCAGCCATTTCACCCATCTACTGGGAGGTTATCAGCGCATGAGGGCCACCAACTGGGAGGATGCCCTGAACGTTGGCTACCGCGATGCTTTGGCCGCCCTCGAGGCCGAAATAACTACAAAGTTCCCCGCCAAAGTCGACATGTCAAGGATCTATGCATGCAAGCAGAACTCGGAGGAAACAGTAAATGACTATTACCACCGCTTAGAACAAGTGTTCATCGAGAACAGCGGCATTATCAAACAAGAGGAAGGGGAACAAGCCGTATTAGGAGTCTGGGAGACACACCTCAGCAACGCTTTCCTCAACGGCCTATCCCCGGCTATTTCTGCATCGGTGCGAAACTCCTGCATTGGCGTAATGGACGGTGCCCGGCTGGAAGAAATTTGCCGACATGCCGTGCATGCCGAGAAACTTCTCTCAGAAGAAAAAGCCAGTGAGGAAAAGAAACGCCGCGACCGCAAAGACAAGGTCCAGCTGACCATGGTCCAGGCTGTTACAACCGCCTGGACCCAAAGTGATGGGAACCGAGGAGGACGAGGTCGGGGAGGAAGGAGAAAAGGCAGACGAGGAGGAGGAGTCCGGACCAACCGAAACGGCGAGGATCACTGTTTTAACTGTGGGGAGACGACTCATTGGATGGGTGATTGCCCACACGAAAAGAAGGAAAATAACTTTCAATCAAAGAAATCGCGCCATAACAAAGGCAATTCTTCAAACTGACATCAGCTGAGGGAGGGAGTGGGGGAGGAAGGAATTCGGTCGGAGGAGACGGAACCACTGCCAGCAGCATCGAACAAGGGAAGTGACAAACACACACACATCATGCAGGCTATTGAGAAATTGGAAGATTTAGAGAAAATGTCTGTAATTGAAAAGGGTACATATTTGAAATATGACACTGAAACAGCATTTAAGAAATTTCCCACACTAACTTTAGCTATCATGGGGGTAAATGTTACATTTTTGGTTGATTCTGGAGCTACACACTCTGTGTTAAAAAGGGCAGATCTGCCAGATTGCAAATTTAGTGGAAGATTTATTCACTCAATAGGAGCAGCTGGGGTAACTGTGAAGGAGAAGTTTTCGATACCACTTCAGTGTAAGGATAACGGTGATGACAGTCATCCATTTCCCACATCAGTCAAACACAGTTTCCTTTTATCATCGGTCTGCCCAATAAATTTACTGGGCAGAGATCTGATTCTCCGGTTCGGCTTAGACCTCATTTCCACAAATGAGGGTCTTAAAGTCCGACGGCCATCAACATTTATGGTTCAGAACCCCACATTTGATGATAAAGAACTGCTGAATGTGTACCAATGGCTGTTGACATATCCTGATTCTCAGGAATTGTTGCGTTTGACTCATCAACGTGTTTTTCCACCTGCTGTGTTCATGGAAACTTATCATTTGCATTGTATGGCTAACGTGGTTGATGAACCATGTAAATACTATGATGAGAGTTTCCTGCTGGAATGTTTGAATGATGAGCTCATGCTTAAAACTATGTATTGGAATTCGCTGTGCAGCAGTATTTCTGTTACACTCACACCCACACAACACAAGCTGTATCAAATCCCAGGGGCGGTCCCACACATTTCACTAGTCAGGGGCCCCACTGATAAATGGAGAGATTTGGGTCCAATCGTTAAAGACTGGGAATCTAGTACTGATTGGACTAGCACAGACGACCCGCTGATTGAGTATTCCTCATCACATGACGTGTTTAAGTACAGCATCGACTGCTCAGTTCATGTACTGCGCTCACTGACTATCACAGGCAATGATGACTATGTTAACCCCGTTGCTGAGATACCGGAGTTCTCATTTTTCAGTCATATTTCTGAGCTCCCTGACGCGCTAAAAACAGTGCCTCAAACACTGTGGGCAGCCCATAAATATGACGTAGGGTTTATTCGCTCTGCGGAGCCTGTAGTTATCACTCCTAAGTCCACGTTCCGTCCAAATCAACCCCAGTACCCATTGAAACGTGAAGCTGTTGATGGCATTCGGCCAGTGTTTACCGCTCTGCTTAAACAAGGGGTAATTATTCCGTGTAAAGATTCACCGGTCCGCACTCCAGTGTTTCCTGTCAAAAAGATCAGAGACAAACCTCCTGACGAGTGGAGATTTGTCCAGGATTTACGAGCTGTAAATGCAGCTGTGCACGCCCGCACGCCGCTCGTCCCAAATCCTTATCTGATTCTTTCCCAAGTTCCAGCCTCTGCAGCATTTTTTACTGTCATAGACCTCTCAAATGCATTTTTCAGTGTCCCTGTACACAAAGACAGCCAATTCTGGTTTGCATTTGAATATGATGGTAAACCTTACACATTCACACGTTTGTGTCAAGGCTACTGTGAATCTCCTACTGTGTACAACCAGGCATTGTGTACAAGTTTGGCCTCTCTCCAAGTTTCTAAAGGCACTGCACTCATCTAGTATGTTGATGACCTCATGATTTGCGCACCCACAGCAGAACAGTGTGAGGCTGATACTATTGCTTTGTTAATGCACCTCGCGGCCGAGGGCCACAAGGCCAGTTTGTCAAAACTCCAATATGTACAAAGAACAGTTACATTTTTGGGTCATGTCATTTCAGGAGAGGGGAAAACGCTTTCAGATAAGCGTATTGCATCATTGGCTGCTCTGCCATCATCTGTCACTAAGCGACAGATGATGTCATTTTGGGGTTTTTGTTCATACTGCAGGTCATTCATTCCAAACTATTCTCCAATCGAGTTGCCACTGCGTATTATCACGCACGTCAATGGTTTGAAACCTACAGATCACCTTATATGGACACCGGAAGCCGACGAAGCCTTCATTAATATGAAGCTGGCTCTCCAATCCCCACCGACTCTAAGTCTACCTGATCACACCAAACCTTTCACTCAGGCAGTGGATGAACGACATGGGTGTATGACCTCAGTTCTCCTTCAAGATCATGGAGGAAAACAGAGGCCTGTTGCCTATTTTTCCTCCAAGCTAGATCCTGTAGCTGCTGGCCTGCCTAAATGTCTCCGTGCAGTAGCTGCTGCTGAGAAAGCGCTAAACTCCTCATGTGACATTGTGGGATATGCACCTTTGACCCTGTTAGTTCCACATGCTGTTTCACTCATCCTCTGTGAACAGAGAACATCACACCTCTCTGCTGCACGTTACCTTAGGTATCACACATGCCTGTTGGACATGCCTAATGTTTATGTCAAACGATGTAACACTCTGAATCCAGCGTCTTCTTATGCCTTTGCCTGAAGACGGTGACGAACACGACTGTGTTGCCGAACTTTCCATTGTGTGCACATCTAGACCGGACTTAAAAGACGTTCCTCTGACGAACGCTGACCTCATTTTGTATGTTGAGGGTCTGCCTTTCGCGACCAAGGGGGCACTAATCGGGTGGGTTTTTCTGTTGTTTCAGATTCTGCTGTACTCCGTTCTGGACCGCTTCCATGTCACCTCTCAGCACAAGCAGCAGAGCTCATCGCACTAACTGAAGCCTGCACGTTTGCAGAAGGCAAAAACCGTGACTATTTACCACTGACTCACGCTATGCTTTTGGGGTAGTACACGATTTTGGGGCAATTTGGAAGTGTAGACAATTTCTGAAATCTGATGGCAAACCAGTACTTAACCATGTACTGGTTGCAGGCTTACTAGACGCCATTCTGCTCCCATCTGAAGTTGCAGTCTGTAAATGTTCCGCACACGCAAGCAGTACAGACCCAGTTTCCCTAGGAAATGCGTCTGCTGACTCAGCCGCAAAGGCAGCTGCTCTGATTCCTCTCGCACCTCACGCACACTCATTTGTTAAAATCCCTGTCTCCTCCGTCACTGACAAAATGTCATCACTGACTTCCATGCAGCAGCTAGCTACACCAGTTGAGAAGGCTCAGTGGAAGGCTGCTGGGGCTGTGTTTGACCCAACCTCCAGCATCTGGGTTGGTCCAAATTCCAATCCATGTCTCCCAAGACATTTCTTCCTCATTTTGCTAAGTTGACACATGGGTTGGATCATGTGTCAAAAGGGGGGATGTTAGAGGCTATAAATCAGGAGTGGTTCACAAGGGGGTTCACAGTAACAGCTCAAAAGCACTGTGAAGCATGCCTAATTTGCATTATGCAACATTCTGGTAGACCAGTAAAGGTTACAGGACCCGGAGCACATCCACCTCCCACCAGGCCATTTGAGCACCTAATGCTGGATTTCATTGAGCTTAGCCCATCAGAGGGTAAGAAGCACTGTCTGGTGGTGGTGGACATGTGGTCCAAATGGGTTGAAGCTTTCCCAGTAAAAGCACAGACAGCAAATGCTGTGGCAAAGGCACGACTGAGGGAAATCATTCCTAGATGGGGACTACCAGACAAAATTTCTAGCGACAACGGTTCACATTTTGCTAATGAGGCCATTACGCAGATAGGAGAATACATGGGCATGGACATCAGAAAGCATTGTGCGTATCATCCACAGAGTGGGGGTGGGGTGGAAAGAGAGAACGGCACAATAAAAAACAAACTAGCAAAATGCTGTGCAGACACAGGTCTGTCATGGACACAAGCTCTGCCCATTGTGTTGATGTACATGCGGATGCGGAAAAGAAGGAGGAGTCAACTCAGCCCATTTGAAATCCTTTTTGGGGCTCCTCCACAGATTGGACTCAAGGCTCCAGGATGTCCTCTTTCCTCCACAACTTTGTGTGAGGATGCTATGTTGTCATATTGTGTTAACCTGTCATCCACTTTAGCAGACATCCGACGTCAGGTAGCCGCAGCCTTACAACCCCTGCCACTGGTCCACTTCACCATCTCCAACCCGGCGACTTCGTGCTGGTCAAGGATTTCCGGAGAAAGAGCTGGAAATCCAATCGTTGGCAAGGTCCCTACCAGGTGCTTCTCGTCACCCAGACGGCGGTCAAGGTCGCTGAGAGAGCTACGTGGGTCCACGCCAGCCACTGCAAGGTCGTAGTCACAGGAAAGGAGAAACGGTAGAAACGGGGACGACAACAAGTGACGTATCCTAGTCACCAACGGAAAATGACAACAAGTGACTTGTCCTAGTCACCAACGGTAAGATGACAACAAGTGACGTGTCCTAGTCACCAACGGAAGATAACAACAAGTGACGTGTCCTAGTCACCACCAGCACCACACTTGCACTACATACACCAAAACAAAACACACACTACACACAAGGTGTCACGAGCGAGTGCCAGCTGAGCGGTTCCATATGCTCTCTGGTTCCTCGTTTGTGTTATCGGTGTGCGGAGTCTGACTGTCTGTGTCACAAAATCGACCGAGGGAATACACACACACACCCCATGGAGCATTCCCGCCTCGTGATGAGGGCTCGTCTGGAAAGAAGACAACGCAACCGTGAGCAATGTGGAAAGTGCGGATACTACTGGAGAGCCTGGACAATCATAGAATGGTTCCTCTGCATACTTGCCATGATAGTTGTGTTAGGACTAGTCCTATATTTTATGTATCCATGGTCAGCACACAGCATGTCAGCCAAAATCGAGGTATCTAAGAGGTACATGGGGAAAGCAGGGCGAACCACATGGGCAGAGGGGCTGGTCAAGACAGGGATTGGTAACATTACTCTAAGGCAGAGGTCTTCAACAGGGGGTCGCGACCCCCAGGGGGTCCGCGGAGGTACTGCAGGGGGGTCGCGAAATCTTTGGTTGATTAGACAATTTTTTATATTTCTTAAAAAAAAAAATTCAAAACATTTTTTTCCCACAAATTGAAATTTCTTTAAATGCACATTAACATGAATCCAACATATTGTAGCGAACGGAGAAATGGAGGCAGAAGACGTTATCTTTCAGTCAGCAATGCACGCATTCAGCTACACACAGTAGCTATCTCAAGCTAGGCGCCGGTTCACTCACAGCAGGAGACTACCCCGGACCTGTCCCACCAGGCCTCCTGTACACAAAGGGGAGGACCCGCCCCTATCGCTGCTGTGCCAATCACGAGGCCGCATGACACACGCTGGCTCTGTCAGGTTCTCCGTGATTGGCCGAGAGCCTATTCAGTCCCCAGTTTACTAAGGACCCAGACACAAGGATACACGCTGCGATATTATTGAGAAGACCATACCTTTATATATATATAAAAATGGATCGTTTTGTAACTCGACCAAAAAAATCCACAAGCACAAAAGAGATACCATCCACCTACCTCAGAAACCACCAGTGAACATGCAAGTGGCGAGGCGGAACCTGCTGCTGATGTAGCAGCTAATAAGGGTAAGCGCAAACGAGAGAAGACCCGAAAATATGCAGATAATTATCTGAAGTTTGGTTTTACCTTTAAGGAGACAGATGGCATTGAATTTCCAATGTGTGTCATTTGCTCTACTGTTCTTTCAAATGAATCTATGAAGCCATCAAAGCTGCAGCGTCACTTGGAGACAACACACAGCCACTTAAAGACAAACCTGTTGAATACTTCCAAGCTAGCCTCAAATCCCTCCAAGGTCAACAGATAATGATCAGAAAATCAGCCAAAGTTGGTGAGCTAGCTTTGAAACGCTCTTATCAAATTGCTCTTCGGATTGCCCAGAAGAAACCGCTATACAAACTTGCAGAGGATTTAATATTGCCTTCAGCAACCGATATGTGTAAAACAATGTATGGGAATGATATTGACATTAACAAACTGAAAACCATTCCAGTGTCGGACACAACCATAGCTCGCCGTATAGACGAGATGGCATCTGATGTGAGGGTGCAACTGATAGAGAAGCTGAGGTTGGCAGATACAATTAGATGAGTCAACAGATGTGTCTAAGGACGCCCAGCTTCTGGCGTTTGTGCGCTTTGTCGATGATAAGGAAATGCAGGAGGAATTTTTGTTTTGTAAGTGCCTCCCTCAACGCACAACTAGTTCTGAAATCTTCAAAGTGATTGATATTTTTTTCAGAGAAAATGACATTCCGTGGACAAAATGTATTTCGCTGTGCACTGACGGTGCAAGAGCCATGGCTGGTTTAAAAAGTGGACTAATCGCGCTTGTAAGGGATGTGTCTCCGCAAGTGATTTGGACACACTGCATGCTACACAGGGAGTCACTTGTTGCCAAAGATATGAGCGCTGAATTGGCAGATGTCATGGACTCGGTAGTGAAAGTAGTCAATCTAGTCAAGAAGAGCGCATTGCAAACGCGTCTCTTCTCTAATCTCTGTGCTGCTGAGGGAGAAGAGCACACTGCGCTACTGAACCATTCCGAGGTTCGATGGCGTTCACGTGGAACAGTGTTGTCACGTGTGTTGGAATTGCGCAAGTCTATTCGGGAGTTTTTACTTCTCCAAAAGCGCACAGAGCTGGCTGCACTTTTCAGTGACAATGTTTGGGTCACCAAACTTGCCTATCTTGCTGATGTTTTCGCTGAGCTGAACAAACTGAACAGTTCAATGCAAGGCCCTACGCATGCCATTCATCTGTATGACAAAATGGAAGGCTTTCTAAAAAAAATCAAAAGATGGAGGGAGCGCATTGGGGAGGAAATATTTTCCATGTTTCCATCAGTGGATGAGCTGGGAGATTCTGCTGGGCTCTCGCCCCCCGTAACACGCACAATTCTTGCGCATTTGGAGGCGCTCGAGGGACAATTTGGGCACTACTTTTCTGAGGCTGACTCCTGGCGCAGGACAAGACATGGATACTGTTCCATTCACAGACAACGCAGCAGACGGCACACGCCTGACAGTGACAGAGGAGGATCAGCTAATCGAACTATCCACGGACAGTACGTTCAGACACATATGACACAAAACCACTCACCCAGTTCTGGATCTCTTGCCAGAAAGACTTTCCACAATTGGCAGGAAAAGCTATGATGAGCCTTTTGCCCTTTGCAACAACCTATCTTTGCGAAAGTGGATTTTCCTCACTCACTTACTTGAAAAACAAATACAGGTCAAGGCTGCAGCCTGAGGCTGATATGACCCTCTGCCTGACAACCTCCATCCGTCCAAGGTTAGATAAGCTGTGTGCTACTCATCAGGGTCAGACATCTCACTAATGTGGGAGTACGTGTGCCATCCACAGATGGTTTGAGGATTCACTGTCCCTTCTACATGTATGTTTAAAGTTAAAATCTGTGAATTATTTTAATAGCTCAGTGTTGTATGCAAGATGTATGTTTTTAAATGGCAGTGTCACGGCCACCCTGTACCTTGCACTTGTTTGAAGTTAAAACTTGAATCTGTGAATTATTTTAATAGCTCAGTGTTGTATGCAAGATGTATGTTTATAAATGGCAGTGGCACGGCCACCCTGTACCTTGCACATGTTTAAAATAAAAACATAAATATATTAACCTGTGTATTATTTGAATAGCTTAGTATTGAATGTACAATAACAGAGTAGCTATGTTTATACACGGCACTAGGCCCCGTTTAATATAAAACACAATTGTATGCCATACATAGGGGGGGTCCCTGCTCCAGCTCTCCATCAGTTTGGGGGTCCCTGGCCTGAAAAACGTTGAAGACCCCTGCTCTAAGGGATGGGGAAGATAGCACAGTGCAGTTAGACCTGTGCGACTACATGCATTGCCCCGACCCTAAGAAACTGGGGTGGGCAGACGCCTATATATGCTATGTCGAGAGTGACAGTCACACCGCCACTCACTGCTCGGTGACAGAGAATATTTTAATCTGATCACTTTGTGTATTGAGTTTCTCTGCGTTCCTGGGAACCTGTCAAATTACAAACATATGCTTCTCGTTAAAGTCGCATTATGCTCTCGCTGCAACTTGAACCAAGGACACAGGTCAAAGGGTCCTCTTTCTTCCTGTGGGGAAAAGTTTGGCAGGATAAGGATTGCAGACACTGAGGGGACTTTGTTCCTGTGTCTGGCATTCATTAGGCAGGCTTGCCAAGTCCCTCCTCTCAGATATAACAGATTCATGATTCTCTTTGTCTTCAGAGTTCCGCGTGGTTTGCCCACATGTAGAGTGTGATGGACTATGTGGAGCTCTCCGGACGTTTTTATAACTTTCAATAAACCTCAATGTTTGACAACAAGAATTCCAGTTTCCATCTTTTCTGCATTTCTGCTCCGAAGTTTCCGTAACACTCGGGGGGCTGGACTTTTGTTTTATGGACCACCGCGTACACCGATTGGGGTTATACCCTATGGGACGACAAAACAAACATCAAAGGGAGATTGTCTATCTCCAAGGTCAATTCATCGAGCCCCGTTATCCTGTTGCAACTACAGGCTGCCCAGATATCAGACAGGGGTTATTATGTTGTCTGTATGTATGTATCCGGCGCCGACCCGTGTGGCACATTTTACATAGACATCGCGCCCAAAACTCAGACCCCCGAACCAGAGAGAAAGGGTAAGCAGCCTTTGACGCAACTGTTGACATCCATAGGTACATCTACATTTCGAAAACGTAACCTATACATAGGCAATAACGACCATAGCAACATTGATGTGGTTCAGACCAGTAATGGGATCACCGGTAACGTCTGGTGGCACACTCTGAGATCATTCTTGCAGGCCGCAGGACAAAATGGGTCATGTTATGCATGCAGCCTTTTCCCCCAGGACTCATCAATGTCCGTGCCAGTTCGTCCGCGCTCTCTGACCCAGGTTGAACACCTCTGCGCGTTTATGGCTATGACAAGGCCCATCAAGGGTGAAGACCGCGTAACCGAGTGGCGTTATACCAGGGCCGCTTTCCCCCACCATGCACTAATCGGTCTAACTCCCCTTTGCGTGCATCTACGTTTGATATCACATACGCAAAGTACCAACCCGTGAGCCATGTGCACCCCAGCCATTTGAGAGGGATGAAACACACACTCTGCATCCAGAGAGTGTACCACAAGACGTCTCTTACACCACCTTATTTTTTCCTAGGCACTACTACTGGTTGTACTTGTATCCTACGGAACACGTGCAGTTACGGTGTTTACAATATCTCGTATTGTCGCATATTCGGTGTCTCTGGAAGAATCCTTTCTAACGTAGCATTCCCTGATGTTAACCATATTTCCCTCCAACTGGCCTGGCCCAGTGATGCTGGGTTCAGCGCGCCACAAGATTACGTTTGGTTGTGCGGCGACAAGCTCTATCAAGTTCTGGCTCCCCTCTGGATAGGTACATGCACTCTAGTGGATTTGAATCCAGCAGTCACTGTCCTCACGTCCTTAATGTACACGACACATCATTACCCAGAGTTCCAACACCCCGACCACCACAAGGTAAAAAGAGATCTGACGTCCGCTGGAGCTAAATTCTTTGGCGGCTGTTCCCATGGTGGGGTACAGTAAACAATGCCCATAACATAGATACCTTACACGTTCGGCTAGAGAACCTCACTTACGAGACGACGCAAGGCTTCCAGGCATTGACCCCATTCATAATAGCCTCTAGGAACATGCTCATGCAGCACCAATTTGCTCTTGACCTTTTGTTCGCCTCAAAGGGTGGCCTGTGTCATGTGACCGGTGACTCATGTTGCACTTACATCCCCGACGCCACCAAGAACATCACGGACACCGTGCTGCATCTTCACAACCTGTTAGCCGACATGAAAGCGGATGACATATCCAACACAGGTGGCTGGGACTGGTGGTCCTGGCTTACATCAGGCGGGTGGGAAGCATGGCTGGCTAGGATAGTTACACCCGTGGCGATCATTTTCGGCCTATTAATCAGTTGTACCTGTTTGATTATCCCAATACTGAAGAAGTGCGTTTCCAGCATGGTATCCTCAGCTTTCGTTCAGTATACTGCTATTCCATTACACGGCAATCCTTTGCGCCACAGTGAGATAGACCAGATAGAATCAGAAGAGTCTGATTCCGACACTACAATGTAATCCATGTGAATCCTCCTTTTATGCTTACATTATATTGGAGTCTGTCCTCCACAAAAACAGCCAGTTTCTTATGATATATTTGTGATGTGTTTACTTAAACCAGCGATGGAGTGTATTCATTGATGTGTTATATCAGTCTATCCTGTCATTTGTTATTTTTCATTGATCAAGTATGATCAAAAGGGGAGAATGTAGTGGACATTTTTATCTTGCGTATATGCTTAAACCAAATGCTTCTCATAACATTGTCTAAAACACCTATATCATTTCCTGAGATGTGCTGTTTTATTCTCATACTCTAATGTGGGTTTTTATTCCCAAGCGCTTCAAGGCCACATTGCTGATTGTTAGACTAGGTTGAGACTCACACAAAGTCACACGAGAACTTCCCTGGTTCTGAGACACTATCTACAGCTCAAGGACAGGGGTCTAATAACAATGAGACCGTGTGAAGACAGATTTCTGAGCTTCCCTCCCTTTCCTGTATATAAGCTTTGCTATTATATTGAACTGCGCACACTCCTGCAGACTATTTTATACTCTGTGAGACCTGTGACTTTGTATTGCGTTTTTGTATTTGAAGCTTCAAATAAATTAACCAGAAAGACAACTCTGTCCGTTTCACCATTTATTTGTTTAACCACTCTGACTTGTACTCTCCAGTATTGAGCTTGGATTTCCATAACAGTTCCTATCAGGGCCAGTGCGCATCTGAGTCGGACGCGCTCCGAACTATTGGGAGACGCACGCCAAGTCTCCAACTGCTGTCTTCCGACCAGATTCCGGGGTCGCCCAGTATTGAAACACGCTGCGCTTAAGGAAGGGTGAGAGAAATAACTTTTAACTCCTCTCGGTCTGAGGTGTTCCTGACCGAGAGCGGACCCATAACTATTTTAATTCGGGCCATGTCTTGGCAGGCTGTCACTGGTTAAATGAACAGGGAGAGTATGGGGTGCAAATAGTGCCACTCGTTGTCATTTGCCCACCAGTGCCAGTGACTGTTCCATTTTACTCCTTAGCGGCCAGTGAGTGGGAGAGCATGTTCATTGTGTGATGTGTGTAGTGCTTTCTTTAAATAGACGTGTCATGTGTGTAGTGACTCCCTTATAGAAGTGCCATGTGTGTAGTGATTCCCTAATAGAAGTGCCATGTGTTTGCGTTATTTGCATGCTTTGTGATATTTTACTCTTAGTTGTACCATTGATAGTCCCTCCGGCCAGCAGGGGGTGGGGTAGAGCAGTAACAGCCTGAATGGCGGGGTGGTCTATAGGCACTGCATTACTTGGCCTTGTGATACATTTCCATGTGAGAAGCTTGGCTGATATGGTCCCTTACTATTAACTTAATTTATAATAAAGATTATTGTGTTACCTGATATCTGCCTGCTCCTCGTGTGTGTGGGTTAATTGGGGGATTAAAAGAACTGTGTGCCAGCAAGTGGGCCATTACATAGAGGGCTCACTCGCGACATACGCTGTGACGTAATAACTCTTCTTTTTTTTTTCGAGGGAAGGGGGGGGGTCAGAGGGCCTAGGTATAAAAGTCACGGCTCGCCACTGGCCTACATACGTGTGTTGTACCATGTTTCAACGACCAACAAAGTCAAGCTCTAAGAAAAGAAGAGAAAGGAGAGAAAGACAAGAGAGAGGGACTAAAGGGCGACAGTATGTCACCCTGTTTTTCACAAGAAAAGGTGTGGTCCATGAGTGGTGGAAATTAGTCTGTTTGCTAATGTTTTTTTGTTTACTAAGCTGACATTAAGTACTCTTAATATCTTTACAGAAAATTCAGAGGTCTTTCATTTCACTGCTCTTTTAGCTTATATTTAAAGGTATGGTAGGTAATTAACTTCAGAAACACTTTTTGTTATATTCCATGGAATGCTCTTAACATCCTGATAGCAATGAATATATTAAATGCTTTGACAATAAATACATACAAAAATGTCATCTGTGGAAGCCGTGGCTCTGTAAAAAGCACGACCAATCATCTGAGCCGACCCGGCTAAAGTAACTGGATGGCCTACCTGCCTGTCAGCCTTCCATCTGTGCACAAGCTTATCTCGTGCCCTCATTGGTCGTGTGTGTTGGAGGAGGGGCTATGTAAGGAACTCTGAAGGAAGGGGCAGAATTTTTTCGGTTGTGTACTTTCAAATTCTAGCGCACTCGAGCTGGTTTCTCCATTCTTACCGACCTACCTTTAATAAATGCAGGCACATTTTTAGCAGCTATTCATACTAAATCAGTTGTCCCTCCCCCTGGTGCCAGGACCAACAGATCCATCTTTAGGCTCAGCAGCCCTGTCCCCCCATAAGGCTGAACCTGAACCAGCTTTTCTCCCAACTGAAGGAGGTGAGCAGCATTGTGTTGAATGACATGCCACTTAACATATCTGAAGGGAGACTGGAATACAATATATATATAACAAAAAGCTAACATCTAATTTAAATTATACATTTCAAACACAGTATTTTCCCACATAGCCAATGATCTATATAAAACAAAAAACTGCTTTTAGTCTATTCAGGATGATGGACAGTTTGAAGCATTGAGTGATCAGTCTGTAAACAAAATGTTAATCACAGACATTTTGGTTATGATATTAATACTAATGTTATTATATTAAAGCAGGGGTGGGGAACCTCCGGCCCCCGGGCCGTATACGGACCGCTAGACCATTTGGTACGGCCCTCGAGGTAATTTATAAACAAAGTGGCCTGTGCCTGGTGGTGGGGCCCAATGTGATATATTTTCATGGGGCCCAAAATCCCTGGCGGCGCCCCTGCTTCCACCTGAAGGATGCATACTTCCACGTACCCATCATCCCGAAACACAGGAAATTCCTGCGTTTTCTTATTTCAGGGAATATCAGACCAAACAATCGTCTGCCGTTCGGATATGTCCTGGCTCCTCCCATTTTTGTGTAGAGAAGGCTGGAGCCACTACACAGAGGAGGGATGAGAGTGTGGTTTCCTCTGGACGACCTGCTATTTGCTGGCTCGCTCCAGGGAGGAAGTCGCTTTACAGACGGTACATCTCGTATCGCATCTGTCAAAGCCTGGGTTTCATAATAAATTGGAAGAAGAGCTGTCCTCTTCCCTCTCAGACAAACGTTTATCTGGAGTGGAATTAAACTCAGCCAGCAGAGCACGGCTCTCGCGGCAGCGAGTGGAGGAACTGACAGCTCTCCTCCGGCATGTCACAACCCACACAGCCCTCTCCGTGACGCAGCTGCTCGGCGTTGGCGTCAGCTGGTCACGTGATGATCCCCTTGGGTCTCTTCCAACAGGGGGACACTCCAGAGGTGGTTCATTCGCTGCAGAAGCCTGCTGTTTTTAACCTATTAGTTTATAAACTGCAGAGCTCGCGGCATTCCTCTGTCGCAGATATGCCTCCTACACACGGTCATAATAAATCAATTCAAACCAATCAAAACAAAACATAAAAAATAGTGTCTCTTCTGTCATTTTTCAAAGTTGAAACACAAAGCTCCCTCCTCATCCAGCTCAACTAATTTGCTGCCATTTACGAAATCCTCGCAAAATATGTCCTTTTTCACGTGTATGAGAACAAGGTTTATGTCCCTTTTTGTTGTCCTCTTCATTATAAGCCACACGTTAGACATTTTATCCTCGAAATGGGCAATGTTCCTCCTTATGTGGACCGCACGCCTGGTGTGGCTCAGAACATAGTTTAATAGATTCACATTGCATTCATCCTTCTTCTCAGTCACACCAAACAGCCACAGCTCCTTCCATTCCATTTCTCTCACATACCATTCACTCCAACATCTACTAACTAACTCTTTCACCCTTCCAAAAAAAATAACAAGCTCTCTACATTCAACAAATTCATGCAAACATGTTTCAACCTGGTCTCTAACAACACATTCTCTCTCAACAGTTGCATCAAATTGACTAATGATCAGATTGTTAAACACCCTATTATGCCACAACAGAAAATCAAAATGTTCACATTCAATACTGTTCCATTTAATTTTCACATTCTTCTTCCACTCAGACCAGACCGTTCACAACACTCGTCCATACTCTTTCTGATGTAGGTCTTCTAATAACATCCCCTTTTAACCATTTATACATATTTTTAGTTTTAACATTTTCTATTTTAACATTGACATCCTCTTTCCCCACATAAAAATCAACCACACTCTCCTTTCCTATAACGATCTCACTTTCAATCATTTTTAACCATTCACTCGGCATTCCATCTTTGATTTCTCCCATCATTCGTTCAGCTGTCCCTAAATACATTACTGCATCTATTTCCCTTACCTCATCCACTATCACCTGTGCCTTCATAAAGCCTGGTACATACTCTAAAACTAAGTCCTTAACCCTCCTCATCCACTGTCACCTGTGCCCTCATAAAGCCTGGTACATACTCTAAAACTAAGTCCTTAACCCTCCTCATCCACTATCACCTGTGCCCTCATAAAGCCTGGTACATACTCTAAAACTAAGTCCTTAACCCTTCTCATCCACTATCACCTGTGCCTTCATAAAGCCTGGTACATACTCTAAAACTAAGTCCTTAACCCTTCTCATCCCCGCTCTCCACATCGGCAGATTGAATAAGGAACACTTCTCACGAGTGATCCTGGGGTTAAGGAAGATCGGCTGCTCCCACACCTGCTGCACATTCACACACTCATACCTGACATACTTCAAAAACTCGCCCCATGGACTCATTAGTTCCCTTTGATAAGCACTCAAACCTTTCTTAGCACCATACAAACAGAACTATTACCACATCTTAAGAATAATTTCCATAACTGATCTTCCTTATTTCTCAAATAGCGAACCATCATTTTAATCCTAATTGCTTTAATGTTCCTTCTTAAGTTTATCAGCTGTAAACCTCCATCCCTACACTCATTTTCTAACACTTCTCTAGCTATCCTTACCCCCCTCCCATCCCATATGAACTCACTAACTATCTTATCTATTTCATTCACTACACTATCCGGCACATCTAAAACCGTCATTATATAAAGTGCCCTACTCATGATTAACCCATTCACTACAACTATCTTCCCCCTCAACTTAAGCCCCCTCATCTTCCAAAACCTTAACGTCTTCACTATTCCATTAATTAACTCTACAGATGTAGCACTCCAGATAGGACTCACATAATACTTTTCAGGATTAGGTCCGGTCTGACAGCGCTTAGCTCTCTGCTGCAGAGAGGATCACTGCTCTAAACAAAGTCAAAAATCCTACATCCAAACAGAATAAATATAATTAATTATGATGAATACGTTAAGTCTTGTTCATTGTTTTTCACTTTTATTAAATGTTTGATATTTCCGGCACAGACCCTTTCATACCGGCAATGCGCGATAGAAACAATAGAAAGTGCAACAGTTTAAATATGCCAGTGATAATTTCGTCAACGAAAACTATGACGAAAAATGTTCGTCAACAACCTTTTTTACATGACTAAGACGAGACGATGACGAGCTAAAAATAGATTCTTGATAACGAAAACTGTGACGAAATGTATATTTAGTTTTCGTTGACGAGACGAGACGGGACTAAGGTGTTAATGGCATTCAAAATGCAGCATATTTTCCCCCAAGTGTCCGTCTTGTCTGTCAAAATGCATCTTACGTTTCTAACTTGCAATATCATTATTTCCGCTCTCTTCACTCCAGAAGAGCGATCTCCCTGTGTCTCTCTGTGTGCGGGGGATGGGGCCTAACAGACATGCTGCAGCGGACACAGAGATCTGCCGGGGACGGAGCATTCAGAGAGTATAGACACATTTTGACTAAAATGTAATTTTTCATCGACTAAAAGTTGACTAAAACGTTTTGAGTTTTCGTCGACTAAAACTAGACTAACACGTTTTTAGTTTTCGTCGACTAAAACTAGACTAAAACTACGAAGGATAGGAATGACTCAAATGTGACTAAAACTAATAACCATTTTCGTCTTAAGACTAAATCAAAAACAGCTGCCAAAATTAACACTGAAATATGCGAACACAAACCTACAGACTGGGGGTTGGGAGATCACAGGAGGGGGGAGAGCTGTGGAATGTGTCCTTCCCCCTTTGGAGACTTACTCCACACATTCCGATGGCCAATTAGTTTTAAACAAAGAGTTTGCAGCATACAGCATAGGCAACATGGGGGGTGGGGGCTTCTCAAAAGATAAAATGCAGATCTAATTCACTCTCTCGACTCGCTGGTATCTCGAGCTGAGCGCTCATTGGTGGTTTGTACCCCGTGCTGCTGATGAAACTCTCCAATTGGCTTGGCAAAAGTTTGTTGTTGTTTTGTGTCAGTTTTACGTCGCCACTTCCATTCACATTTTTCATCATTGTTCCACAATGTTTATCATGAAATTAATATCCATATATTCTCCTTTGCGTCGAAAGGAGCCAGTTGAGGTGGTTCGGGCACCTAGTTAGGATGCCACCTGGGCGCCTCCCTAGGGAGGTGTTCCAGGCACGTCCAGCTGGGAAGAGACCAAGGGGTAGACCTAGGACCAGGTGGAGGGATTATATCTCTTCGCTGGCCTGGGAGCGCCTTGGGATCCCCCAGTCAGAGCTGGTTGATGTCGCCAGGGAAAAGAACGTTTGGGGCTCTCTGCTGGAACTGCTACCCCCGCGACCCGACCACGGATAAGCGGGAGAAGATGGATGGATGGATAATATCCATATATTTTATACTATAGGCTACTTGCACTGCTTACCGTTTTCATACTTTATATATCTTAGCATATTCATACACACTGTTCATGCTGCTCACAGTCTAGTGTATTCATACCCCTCACTGTTTATTCATCATTCAATTCATTCTATATTTTATTCCGTAGATTGTGTACATTACTTTTCACTTTACTGCTTGTTGCACCGTTAGAAGCTAAACTGCATTTCGTTGTCTCAGTACCTGTAATCTGTGCAATAACAATAAAGCAGGCATCTTTATTATAGCCTCAACAATCAAGTTCTAAGTAGTGCAATATGAAATAAAAACAACTACACTCTTTTGGCAGTGTTGTGGTGCCGAGAGATGGGAGTCGGAGGCGGGGTATCAAAGGTACAAGCTAGACTTTTATTTAGCATCTGAAAACCATTGTAAACAACTTCATTCCCGGGAAGCGAAGACCGGGGGAAACAGGAAGTCCGGTTCACTAAAATGTCCGTGCAGAACAATACCCCAACCCATAGATCCGTGGGTGAATAATGTCAATCACCACAGTGTACACATTAACAACAACTACACTATTTTGGCAGTGTAACAATTAAACAAGAACTACACTCTTTTGGCAGTAACAATTAGATAAATAATAAACTGTCAGACTGACTGAAGACAAACAAACTATTTTCAGCAATCAATCTGTTTAGTTGACTCTGGGTGACATGTGGCGATTTAAAAAAATCGTTTTTTGGCTGTTTAGATGGTGTTGCTCCATCTGGGTCACTGCCGGTGGTTGAGACGGTGGGGTCTTTGGCGACTAGTTTTATAGCCTCATGTACATTAGTTAGGTGCTTCAGGAGATTGGCATTGCTGTTATTCGATGTGGACAATGCTTTTTGTCCTGCACACAGTTTACATTTGACCATAATATTTTGTGCGTCCTTTATCCCCACAAATTGAAAATAGTGGTTATATCTCCAAGTTGTAAATGCGCTGCTGCTCTCGCTGATACTTGCATCTGCCATAGTGTGTGCTGGTGGTGGGCGTTGCCGTGTATGTGTGTGTGTTAGCAAGTGTTTGTGTGTCTGTGGCCCCGTCTCAGGTCGGTTAAAATGCGTTTTGATGTCATTTTATGCGAGTAATATGAGTTTTTATTTCTGATTATTTGTGCAGTAGATGTACATGATGTTTAGTTTGCTAGTTATGACGAAGATGACTTCATGAATG